>CM060685.1:198045008-198645008 GCA_030686995.1 Artemisia argyi | reverse complement strand
TCCTTCATCATCGCATTCAAGATGAGTGATGTTACCTAGACTCTATTATTTACTTAACATTTCTAGATTGTTTGTATCTCTCTGTTTGCATTCAAATCTTTTTTATGATCTGAATGAGTCTGTAATTTCAACATACCTTTCCATTCTCAATTCCCATACAGTTCCTTTTATTTTTTCAACAATCTAGCAATGCGGCTGGTGCAGTCCTTTGCTCAAAGGGAGTTGAAACGATAAAAGGAGCTGTAGCGGGAATTTAGAAGGGTTACGTATGTTGTTTCAACATACCTTTCCATTCTGAGTTCCCATACAGTTCCTTTTGTTTTTTCAACAATCTAGCAATGCGGCTGGTGTAGTCCTTTGCTCAAAGGGAGTTGAAACGACAAAAGGAGCTGTATCGGGAACTTAGAAGGGTTACGTATGTTGGTTTATTGCATTCCATTCTTTTTTATGATGTAAAACCAACCATCCACCAAGTAATATGGCCATTGGAGTTCCAAGAACAAAGGTTGTTTCAAATACACCATGAATTGCAACATTATCTTTTATTTCATTTACACTATATTTTTTTAAATTTTAATATATATTTTTTTATTTTTTTGCAGAAATCATACATTGACATCAGTGACTCAAGTTCATTTCAACATACCTTTCCATTCTGAGTTCCCACACAGTTCCTTTTGTTTTTTCAACAATCTAGCAATGCGGCTGGTGCAGTCCTTTGCTCAAAGGGAGTTGAAACGACAAAAGGAGCTGTATCGGGAACTTAGAAGGGTTACGTATGTTGGTTTATTGCATTCCATTCTTTTTTATGATCTAAAACCAACCATCCACCAAGTAATGTGGCCATTGGAGTTCCAAGAACAAAGGTTGTTTCAAATACACCCTGAATTGCAGCATTATCTTTTATTTCATTTACACTATATTTTTTTTAATTTTAATATATTTTTTTATTTTTTTGCAGAAATCATACATTGATAGCAGTGACTCAAGTTCATTTCACATATCAAGCAGTTCTGAAGGTCCTCCAAATACATGGGCAGACTACTTTCCAAAGGGATATTCTGGATCAGGCACAAAAAAGGAAGATGCTAGGAAGGTTAAAGTTTTTTCAAAAGGGAACGGTAAAAAGAAAATGTATTAGTTGAGTTAGGAAGTAATTTGAATAAACCTGTATAATCCGTTTGTACTACTTTATTTGACTTTATGAATAAACATGTTGTCATTGCTCAATTTTCTCGTTAATGAACTGAATATGAATCGGTTAATTTTTGTGGCATTTTATTTGTATCCCTAGCAGCATTAAGTTATGCCAAGCAGCATTAAGTTCTGAGTTACTAGCATTCACCCAAATTCCAATCCAAACCCGGAGTTGCCCATAAGATAAGTTTGACAATATTTGACTTTTGCAAATAACAATCAAGTTTGACAATCTTTGTTTAACTTTTAACAAAGCATCATAACATAGTCAACAAAGCAACATAACATAATTAATCAACAAAAAGATAACTTGATCATATAGTAATATAATCGATAACTTGATTAACAAAGAAACATAAGATAAGTTTTCTTTGAACACAAAAACATTAAACTTCAAAGAAATAACATAATAATGATTAATATCATCTTACATCAGGGTTAATTCAATGAAAATTATACAAACTATTTTGAATGCCTTTGTAAATATCAACAATGTTTCCACGGATTTGTTCTATTTTTTGATTCCGAACATTAACTTTGTTCTGATGCACCAGTATGATATCTTGGTCTTTTTTGTTTTGTTCTTCCAACAGCGCGATTCGTTTGTTGTAAAGCTCAACCAACTATCGTTTAGTACCATATTGACCTTGAGAATGGCATTTGTCCCAGCATTCTTGGGTTAGGCCGTGGATTTTATATTTTTCTAGCATTGTAGGAGGAGGAGGAGGAGAAGGAGAAGTATCCCTTGAACGTTTTGTTTTCTTTGAAGCAGGATTTGAAGATGATGAAGCCATTGCAGTTCCAAACAAAAATTGAATACATAATGAAAAGATGAAAGAAGTTGGTTGTAATTCCTTTGTATTTATAGGCACACAAGAGTCGCAATGTCACAACGTTTAAGTGTCACAACGGTTTGCAGTTACTTTTTTACAGACACCGGTTCACAGTAATTTATGCCTAGCAGCATTAAGTTATGCCTAGCAGCATTAAGTTCTTTATTAATCAGGTTAGAACAGTGTTGAAGTAAGTTTGCCAATTCAGGGAGTAAACACTGTCAAAAACACATATTTTACACAACTAATAACTAGATTAATACCATTATGTTTATTCTTACTATATTTTCTAACATTTGAAACCACTTACAATGCTTATTACCATTTAAAGTTTAAAAATAAAATTATAGAATGTTTAGGAGCGCGCATTTAATGTGTAAAATTAAAATGATTACAATTAGGCACGAGTAATTAGTGCATTTCACATGCTAATGTGACGTTAAACTTGGTAAATTGCAATAATCTTTAATGTTGAGACTTTCAAAATTCCCTAGGCGTATAGTATGTCGCATCCCTTTTTAAGGCCATCACTTAGCTTTTCAACACACTTTTTAAAACAATCTAAGATCGAAGTTATGGCTAGAAACAAGAAAAGGTGCATTTCATAAAAGAAGAAGCGTTCAAAGTAAGTACTACTAATTACACTTTTGTACACGTAAACATTCAAAGTTTGTAAAGATGTTATGTACGTACATGTTGACTTGGTTTTTTTTTTCTAGTAGAAGTTAGTTAATCCATAATAATTTTGGTCTATTAAGCTTTTATGAATTTATAAAAATGGTTATCAATTAGTAGCTTTAGGTAATCAGTTATGAAATTGTGTTAGTTAATCCATACTGTTACATTATATACATCATATGATTAAGAATACCAAATTAAAAGGATAATCTGTAAATTTATTATCTAATGCTTATTTGATTTCAGGAAACCAGAGAAGGTATTTAACATTGAAGAGTGGTATGAGTCGTGGAGTTCTCGAAGAAACAAGGCAAGACGCAAAGCAAGTTTGCTTCAAATTAAGAAAGATGAGAAGGAATACAAGCGATCAAAGCCGCGGGTTGGTTCAGTGGAAGAGAATGCGGCTGATGTTGGATTTTTGAGTGAGGAAGATAGATTCGACTCCATTGACTACGATAATGTGCATTTGTCATTTGATCCGGAGAAATCTCCGAAATTTAATTGTTAAACTTTTTATATGTATGAACTGCTTTATTTTACTTTTGTTATTTATGGATACTAATGTTTTTTTTTTTTGGTTTATTATATATGAATTTTAACTTTCTTGCTTCATTAAAGCTTGATTTTTCATCTATTCATTAAGCTTGATTTATGCCTAGCAACATTAATTTATGCCTAGCAGCATTAACTTATTCCTAGCAACATTAATTTTGAATGTGTTGCACATATTTTGAATTTTCGTTACACTTAAATATCACATTTTGCTATAAATAATAGTCACATAATCATCCTACAATTAAATGTGACTATACACATTAGGTTGTGGCAAGCAAACACACACTAAACTTTAGACACACATATTTACTTACGTGACCATATGTATCGAATTTTTGTCACTATTAAATGCATATCGTGACTAACGCTTCAAACTTACTTTTTAGTTGTCACACATTTCAAACGCTATGTGGCTAAATATTCAGCAAAGAATAGCAGTCACGTTTAAATAATGTGTGACAAACTTGACTATATAATTTAGTCACATACAGAAGTACTTCATGTGACCATATATGTATTTTGGTCACACTCTTCAATTGTGTGACATATATTTGTCACATATGTATATTTGTAGTGTGACTAATGCTTAAAGCTGATTTGTATCGGTCACACGTCCCAAATTAAATGTGACTAAATGATCGAAAAATATTTACCAGCTACCCTCTAGTCACATAAATACACAAATGTGTGACATATATCTTCCGAAATGGTCAAACAAGTCGGATCGAGTGTGGCTGTTTATTTTATTTTCATACATTTAGTCACGTAAATATGTTACAGTGTGACCGTTTGAAATCGACCATGTGTAACGAAAGGCCATTTTTGTACCAGTGACTCTCAAGGCAACCAGTTCACTGTGATTATAAAACATAGCTGGAAAAATAATTTAAAGTTTTCATATAAGCTACAACCATTCGCAAGCTAATATACACACACAAAGGCAACCACAGGACGGCTCGTGTCCCCCGATCCCAATAAACATCAATTAGGTCGCATACGCGAGCAACAGGATAAGCATCCTCCTAATCGAAGCACACATAACATCGAATGGGTCGCATACGCGAGCAACAGGATAAGCATCCTCCCAATTGAAGCACACAGCAGAGCAGGAGTTATTACTCTCCAATTGGATACTCCCCCCCCCCCCCCCCCCTAATTGTACCACACAGCATTATCACACAACATTTCCAAATCGCATAACCATTCACATATAACATACATACGATAACATTATAAGTCCAAGGTCTTTGACACACACATAATCACAGTAACCCAAATCATTTAAGACAAGCATAATTCCCATCCCAAGTTTAAAACAAAGTAAAAATATGGGACTATGAACTCACCTCAAACCTTGCAGCTTCCACAAAAAACAAATCACAATCTATAACACACAAAAATAAATCCACATTACATAAGGTCAAGCTAAAAGCTACCACCCATGTAATACACATATGATGGATGTCTAAGACACATATGACCCACCATGGATCCCCTATACACCATACTAACCATTACCATAACCTAACACTCACTAAATCCCTTGCACTTTTAAAATTAGAAAAAGCTGAATTTTTGGGTACATTCGCTCACATGAAATCACGACAATTAAAGTTCAACAACTCATACCAAAAATTTACCATGGTCTCCCATAAGCATACAAGCTAATCCCAGAAGGCCATGGACCAATAACACACACAAGTTCTCAAAAAGAAATCAAATTTGTCAACTACCCAAATTTGGATTCGAACGCACACCAAAAAGTTTTAATTAGAATAAAATACTTCCACAAGTTTTTATCGCAAATCCTTTTCGTGGTAGTATAAGATAACCTAAGACTTAACTATTCCAGAAAGACTAGTCTAAATACCACTTTTACAACCACAATTCACTATCAAACTTTTACCCAAATTATGTTCCGGTTTGACAGCTTTGACACCTTAACAAAGAAAAATCAAAAGACTAACATCCCGACCTTGAAATCAATCGTGGCTGGACTTTTTGGAAATCTCTTTCATTAAAATTCAATTTAGACTAAATATTCGTGATCTAACTGCTCACCATCTGTTAATTACACTCACATCTTTACAGCCATAGTTTTCTGTCCAAACCCTAACACATAAACTAATGCGTTTTACACTCAATTTTCTTAACCAATCACCATAATATTATTAGCCAATGATCCCAATATGTTTTACATCATTAATTTACAGAAGTTAACACAAACCCTAATTCATCATATAATTATTACATGAATTATATTAATTAATCAATTAATTGAACATAGGGTTTAAAGATTTTACCTTGCCCTTGTGATAGACTCAAATTTGCAGAAAAATGGCTTTAGGGTCGTTGGTTATGATTATATGGGTAAGGGTTGGGCTTGTTTGGGTTGGACTAGGATTCCTTGGGCCTAAGAGTCATATTTGGACTCAAATTGGGTTTCCTTTTTCCCCTAAAATCACTCTATAGCCGATTTATATATATATATATATATATATATATATATATATATATATATATATAGTAAATTAACTTATTACACTTAAAACCTCATACTTTTCATATTTTATAAATACTCATAGCTAATCCTAGCATCTTACGCGATAAACCTCAGTTTTTACGACAAACCGGAAAAATTATCATTTTTAAAACAAAGTTTCCAAAAATAGAATTCCACACTCTTTTGAAACATAACTCATAAAAACAAATTCCACGTAACTTACTAACGCTCAATTACTTATACGAAGACTTGTTACGCAAAAACACAAAAACACCAAAACTACACAAGTCATTTCTACACCACAAAGGCGATCAAAATGAACTTATCCAACACATTACTCATTCACAAAAAGAATATCACACAAAGGGATTTAGCGTTAAACTCACCTATATCACACATATATCACTTTAATCACCTAGAACACACCAAACAAACGTCAATCGAGTCAAGACTATTAGTTAAACTGACCTGCTAAAACCACGGTTGTTACAGAGCAAGAAAAGAAATTTGTCGGTGTCAAGTAGCGCTAAAACGCCAACAAACGAGATGCCAATAAACGTGAAAGATTTCAAGTGTGAGTTACCGAAACTCAACGAGAACCCAACTCAATCACGTCAATCGAAAGGCAAAAAAAGGATAATTCTAGATATTCAAGCCGAAGTTCGATGCGTGATACCTTTGCAAGTTACACGACCGAAAAGAAAAGTTTAATGCAAGCGCAGTTGGAGGTTTAAAAGAAAAAAGACGAAGAATATTTCAAGTTTATTGATGAGGAGGTCTACCATCGTGACATGAAGTTCGTTATGGACCCGCACGACCATATTTCAAGTTTATGCGCCAAATACGGTTGGCCATGTAGTTTGTAGGATTTAATGTTTTTTTAAGTTTTTAATTTTAATGGAACTTTAGTTATTTTATGTTTTTTAGTAATATTATGTAATGTTTTTTATTTTATTTTAATGAAATTTTAGTTTTTATTTTAATGGAAATTTAATTTAATTTTAATTTTAATGGAATTTAAAAAAAAGAAGAAAAAAAAATTGAAGTGACTGAAGGGATGTAGTCCATGATGTGATGCCAACAAAAAAAATAAGTGAATGATGAAAAAAGTGGGTGAATGATGTGCCATAAGAAAATTGGTTGGGAGTGAGTGATAAGAGAGAGTATGCCACAACCACTACCAACCCCTAACTAAATATTTTTATATAAATCCTTCTCTCCGATCCTTACCCTCTCCCACCCATTTATCTCATTTACTTTTTTCCTTTTTTTTTATTCGTTTGCTCAAAATTTACATTTTTTATTTCTTTTAGCAAAAGGTTGAATAAACCAAATTTACATTAATATATTTCTTATTTCAATATTTTAATACTATGTATATATAGCAACCCATAACTATAAATAACTACGTACATTACTGATGAATTGCAGAAATTTAATGAGAATATATAGAAAAACACATCATGCCTAAAGAAATCTCATGCCAGATAACTACAAACATATACAAATGGGTCGAAATCTAATTATTCAAAAGATAAAGTCACAAAACTCAAACAGTGTCCAGTAAAAAGCAAAATGAATGAACAATCAACTAATCTTAATTCAATAGCATAACATATTTTACACTATTAAGGGTAAAAACTATAAAATAACAACTTACTTTCTTCATTTTACCGAGATGAAACACGTACTTTTTTATTAATATTTAAGCCAACGAAACTTGCAAATATTGTTTTAAGGTCAATAAAAAGAGGTCAACAGAAAGACTTATTATATTAAAAATAATAATTAAAATTACTATATTACCCCTGTCTTCTTAAACTATACCCATCATCTTCTTCCAGCTTTTCATTCCCACACCACAATAGAAAAATGAAGCAGGGAGGAAGAACATCATTGCATTTACATAAGATCCCACACCACAATTAACAACCATCGACCTAAGTTGACAAGTGGTACATACCAACTGTAACAACCACCATCCTCCACCACCACCACCACCACCATCACCATCATTCCAGTGACGAACCTCCCGTCGCCGCCACCCCATCTCAGATTTTTGGGGTTGTGAGATTCGGTTTGTAGCATAAAAAGAACAAAGGGATTGATGTTTTGTTTTTATGTATGAGTGTGTGAATTGAAGATGAAGATTGAAAGAGAAGATAAAGTTGTGTTTGTAAGTTGGGATTGCACCGTGGGGTTGGGGGTTTGGTGGGGACTGATAGTGGCGTTGTTGGAGGTTTGATGGTAAGGGTGGGGTTTGGTGGTGGATTGATGATGGTGAAGGTGGCGATTTAGTGGTGGTGTTATAAAGCTGGTACTGTGGTATTATTGATGGCGAGGGGTGGGGTTTGGTGTGGGAATGAAAAGCTGGAAGAAGATGATGGGTATAGTTTAAGAAGACAAGGGTAATATAGTCATTTCAATTATTATTTTTAATATAATTAGTCTTTTTGTTGACCTTAGAACAATATTTACAAGTTTTGTTGGCTTAAATCTTAATAAAAAGTACGTGTTTCATCTCGGTAAAATGGAGAAATTAAGTTGTTATTTTATGGTCTTTACCCAACTATTAATCATCAAAGTTAGCTGCTAAAGGGCTTCAATGGGCTAATCTTATATATATATATATATATATATATATATATATATATATATATATATATATATATATATATATATATATATATATATATATATATATATATAAAACAAAACCCTAGTGGCGACTTTCGTATTTCAACAAAAAAGATTACTTCTTTATTAATTAATATTTTAATTAATTATTAACTTTTAATTTTATAAATTTATAAATTCTGTTTATTTATTTATTTTATTTTTTTGAACGGCGAGTTAGTAGTTAGTGATTCGAGCCCACAGTGACATTCAATTGGGCAATATGCAAGCATCGAACCTTTCTTTTTAGGGGATAAACCCCACTCCTGCTTCTATTTTTTTGAGCCCCTGAAGGTCCATGGTGAGACTCGAACCTGAGACCTCTCCAAAGATACCTCCCCAAGGTTAACCTTGGTGGCCAACTGAGCTAGCCCAATTGGTTTATAAATTTTGTTTATTGATATATACTACAAAAGTAGAAGATAAATACAAATAAAATAAATACAAAAAATATAGATAAGATTCAACTAACAATATAATTAAACTTTATAAATGATTATCTTTAATAATAAAAAACTATAATTAAAAATCATAAACAAACAAAACAAATATTAAATTATTTGTTTTTTAATAAATAAAAATATATCATTTAAAAAAAAAAAAGCCCCGCGCGTGCGCGGGTATCACAACTAGTGACGTGAACAACAAAATTAGTAAAGTAACCACTATTATCCGAACTTATTTTTTTTAGAAAGCTAACAATAAATAGAACAAAAAGAAAGATACAATACAAGACATCTCACCTCAATTAACAAGCTAATTAAGAGAGGAAGAGACCCAAAAACGAAAACTCAAGATACAACATAGAACTAACCTCAAACAGAATACTTGACAACTAAAACAAAGAAGAATATAACGACCAAACACTGACATTTGATCCAATGCACATGGGAGATAAAGAATTCCCATATGAGAATAAAGGCCACCAATGTCCAGTAGATACCAAAACACGTCACTCTCAAACATATTAAAAACTATTGCCCCATATGAGCATGATGATGAAAAATACCACTTTTTTTTTTTTTTTTTAAATGTGAATTTCAACTTAGAATCGACCACCTTCGCGGACAGCGAAGGCCCCATCGCCACCCCGCCAGACTATGTTGTCTGAACCAGGTCCACGCTGATCTCAGGTGGTAACGGGTTTCCCCCGGAAACCGTACTGCCTCCACACAAGTTTACCTTGCTGGAGAAACAGCCGGATGAAAACCGGGCCATGCTCAAGATTCGAACCCCCGCAACGAGTGGCTCAAGGGTTCAAATCCATCATTGCAATATATCTCCGGAACAATATGGTCTACAAGTGAACCACAAGTGAGGACTTCCCGGGTGGTCACCCACCCGGTACTACTCCCACTTGTGGCTCGCTTAACAAGTTAAGCCCCACCCACTAGACCACAAGTACTTTGATGATGAAAAATACCACTTGAAACCACACTTCCATAAGACTATATTGTCCCTTGATTAGCCAGGCCCACGTTGGAAATAAAATTCACAAATAGAAGCATGGCTACAAGGAGCACTAACAGCCATATGAGACATTTACCAATGAACTGTTGGAACTTCTAAACCGCAGACGAACAGACCACTTGCAGAAAAAACTCACAAATAAATCTGCCATAAAACCAGGTCACGAAACAAATAAATCTGCCATAAAACCTTGTCCCAGGCCATGAAACAGCAGACACTTGTCCCAGGTCACGAAACAAATAAATCTGCCATACAACTTTTTTTTTTTTATTTAATTTGATCAAATGAGAAGTAATGTTATTATGAAAATGATGAGAAGTAACTATAACAGCATATTTGAAATGCACCGACTTAAGTTAGATGCATCCTTATTTGAAAAGAGATGAGTAAAATAAGGATTTTATATAAAAAGTCTTTTACACCCTCATTTAATAATTACAATCATTTAATGGTTTTATTATTATTATTATTATTATTATTATTATTATTATTATTATTATTACTTAATATTGATAAGCTAAACCAAACACTTAATAATGGCTTAGGAGCTCATGATATGTAAGTCATAATCCTTTTATATAACATAAGCATAAGCCCAATTCATAAGCTTAGCCAAACACCTCCTTACATGAATCATAATGTGTTTTCTAGCTTTTATTCAGATGTATATACACATTTTATTTCATGATTTATATGTTATTTTGTTCCTCTACATGTGATCGAATCATAAAAATCAATTTGCACTATTTTCACTTCAAAATAACTTTAGAAACTCAAGGGTGCATCTAAATGAATAGAGATGCATCTAATTCAAATCGTTGCATCTCAAATGTGTGGTTATAGTCACTTCTCGGTTCTCACCACTTCTTATTTTAATTTGCTTCCCTTAATTTGCATACCAACTATTGTATATTGTTGTTTTTACATACCAACTATTACAAGCTTTTAATTTTTCCTATTGTGCATGTGTATTGTAAAGTTCGAGACATTTTAAATGATTATCTATTCAAATGTTTCAAACTTTAAAGGGTAACCTATCACTGGCCGCCCGACCATCTTTAAAGAAAATGGGGCCAAGATTTGAACCAGTGACCTCCACCTTTAAGTTGCATATCCCCTGCCATTGGAATACTATTGCAGGAACTTTTTAAGATAACATTGACTGTAAACTTTACCTAAAATGTATCCAACTTTAGCCGTGATGAGACAGGATAAATTGAAAGTTTTGACATTTAATAGGAAAAAAATTAGTTTGATACATACTAAAGGATTGTCGATTTTAGACCATTATCCCTTTATAAAACTTTACTGTTATCTTAAGGGGTGTTTGTTTTAGCATATATCATGGGTATATGGATTTAATTAAAGTTCCACTCAGTTTTATTAGCCTATGGGATTATCAGCATTAGCTCGAGTTGATAATAAACTGTTCTGTATTGTGTCAAATATGCTTATCAGCTTAAATAAGCTATATTTGACGTCTAATTAGTTGTTTTTTTGCTAATCTATACTATCTATAATGGAAAAATGGTAAAAGTGAAATGTTGAGTTTTCAACACTTGGTCATATGAGAGAGAAAAATAATGTAATTAATACTCTTATTAAAACACCTCATTACTTAAAAGTACAATGAGTTATTCACATTGTACAACCAATTAAAAATATATCTACCAAATTAAATACAACCACTTAAACAATTAATACAAATGACAAACCAGGTTGACCCGGGTCGCTTCTAAGCCGACGGGTTTAATTTGACCCGTATTCGACCCATTCTAGCAAGTTGACCCGGTTTAAATCGACAAATTTTCTGACCGGAACGATTCACGCTTCAAACCTGATGGGTTGAACCGGTTTAATTTGACCCGTTTTTTACCCAACCAAGCAAGTTGACCCGGTTTAAATCGTCAAATTTTTCTACCGGAATGGTTCAACCGGTTGAACCACCCGGGTCGAACCAGGTTTCAAAACATTATGTTTAATTTTCGAATCTTCAAACTTTATATCTACCAAATTAAATACAACCAATTAAAACAATTAATACAAATGACAAACCGGGTTGACTTGGGACGCTTCAAACCCGACGGGTTGAACCGGTTTAATTTGACCTGTTTTCGACCCAACCTAGCAAGTTGATCCGGTTTAAATCGACAAATTTTTCGACCGGAATGGTTCAACCGGTTGAACCACCCGGGTCGAACCGGGTTTCAAAACATTATGTTTAATTCCCAAATCTTCAAACTTTTATTATTTTTTATTTATAACTTATAAACTTTTTTTTATCAATAAACATTTTATCGCTATAAAATCCCGTTGCTATGCACGGGTACTCGTCTAGTAAGTGTAATCTGTATACAGTATGTTAGATTGTCACCTAAAGGAGTGAATTTTGGCTGCTAATAAGGAAATCCAAACGCCCCCTCACTTAGTATGCTAGATTGAAACGTAAAGGAATGAAATTTGACAAATTTTAGGATCAAATAGTTTTCTGTACAGTTTTTTATCAAATAAGACTTCAATGGAACTCTGGAGATATGCGGTCTTCGCTCTAATTGTAATTTTCTAGTATGTATGTCATAAAATGGTGTATAGTATGTCATGTCAACCATGTAACTGCTGGCGAACAGAACTTGTGCTTTCGAAGTAATTATTGTCAAATAATACGAGTATATCTATTACTAGTAAACAGAAGGCTGTCTTTGCTCCTTGGATGTCTCATGTCTGTATAAGGTGATTCTATGCAGAAAATATTATTGTTATCTTCACTTTTTTTTTTTTTTTTTTTTTTTTTTTACTGTCAGGGCTATTGGGATATCAAGACAAGAACTAAATGCTGTTAACAGAAGAACAAGACCATTAACGAGGCAGAGGTCATTTGAGCAGACCGATATTCTGCAGTGGCGTGCAAGGTATACAATATGTACACTTGCACATCAGTGATTGGTTTAGCTAATTTGACATGTGTATTATCAGCTATGATGTATTTTATAGTTCTGATGACGTATTCTGGTGAATATGTAATTGCAGCATATATGAGCAGAACTTGCGAGCCGTACCTTGGCCTAGCAGAAGGCCCCTCGATCTGGTGCACACCTTAATCATTTTCACTTTCTTAATGATGAATTGTAATATGATTATATGAACAATTGTAAATGGTAATATGTATTAAGATGATGGTTTTTCTGAAGTAGACGATATATGTAGGCTTCTCTTATTCTCTAGATTCTGATATATTTCTCAAAGTAATTTTTTATACTTTTAGGATTCAATAGGAAGAAACACTCACAAGGAAAGGTTACTACAAAGAATAGAACCATGGATACACAGGGAACTACATGTTGTTCTTGGTGATCCGAACCCAGCTGCACTTGTCCATTTGGTGACCTCCCTATTTTTCTCGAGCCTTGAAGAAGGAACTTCAAGACCTAGAGCTGAAAAAATCAACTGTCTTGAACGTTTGCATCCATTTCTGTCTGAACGGACTATTACATTCTGGCATGAACTCAGGCAGGTTATCTCTATCTGTCACTAATTTATTCTTTCATTATATTATGAAAAAGTTATATTAATTCATCACAAGCATCCCAAAATGGGTTGATGCAGTTAGCTTCTTTAATCTGTAATGGGTCAATTGTAAAAAGGGAAAATGGCTCAAAAAGGTATTCAAGTTAGGGGTCATTTTCAATCAAGGTATCCCACTTTGTTTTCGCATAAAAAGGCTCCAAATTCCCCCCCCCCCCCCCCCCCCCCCTTCCAATTTGGGTATCTTCGTTAAATTCAACGATCATCCGTTATGTTTTACTTTTCAAGTCCACCGCCAACCCTGACAACACCACCACTACCAAGCAATCCCTCCACCACCAATCCACCCACCATCACCGCAAATCACCAACCCCACCCACCACTAGAAACCGCCAACCTCAACTACCACCACCAACCCATCCACCACCACTGATGGCGATGGTGGTTGGGTATGGTGGTGATAGCGGCAGTGGGTTAGGTTGGTAATGATAACGGTGCTGGTTAAGGGGTGACAGTGGTGGTGCCGACAGTGCTTGGCGACATTGGGTAAAACGATGATGGGAGGGGTTGGTGGTAGTGGTGGTATTGGTTGGTGGGTGGGGTTGGTGGTGGCGACAATGGTCGGTGGTGATGGTGGGTAGGGTTGGTGGTTTGCGGCGGTGGTGGTCGGTGCGGGTGGTGGTTTGCGGCGGATGTGTGGGGTTTGTCGTGGAGGCGATGTTTGGTAGTGATGGTGGTGAGTAGGGTTGGTGATGGCGACGATGATTGGCGGTGGTAAAAAAAAAAAAAAAAAAAAAAAAAAAAAGTTGGATACCTTTTTGTGTCATTTGCCCTTGTATAAAAAGTTAAGCTTACAGGAAACAGGTCAAATGTTTGCCAAAATGTAATTTCAATATGTCGAACCTCACTAATCATCTTGAAGAAAAATTTAGAATGTTCAAAATTACTATACTTTTTGTAGTATTTGGGACCCCCATATAATTTTCTCTACAGATGTTTTGCAGAAAGTACATTGAACATGGAAACATATGACACAGTTGTCGAATATGTCATATGGTGAAATCGACTATGAGGGGTGGAAACGAGCCGAGCCGCTCGTGAAAAGCTCGGGATCAGATCAATAAAAGCTCAAACGAGCCGAGCCTAAACGAGCCCGAGTTCGAGCTTAATTTTGGGCTCGTTTAATAATCGAGCCTGAGCTTTATATATAAAGCTCGTTTAATATTCGAGCTTTATTTCATTCAACATGTTATATAAGTTACTCGAGCCTGAGCCGAGCTCGAGCCTCATATATATAAACGAGCGTAGATCGAGCTCTGGCAGGTTTGGGCTCGGCTCGGCTCGGCTCGTTTCCACCCCTACGACTATATCCATGCCCATCTTAGCTAATGAATTGAAAAAGCTGAGGTAAGTTCAAGATTAATTCAGAAGCTACATACAATCACTTCTGGTGCACATTTCTGAATTGGATATCAGCAAAAACAGCACAATTAGAAGCTTCTTACATGTTATTTGATAGCTTTGAAAAATATGGTGTTGAAGGGTACATCAGGCAACATTTTAACTTTAAATGCTCCCCTTCTTTACTTCCATCAAGAGAAGAAAATTGCATACGGTCAAATACTTATACTATTGTTTTGCTTGTGGTATGTTAATGTTTCAATTACAAATTCAAATTATTTTATTTTCATGTACAGAACCTGTACGTGTGAAGATCCTGCAAAGTACTTATATATCGTTTTGTCTTTTCTATATCTTTTTTCCCTCACAAGTGTATTGTTTATTGAATCAAGTACAAAAATATGACAGTCGCACTTTCAATTTGCTCTATATAGATTGTGCGACTCCAAATTCCAATTTCATATTTGTCCGACCGTGCAACTCCACTACAATGTTTCCAAGTGTCTATTTTTAGTATGTAGATGTTTTTTGTGCAATTGATTTGGCATTTTGTGTGACCGTTTTGTATTTTTATAAAAACACAAAAAATTCTTGAAAAAAAAAATTCAAAAGTTTTATATTGTATTTTTTATTTTTTGGAGAACTTTTTATCTTTTTCGAAAAAGATAAAACGGTCGCACAAAAAATTTCTCAGCCGACAGTCGAACAAAAAGTACAACCGTTGGTTTAGGAAAAAAAAGTCAACCATGGTTTCACTTTTCATACAAAAAAAAACCTTGGCAAAAAGATAGTGGACATTTGGTAACAAGGTAGTGGAGTCGCAAAAAAACATCCACCTACCAAATGAGACACTTGGCAAAAAAGTAGTGGAGTCGCACGGTCTAGCAGTCGCACAAAAACAAATTGAAAAAAATTGAATTTTTGTCTCTTTTAAGAATTTTCAAAGTGAGACCGTGTGAAGTTGGAAAAGGCCCTGGTTTATTTTAAGGGAAGTTTCGTACACGCTAGAAATAATTTTTGGAATTTTAATAATGAAAGTCATGATCATGCAAAGACTTTAATAAAACAATAAATTTGCCAAAATATCCCACGACATAAATATTGATATATAAAAGAGCTTAATAGATTATAATCACATATTCATTATCAAAAAATATAAGAAAATGTTAGTGTGATCTCTGATACTTGTTGGTTAGAATTGTCGCAAAAAGAAGATGGTTTTTTTATTTTATTTATTTATTTATTATTTTTTTTGGTGATTTGGTTTTTAATTGAGTGGATTAAAAAAAGGAGCATAAAATGTCATGATCGTGCAAAATATTTTACATATTGTTTATATATTAATCAACATTAGTAGTAATCAAGATGACCAGATAAGTGAATCCTTATAGAGTATAAGGTTCCAACGTGTTTATTGCATTATGAGAATTGGGTTGTATACCAACTGTTTATATTATTTATACCAACTGTTTATATTATTTCTTTCCTTTTATTACATATTAATCGTGATTAAGAAAATCTCACGAAAGCCTTTTCATGTTATTATCTTTATCATATCATCTCAATATCTTTGTGTGCATTTTTTTCAAATCACCAACATTAATATTCATTGGTTTGTTCATGTAATCTCTATTTGAATTTTTGAAAGTCAGTTTACATAATATTTATTGACATTTTGGGTGTGTTTGTTTTTAAAAGAAAAGTCTTACTAGCCCTCTTAGGGTGTATTTTTTTTTTTTTTTTTTTTTTTTTTTTTTTTTTTTTTTTTTTAAATCTTACTAGCCTTCTTACTCTTACCAGTAAGAGGTTGGCAGACGTTTTGCTTGTTTGTTTTTTTCTTTTGAGTCAGATCCAGTTAAACATATAACGTGGGAAACTTGTCTTACTGCCTCTTACTTGGTAAAAGAGATTGAAGACTCGTGTTATTTTATGGTTTATTAACTATGTTATATTTATGATAAAAAAAAGACTTATTTCATATTTACACAAGTTACTTAAATAAATTGCAGAAACGAGCACTTAAAATTATTCGGACAATTATACAAAAAAAACAGCATTATTTCGTTTAGATTTACACGTTCTAGCCACCTCTTACTAATAAGATGTGGTAGTCAGATTCAGACCTAAAACATCTAAATGAAACAAACAAACCCTTACTCTTACTAGTAAGAGGTGGGCAGACATTTTTTTTCTCCCTTTTGGTCATGTTTGGCAACAAGCGGTATGAGAGCGTTTAGGAGCGACAAGCGACAAGCGGTAAGCGGTTGAGTTTAAAATCTTGTTTGGCAACAAAGCGGTAAGAGTTTGCATAGGGTCTAACTGCTTCCAAATAAAAAGCTTGATGAGAAAGCGTTCCATTCTATTTGGCAGCGTTCTATTTCTTAATTTACCAATATGCCCTCAACATAACGGTTCACAAACCCACGTATTTTTAATGGGCTGAATATCCATCCCTCATACAAAACCCTAATCACCCTTACTGATCGATCTACATGCATTCCACTGTCATCTGTGTAGCGCCAAGTTCTCTTTAGCACCTCCATTCCACTGTCAAACACTTGTGATCACAAGTAAGTACCATATATAGTCATGCATCGCATGCATTATATGACTTTTTTACTTGAGTACGTGTTGTTATTAAATTTGTCTAAATATTTCATTGAATCTAGAAAATAATTACTTTATGTAATTTCGCTTTAAATGTTAGTTAACAAGGTGGGGTGATCTTGTTTGAGTTACAGATGCAATTCTTAATTAGATTAGTTTTGTGTCATTCATGAATTTGGTTTTAGTATTGAAAAGTCGTTGGGGTTTATCTTTTGTAGTTATAGTCTTTTCATGTAGGGGTGTTCGTCATTTGATCAAAAATCATGTTCGCTACTATAAGACTGAGGTCACCTATTTTGATCGATCCATAGAGAAATATATTAATTCATGTCTTTGAGTTAGGTTGATCTTTCGAGACTGGCATACTCGTTAAATTGATATATGAATCATTTGCAATATCTTTGCGTGTTCATCTCTTTTAGTTGTACTCATCTGTATATGTGTAAGTCATGTTGATTCTAATCTATATAGATCCTTAGTTACAGTTCTATTGAGTCAAGCCAAACTCGAAAGTTGGGTATCGAGCACTAGGTTTTAAAGGCTTGATCAAAGCTAGTTTGGGTTTCGAGCTTCGAGTTAATAAGTCTAAGTCAAGCTCGACTTTGGCAATTGTATAACTCGACTCGTATTGGCCAGTCGCAACTTGAATTTGACGATACTAGTTCAACTAATAGGAATATATTTTTATTACCAACTAATAGGATACATTGTCTTCACTATTAATGGGCATGGCATTAGTTGAACGTGTAAATTGATGATGCTTCGTTGTCACGTGCTAATCGTTGTCACGTAGTGTTGAGTTATTTGTGTTGTTTGCTGCTCGTTATTTCTCCCTCGCGTACATTTTAATTCGTCTTGCTAAACATTGTTGTCGACTTGTGATATCAAGAAGGGTTAAGGGTTACGTTGAATGGGTCTATACATACGGGATTAACTTGCTAGTGTTGTCGTATTGGACTTGTCAGTATATTAGATCAGAGTGCTCATCTCTTCTAGTAAAGCATTCAAGATAATACTCTTTTTATATGTTTGCCTATAACAGTTTACATGCAATACATGACATTAGTCCCACGAAGTTGGCTCCTGTTTTAGCATCAACACATAAAAGTTATGTACGTGAAAATATATCTTTAGCCACAAGTTTAATCATGCATGTTAATAATTTATTAGCATATATGTAATAATATGTAATAATTATACCAATCATTGATTAGTTATGATGATTGTTTCAGGAATATATTTTTATTACTAACTAATAGGATACATTGTCTTCACTATTAATGGGCATGGCATTAGTTGAAGGTGTAAATTGATGATGCTTCGTGTTGTTATATGTGCTTAGCTCGTTGATTATTGTGTGTGGGTAGAATGTTTGTTGATAACACATACCTTATATACTTCTTTTGTTTTGATATTAGATGGCCCCAAGTAATGCAAGAGAAAAATGGACAGACCAATCCATTATGAGTGTGTGCAATTTCTTAATAGAATATCAAAACAACAATGGACGAAGTAAGGGATTTCCATGGATTCAACTTCAACCAGAGTATGAAAAGATTCATAACCACAAATTCAATAGCAAACAAGCATTAAAAAGTAAGTTTGATATTATGAGAAAACAATACACACTTTGGAAGAAATTAAAACATGGAGAGACCGGTCTAGGTTGGGATGCAAATACCGGGGCACTAAATTGTTCAGAAGCGTGGTGGGATATGAAAATTAAGGTAATAATTTATTATCATTAAAATTTAAATCTTAAAGCACCTAATCTTTAATATTATAAAATATATTAATATATAGTTTATTTATGTAGGAAAACCCTGATGTTAGTGCTTTTAGGACAAAACCGCCATCTAAAGAATTGCAAGAAGCATGGGAACAACTATTTGGGGAATCAATTGCTTGTGGGTCCAAGGTTGTAGCACCCGGTATGATTAAAGAGACATCAAGTGAGGTTCCTAATGTGAAAGAGACATCAAGTGAGGTTCCTAATGTTAACCTTAAGAATGTGGCTATAGATGTTGATGACAATGCTGACGCATTTGAAGTATGGGAACAGTATTCTGAGCATTTAGATGCTCAGGAGAATTTAGATGCTCAGGAGAATGATTTCTATCCAAGTTTAATGAGAGAAGTAGGACAAGATGCCCCAACGTCATGCCAAATTGGAATTTCTGGACAACCTAACAAGTCCACCAATGTGACTATGAAACCCAAAACCGTAGAGATGAAACGAAAAGGGAGGGAATCAGCAGGATCAAAATTATTTAAGGAGTACATGGCTAAACAAGAGGAAAAACAAGACCGTGTTATTAAAATCCTTGAGTCTGATGTTTCCGTTTAGGTAGTTTATGACTGTTTCTTTCCGTTTAGGTAGTTTATGTTTTTCACATGGTTAATGCTATATTTGAATATTATGAACTCGTTTTATACTTGGATTCGGATGTTATCGTAGATCTTTATATATATGAGAAATTTTTATGTTTGTGTATGACTTATTTGAACAAACTATGACATTTAATAATTAATGTTTTCTTTTTACTCATATGTATACAGTTTTGTATAGGTTAACATAATCAACATGGATGTTGAAATGGATACTGAAAGAAGAAATAGAAAAAGGAAACATGGTTGTGTACATTTTCTTATGGACTCGTTGTACTCATGCGATCTAGTTTCTGCGTACTATTACAAATATATGCATAAGGAACCATGCATGACATCATCTCTAACGGGAGAAGCTTGGATGAATGAAGTATTAAATGGCAACCCTATCCGCTCTGTTAATGCGTTTAGAATGCATCCAAACGTATTTTTAAAATTATGCGGGGAACTGGAATCAAGTTACGGGTTAAAGTCTAGCGATAAAATGATGGTTGTCGAGAAGTTGGGAATATTTGTGTATACACTTGCGTTAGGGGTGTCTAATAGGGATGTTGGTGAGCGCTTTCAACGTTCAGGAGAAACTATCAGTAGAGTATTTCATGAAGTTCTAGAGGCAATAACTGGTAGATCTAAAGGCTTTCATGGTCTAGCCCGTGAGATGATAAAACCGAAGGATCCAACCTTTCAATTAACACCACATCAAATCATGAATGATAAAAGATATATGCCGTATTTCAAGGTATTCAATTACTTTTTTGGTTATATAAATTTTTATTACTAATACTATATATTGATATTTTCTTAAAAACAATTATTTAGGATTGCATTGGCTGTATTGATGGTACGCATATTGGGGCATGCATCC
Organism: Artemisia argyi; assembly: GCA_030686995.1. NCBI lineage: Eukaryota > Viridiplantae > Streptophyta > Magnoliopsida > Asterales > Asteraceae > Artemisia > Artemisia argyi. The sequence continues at coordinate 198,624,313 of CM060685.1, read as the reverse complement.
CAGAGACCGAGCAACTGCCTTATATTGGTAGGAAAGGGATACCTACTTTCAATGTGATGGCAGTATGTGACTTTGATTTATGTTTTACCTTTATATCGGTTGGATGGGAGGGTTCAGCACATGACACACGTGTTTTCCTCGATGCCATTAACAATCGAGCTATGAACTTTCCAAAACCGCCGGAAGGTAATTTTATACGCATTTGTTATTATACCAAAACTTCATGATAAATTGCAAGCGACTTATTTTAAAGTTTTACCAGGTAAATATTATTTAGTTGATAAAGGATATCCTTTTAGAAAGGGATATTTGGTTCCATATCCAAAGACAAGATATCATAAATCGCAATTTGAAAATGTGCCGCCTAAGAACATGCAAGAGTCTTTCAATCGTTCTCATTCATCTCTACGAAGTGCTATTGAGAGATCATTTGGAATTTTGAAGAAACGATGGAAAATACTCACGAGAATGCCTAAATATAGTGTGGAAACTCAACATGATATAATTATCGCCGCGTTTGCTTTGCATAACTACATTCGTAATAATGACAAGGAAGACATGGTGTTTACTACTTTCGAACAACATCCAGATTACATGGGATGTGATGAACTTCGTGATGTTCGTGGCTCGGTTACAAATAATGAATGTACTTCTAGTGGAACATCTAATGAGATGAAAAAAATTCGTAATGATATTGCCAAATCAATATGGAACGCACGTCGCAGATAAGTTATAGTTAGGGTATCATGGTGTTTATGTAATATCAAGCATGTAAAAGTAATGAGTACTTTAGAAATAATAATTTTATTATTTGTTCAATAATTTTTGTTTTAATTTGTATATGTCCTTTTTCGTAATTTTACTCTTTATAATTACAGCTACTGCTACGTTACCAAACACATTTTTTAAACAAACAGCTACTGCTTACTGCTCCTGCTTACTGCTTACTGCTTACTGCTACAGCTACTGCTTACTGCTTACTGCTACTGCTACTTGTCGCCAAACATACCCTTTGAGTCAGACTCAGTTAGACATATAACATCTTACTCAGTAAAAGGTGGGAGACTTTCCTTACTGTCTCTTTCTTGATAAGAAATTGAATACTCGTGTTAATAAAATATATTTGATAGTTTATTAACTACGTTATATTTATGATAAAAAGTCTTGTTTTATATTGACACAAGTTACTTAAATAAATTGCAGAAACAAGCACTTAGAATCATTTAGACAATTATACATAAACAAACAATATTATTTTGTTCAGATTTAGACTTTCTAGCCACCTCTTACTCGTATGATGTGATAGTCAGATTCATACCTAAAACATTTTAAAGAAATAAACACACCCTTCACATATAGTAGTAGTTGCTGAGAAGTTCCCATCATACTTTTATTTTCAAACTTTAAAAGGGACGTTTCTACTACAATTGATAATGCAACTACCAACCTCCATGGCTCCATCCATTAAAACTTACACGGAATACACACTTATCCACATCTTGTATATATACAAACACAAACCAAACAGATTCATGTATATCACCCAAACACTCCTTGGTTTCTTTTTGGAACAACCCACACACCCTTTTTTGCTCATACAAACAGATATTTTTACTCTATTCTCAAGAATTTTTCTAGGTGAAAGTGAATTATGGGGAATACAAACCAAAAAGCGAACAACTTTGCTCACTTAAAAATCCCCCTTGAAAATATACTAACCGCCACTAACAACTTTAACGTAGAAAATGCCATCCGAAAAGCTAATTTTGGAAACTGTTACAAGGGACAGCTCTTGTGGTCCGGTGAGTTGATTGAAATCGAAGCTCGGAGGTTAAATAAACAAAGGAATGATCGAGAACAGCTGTTTTGGATGGAGATTTCCATGCTTTCTAGTCTCAGGCATAAAAATCTGGTTTCATTAGTTGGGTTTTGTGATGAGAATGATGAGAAAGTCATCATTATCAGGTGTGAGACCAGGGGAAGTCTCAACAACTATCTAAGTGACCCGATATTGTTGACATGGGTGCGAAGATTGGAGATATCTGTCGGTGTTGCGCATGCATTGAGCTACATTCATCATGACGAGTCACGCGATTTCAGCGTAATACACCGGCTCATTAATAGTGGCGGAGTTCTATTAGATGATGACTGGCAACCCAAGTTATCTGATTTTGAATATTCCTTGGAGATTAAGGCTTCTCAAAGGCACCATTCATTTCATACAAATGAAGTTGTGATTGTGAAAGGGTATGGAGACCCAACATATATTGAGACTGGCAGTGTTAACCACAAGTCAGATATCTACTCCTTTGGGATAGTATTGTTTGAATTGCTATGTGGTAGGAAGTCAATCAGTGACAATCAAGATAAAAAGTATTTGGGTCCGGTGGCCATTACGCATTTTAGAGAGGAAAAACTCAATGAAATAATTGATTGGGATCTATATAAACAAATGGACTCGCAATCATTCGAAATTTTCGCAAAGATAGCATACGACTGCTTAAATGAGGAAATGTCGCAACGCCCAAATATATGTGAGATTTCCCCAAGACTTAAGGAAGCTTTGGAAATTGCACGTGTGAATAGCCATGTAAGACTCTTTTTCCCCTTTTATCAAAATACGTCTTTTATTTGGGTTTTGCTAACAACAGTCTTAAGGGTTGTCGTTAAGATGTTTTATTTTACTATAATTTTTTGTAATAATATAATTCATCCAATCACAATCAATCATTAATTGTATATGTAATATTTTTGGGATTTTCTCTATTTTTTTCGAAATCATCATCCGATCAAAATCATTCAAAAGAGATATTGTAATGAAAATTATTTAATTAACGACAACCCTTAAGGCTGTTGTTAGCAAAACCTTTTTTATTTGTATTTTTATTTTTTTTATTTTTTAAGAGAAAATTATGAAAATGCCTCAATACCCTCACCATTTTACCAAACTAATTTAAAAAATGAGCATTTATCAAAATGGCTCACACCTAGTCGGGGTGCATCGTATGCCAGTGCGTTGTCCATGTAGGCCAATTTAAAAAACCCAAAGTTGTAGATCTCTTTTTTAGTACCACGATAGCTTAAATTATCAAAACAGAGTTTGTACATCGGGTGTATTAAAACATTTTCATAATTTTCCCTTTTATTTATGTCATTTCAACCAAATTTAGTCGGATTATTATAAGTCGGCAAAACTGACCTAAATTTTACATATTTAAATTATAGGAATAGAAACACTTGTTGTGTAAATTTAGGTTTATCATTCTGAATAATTTTGGTAAAATAAAAATATGACTAAACGAAAGTAGCAATTAATATTTTACATTTGATTTTTAATTTGTGTCACCTCAATTAATATGTTATACTTGGGTTCATCTAATACTTAATATTAGATTTAGAATTGATAAATGAGCATTAAAAAAAATCAGACATTTTGGTAAACTAGACGAGTACCCGACTACCCGTGCATAGCAACGTGATTTTATAGTGACAGATAGTTTATTGATAAAAAAAAGTTTATAAAAATAATTTGAAGATTTGGAAATTAAAAATAATGTTTTGAAACCCAGTTCGGCCCGGGTGGTTCAACCGGTTGAACCGTTCCGGACGAAAAATGGGTCGATTTAAACCGGGTCAACTTGCTAGGTTTGGTCGAAAACGGGTCAAATTAAATCGGGTCAATCCGCCGGATTTGAAGCGTCACGGGTCAACCCGGTGTATGTTTTAATTAAAAAATAAATATAAAGGGTACCAAGAACTGTTAACAAAATTTGTTCACATGTTCGATCAAATATATATAGGAAATATATTAGCTACAATTTTTTGTAGCAAATTGGCTACAATTTTATGCTATAAATGTGGGTTATTAATTTTTTTTGTGGGTTCTGATTTTTTTCTGTTGGTCTCTTATTCATTGATAGTGTATTGAAGGATTATAGTCAATTGGCTACAAAAATTGTAGCCAAGATACCCCAATATGTATAATTCTTTTGACTTTCTCATAAGCAACCCAACTAAGCTAGCTTTAAATATGTGAAGTGAAAAACTACGAACTTATTAATTAATATGGTATACTAGTTTTGCAAAGTAGTTATTGATGTTTTTACAAACAAAATGTACTACAATCGTATAATATAGAGCAAATGACAAAAAAATAGATCGAACTTGACACTTTTTGTGTGCGTGTAGCCAACTTTTTTTTTATTGTTTTTATTTTTTATTTTTTGTACCTTCAATTTCAAATTTTGATCATTGTGTTTATTTTGTAAGTATTTTACCCTTAATTTTTTCAAATTTCGAATGGTAAAATAGTCATTTTTACATGGCAAAATAGTCACAAAATACACGTAATAATCGAAATTTGAAAGTTCAATACATACAATAAAAAAAATAGTTGACTACACACAATCACAAAAAGTGTCAATTTCGATGCGTTTTTTTCGTTTGCCCTATAATATAAGTATCAAAATTTAGAAAATTGTAGCGCCTAAAAAGCTCTAATAACAAAAAAATGGTAGTTTCAAATACTCTCACTTGTGACAAAATTGTATTGGGTTTTAGCAACGTATGGCTACTAGGCACGTATTAACGTGTAAATAAAATGAATGTTTCTGGTTCATTTAAGTTAAAATTATGTTCAAATATAGTAATTTATCATTCTATTAAGGAATAATTCCAAAAATGCCCCGGCTGTTCAAGGCGTGAGATTATTTAGACGGAATCTTTTGTGTTTGCTTTTACAGACCAGTTGCCTCGGCAACTTGAATTTAGCCAATCATGTGCTGCCACTTGTCAAACATGAAGGTCGTCAGTTGCCCAAAAAGTACATCAGTTGCCCAAAAGTACACAAGTTGTCCTACCTTGTAATCCGTAAAGTCACACTTATCACTTGCAGATTTTAGTTGCCCAAAACGTACAGGTTGCCATGGTCTAAAAAAGCAAATACAAAGATTCCGTATAGATAGTCTCACGCCTTGGGCAACTGGGACATTTTTGGAATTATCCTTTTTGTTAATGTGTATTTAATGCATTTTTTTGTTAAATTATAAAGTTTGTGTTTATTTGTTGCACGCTAACTTATGCTCAGCGGGCACTTATTAGCAAAACTCGTATTTTTATACCAAGACCGGAGGAAATGTACAAAATAGCTACTTAAAAGTCATTATATAAGTTATAGGATTGTCTCAACTTGAAAAAAATAACCTTTTCCATTTTAGCTTGCATTTGGCTTTTGGGATCATTCAAATTAGGGTTTTAAAAGGCGCGCCGCGCCGCCAAGGCGTGGCCTCCATGTTACAAAATAGACCAAGGCGTCATCTCTAGGCATGGTGCGTTGTGTGGCATGAAAATGCACGATAAGGCGTGCCTTATCTCAAGGCGTGACGCCTTTTTTTTTTTTTTTTGAATATTTTAAGTGATTTATTAGTATTTAGGCTAGTATTAGGGAATTACTAAATGGGCTATATGAGATTATGAGACTTGGGCCTATTTCTATCACTCATATAACGAGTGAATCGATGTGATGAATTCACAATTATATATATATATATATATATATATATATATATATATATATATATATATATATATATATATATATATATATATATATATAGGGTGAGGTTATTTTCAGAACCAAATAAATTGCGAGAACTGCGAGAACCAGCATCAACCAATAAAATTTTTTTGAATATTAAAATTTGTTATTTAAATCAAAAGGGTATAATGGTAAAATTACTTTTATTTTTATTTATTTTTTTAAAAACGTTTTTTTTAGTTCCAAAATTCAATTTTTTTTTAAGAAAAACATTATGTGCGCATGTGTTTTGTAAAAAAGAAATTTAATTACTAAGTGTTTTGTATCTGCACATGTATTCTTAAAAAATATTACATAAATATATGTACAAGCAACAAAAACTTTATTATTAGATTTATGCAATTTTAAAATTTACAGATTGTCTTACTCTAGTTATATGATATCCAGATTTATCACAAACACCATCATATTTACACTTGTATTCAATTTTATTACAAATATATGAAGCGCATGTGTTTAATACAATGTCTTCAACAGTTGGTCTATCTTTTAGGCATGCACATGTATTCCTCGCCTGGTACAAGAACACATGAAATCTGCCCATGTGTTTTTAATCCTTGTGCACATGTGTTTTTATCGTCTTGCTCATATTAACTGATACAAGTCTATGCCAACAGCCACAACGTCACGTAACCTGCAATCATAAAACACATATGCACATTCTTTCAGAAATTTTATACCAACAATAAAAACACATATGCATCATTACACTAATTTTATATTAACCTTGAAACAAATATGCATCATTACACTAGTTTTAAATTAACATTGAAACAAACATATGCACACTTTTCAGCCATAAAACACATATGCACATAAGGCATCAAATTCATTATAACCACTAAAAACACATATGCACTCTCAATAACACATATGCACATTTTTTCTGATTTTGTACCAATAATACCACTAAAAACCACACATGCATTTTTTTTTTGTACCATTGATAAAACATATATGCACCATGATACGAAAAGAATTACCGGTTAAACATGTTTTAGATTTCTAAAAAGGCTTTAAACATACGAGTTTCAACACTTATTAGTAAGATATAACTCAACTGTTGACATTCTTTAATAGGTCTAATTGACCAATCAAGTTATCATAAATATTATAAGTAACCAAACTTTGGTTATATCACATGACATCTTAATATACATAGTTCATATATAATGTTGAGGCCCACCCAAATAACATTTGAATTAAGTTGAAAGGTTCTTTTATACTCGTAGATGATTGCTCTATATGTCCATTTTATATGATACTAAAAAAGTACCACAATACATTTTATGAGCCATGGTCTTTAATCTCATTCTTGCTATACAACGAGTCACATTGAGGCATTTTATTTTGTAACATGTTTATTTATTGCTAATCTTTTGACAAGTAAAATTAAAAAAACGAGTCTTTACCTTCAAGGTGAGCCAATTTTCGCATAGCCGTAGGTTCAACCATGATAGACATCGAAATATTGGACCCCAAAACCTGTTTGGTCAAATCTATGTTGCTCACATCAATGACTATACGAGGTCGAAACCTATTATTATATACAAAAACCATCAATAGCAATACACCCTGATATAATTCATGAACTAAATAAAAATACTTACAAGATTATTGCAAAAGCATTTTGATTTTCTTGAATAGTCCATTGATCTTCTACACCAAATGCGTAATAATCATTTGTAGATCTTCATAAAGTAGATCTAGCATTTTCGGTGGAGATAAACCATGAAACCAACAATTAAACTCACAGCCAACAACTCAAAGCCACAAAAAATCAATCCAACCATAGTAATTTTTTAATATTTCTATGGTACAACAGTAAAAGTATTAAAAATTGCATATGCTAGCAATTAATCAAAATATAAACAAAACAAATTAAAATGAAAAATACCTATGCATGATGAATTCGGCATGGTGGTTGACTGGTTTTCATGTACCCGACATTCGATCCTTATTAATTTGTTGTTGCTTTAAGAGATATTTTTGTTGTGAATTTAAACCCACTTACCACATCTGATTCTCATATCTTGCTTGTATGCTCGATCTCCATATGTCGTAACATATAGAAAGGGTGCGGCTAGGGTTTTTTGAGTGAGAGAGAAAGAGATAAAAGTTAAAAACTGAAAATCAGTTTTCTAAATCACGTATTTTAGGGATGGACGATTTTGAAATATATCAATATGAGATTCCAGTAATACCCTTCTTCTCTTATAAAATGACACCTTATCTTATCTTTTATTACATTTATGCCATCAATCATTTATATCCATTGATCAAGAAATTTAATGGTTTAGATTGGTTCTCGCAGTTCTCGCAATTCTTTTGGTTCTGAAAATAACCTTACACTATATATATATATATATATATATATATATATATATATATATATATATATATATATATATATATATATATATATATATATATATGCCGCATTGAGTCACGCCTTAAAAATCGTTGTGGCTTCGCTATGGCACCTAAAGCTTGAGGCTTGGCCATACCGCCACGCCACGCCTCACGCTATTTATAACGTTGATTCAAACCGCAAAATTGTATGTTTACAATAGAGAAGGAACTACTACTAAATTGTTTCCCATTGAATTTTCACTTATAGGCATACGTGTAAATAATGTACAAGGAAATATAATGAGCTAGCTAACATGACAAGTAGGCGAAACACTAATGCCTAAAATATAATATAATCTACTAATAAAATGGATGCTACAAGGGAAAAAAAAAAGAAGCTTTTTAGTGACTAACAATGAACATAAGATTCGATACTTACCATTGAGACATTGTGAGTGTAACTAAAATTACATGTGTTACCGCCAATTTACCAAAAAAAAAAAAAAAAAAAAAAAAAAAAAAAAAAAAAAAAAAAAAAGTAGTACCGAAGGTTATAAATAGCTTGAAGCGTGGCATAGTCAAGCTTCAAGCTTTAGCGTGAAGCGTTGCATCATAGCGCATTTAAGACATGATTAAAAGCGACAAAAAATATTTATAGAGTTGTTAATATTAGTTAGCTAATAGGCTTAAAACCCAGTTATGGATTTACTAAGTCCGAATAAATACTTATAAATAAGCTCAAGTCTAATAAATCTCTTTAAAAAAATAAAAAATAAATCTTAAAAGCTTCAAAAAAAGGCATCACGCCTTGTGAGCGCGCTTTATCACGTCTTATCACGCTTTATTGCACGCTACGTTTAGAGACGACGCCTTGGCCTGTTTTGTAACGTGAAAGTCATGCCTCGCGCTATAACGCACTATTTAGAACACTGGTAGTACCACACTATTCCTTTAAGTAAAACCCAAACCGACCTAAGCCAAAAAGCATATCTACCAGCACCACATTAGATTCTGTTTAAGTTTACCAAATATATAGTGTCATTGGACACTAGTATCAACATATTGAATTATACAATGCATTTTCACTCTCTAATCTCTAGTTAGTTGGAGTAGCTAGTTTACATTAGTTCTACGGTTCTAGAGCGTCATTTGATGCTTGGTGATCTAATTCGATTAAAACATCACAACTATAATCAATCTAATAAATTCATTTAGCTTTCAGAAATAAGCGAAATCAGGCAATTTTATTTACCTAGTTGACTCAATCAGCACAGCTATAATCATCTATATTCTATGATCATTGAATAATCAGCAACAAGCACAATCATCACGTTTTTATACATCTAGATTAAAGCAGTTTCAAAGAACTTAAGCAGAATCAAACCGTTCAAATAAGGAGTTTTTTTTTATACCAATTCGAATACCTAGTGTGGATACAAATGCAATATCTTGTCAGATCCGAAGAATACTTACTTGCGCCTGTTACAAGTAAAAGGGAGAAAAATGCCTATATAATACCTTACTTGTAGGCACTTCATTAACTCTCTTATTGCGTTATTTTATGTATTAATTTACGTCTTTTTACATGATAAACAGATAACGCCTTCATCAAAGGACGATATTGGTCACCTCAAAATACCCCTTGAAAGCATACTATCCGCCACCAACAACTTCGCTGACAAAAATATCATCGGGACAAGTGCACTTAGTAAGGATTACAAGGGACAACTCTTGTGGTCCGATGACTTGATTGATATTCATGCTAAGAGGTTAAATAAAGAAAGGAATGATCGAGAACAACTGTTTTGGATGGAGATTTCCATGCTTTCTAGTCTCAAGCATAAAAATGTGGTTTCTCTTGTTGGGTTTTGTGATGAAAATGATGAGAAAGTCATCATTATCAGGCTTGAGAACAGGGGAATGCTCAGCCAATATCTAAGTGACCCGATGTTGTTGACATGGGTGCGAAGATTGGAGATATGTGTCGGTATTGCGCAAGCGTTGAGTTACATTCATTATGACGAGTCACGCGATTTCAGCGTAATACACCGGCTCATCGACAGGTCTAGAGTTCTATTAAATGATGACTGGGAACCCAAATTATCTTGTTTTGAATGTTCCATGAAGATTCAAGCATCACAAAGGCACCATTCATTTCTTACTAATAAACTTGAGTATGTGAATGGGTATGCAGACCCAACATATATTGCGACTAAAAGTGTAAACCACAAGTCTGATATCTACTCCTTTGGGATAGTATTGTTTAAATTGTTATGCGGTAGGAAGTCAGTAAGTGACGATCAAGATAAAAAGTATTTGGGTCTGGTGGCCATTACCCATTTTAGAGAGGAAAAACTCAATGAAATAATTGATTGGGATCTATATAAGCAAATGGACTCGCGGTCATTCGAAATTTTCGCAAAAATAGCATACGAGTGCTTAAATGAAGAAATGTCGCAACGCCCAAATATATATGAGATTGTTCCAAGACTCGAGAAAGCTTTGGAACTAGCACGTGTAAATAGACCGGTAAGACCTCTAAATTTTCTTTTTTATGGCTCCCCGTAATATGTTTTCCCTTTTCATTATATTAATTTGATTGGTGATATACGGGTCTAATTTTAAGTATAGGTTTAGGCATCAAAATCATTTTTCTATTAGTTTAACCAATTTTAAATGAAACATCGTGAGATGACAAAGATAAACAAATTTTAACATATTGAATCAGTTTTGATAAAACAAGGACATATTTACTTAAAAACTCTGAAAGTGATAAATGTGAAATAGTTAATTCACGCATACTTCCTACGAGGCGACATAAACCCGTTCGTTGCACCGATTGGTTTTGGGTTGAATATATACGTGTTTTGTACGTAATGTTGGTGCAGACTGTTGAACAAGCAGATGGCGGAATTTTGTGCAATGCACGTGATGCTAATGCCTCGTTAATTAAGCAAATTGGATAAGCATTACATAAACATGTTTAACCGAAACATAAAGAAAGTGCATACTAACCCGTGCGTTGCACCGGGGTTGTTTTTGGTTTATTCAACCCGTGCGATGCACCGATTGTATCTAAGTTTTCATAGCTAAAATTTAACCATCTTGTAAATTTATACTATCATTTAAAAGTTCAATTTAAACACCTTGTGTATTAGAAGATGCATTTGCATGCATGGTACCCTACAAATATAATGTTGTCCAAGTGTCTAATGAATAACCACAAACTACGAACTATAAAAATATGAACTTGATGAGATACAGTTACAATATATATATGAATTATAGATATTGATATTGATATTGATATTGAATAGAAAGCTAAATGAAATAATAAAACATCACTCTCTAAAGTTTGAAATTTCGTTAAGCAAATAAATGTTTTGATGACGATCGATTCTTTGAAAGAAAAGCAATATATCATTCAATATTATGTTACCAAACACATAACCTTTTATATAATAAAACAAAACTTCAGTGGGGACTTTTTCATTTAAAAAAAATCAAATCATACCTTATTTAGTAATCATTTTATTTAAAAAAAGAAGATAATTTTCTTATTAGGTAACATTTTATATTTATACAAGTAGAAGATAAATACAAAAAATATAGATACGATGCAATTAACAACAAGATTAAAATTTTTAAATAATTATCTTTAATAATAAAAAACTATAATTAAACATAATAAATCAATCAAAACAAATATTAAATTATCTCTTTTTAATAAATAAAAATATATAATTTAACAAAATTTTAAAAAAAATCCGCGCGTACGCAGACATTATAACTAGTATATTAAACAATAATAATGCTAACTATATTTATGGTACTTTTAAACAGAAATATATATAGTAGTATTAAACAGCCCACCTCCTAAATTTCACCATCTTCGAAAAAAACAAAAGAAAATGACATATTTTGTCTTTTTTCCATTCTCAACCTATTACATTAAAAATAAAATTTTGAATAAAAAGAGGACAATTACATCACATACTTGAACTTATTAATTCATTCAAGCCCACCTCACGTACAAAGCAAAGCTGTAACCTCCGAATTTTTAATAAATAATTAAATATCAACCCATGAATCTCGGCTAGCTATAATACCAATTATAACCGATCCTTAATATATCAATCAATACAATTAATGGAAAAATTCAAATAGATACTCTTATTTTAACATATACCCAGGGACAAATCCCCACCATCCATCTAGTTTGATTTAATGGTGGGAATTAACCTAAAATTAAATGGGAAACATAAGTCCATGTTTTTTTTTTTTTTTTTTTTTTTTTTTTTTTTTTTTTTTCTTTTTGTCTTTTTTATTATTATTTTTTTTTTCTTTCAATTCACGTAGGTGTGTGTGTTTTTTTTTCCTTTCTTTTTTGTTGTTCTTTCATTTCATGTTTTTTTAGTTTACTTTTCTTTTAGTTCACATTTTTTTAATTCACATTTTTTTAGTTCACGTTTTTTTAGTTTACTGTTTTCATACGTTTTCGTCTGTTTTCATACGTTTTCGTCAGTTTTCATACATTTTGTTCTTTTTCATACGTTTTCTTATGTTTTCGCCCATTTTCGCACATTTTCGTCTGTTTTCTTACGTTTTCTTTTGTTTTATACGTTTTCGTCCGTTTTCATACGTTTTTGTTTGTTTTTATTCGTTTTCTTTCGTTTTCATCCGTTTTTAGATGTGTTTTTACGCTTTTGATGCGTGGGTTTGCACCAGGCTTTAGCTCTCGAGGGATCTCGAGAAGCTTACAACCCCCACCAGGCAGTGTACCTGATCGATGTAGTATAGTATAATGACAAGTACCGAGGGATTGATCGTTCAGCTAGGAATAGTGTCGCTAGGATTAGAAAACCTAAAGACTAGGTCTAGAGATGAGGGATGATTCTTTTTGTATTTTTATATTTTTTAGAAAGCAAATTAAAATCTCGGGTTTTGAAGGATTTGGGCGGAATTAGTTGCTAGTCAACTAACCCAAAACTAAGATGCAATCAAAATGAAATATTAAAAATGAAACTAAACTATATTAAACTAAAGTTGTGAGCAATATGTGGGAGAAATGTGTTTACTTAGATTTCACTACTCCCTAGATATCTTTTACACGTTAATTACTTGTTATAGTTGCGTGGATGACGGATTGTATTCCTTAATACTATTCATGGGGTGGCGTACTTACTTCCCCAATCCTATGAGTGCCTACTTCACTCCTATGTCGAGCCGGCTAAGAAACTCCTAACATGGGATCATTAGAATTTACTCATGCATTAAATACAACCAATAAAACCTAGTACACATCGGTTCATGTTTCCTAAGACGTTCAAGCATGTTACCAAATGGAGATTTGCCAGTTTTCTTAAGCCTAACATTGAAATCATTCATCCAATACAACCATAAACAAGTAATCAACACATAATTAACATCTAGGTTTCATTAGATCTAAGCAAACACAGGATAGATCTAGCCTAGCATGTTGAAATTAAGACAAGCACAAGATATAGACAACCAACACATAGACATATTGATTGAATTAAGAGAAGACTTATCTTAATAGCACATGAAAGGATTCAAGGGCTGAAAACCCTTGAAAAAGCTGTAAAATACGTACAAGGTTCGGCCCTAAGGTTTCTCCACACAAGTTACTCTCTAATGAATGAAAAATAGAAAACTATATATAGATTTTGGAAGGTGACGGCGTCAAGAACAAATGTCTGACGCCGTCATCTCGCCGCCAAATAATTCCTCGGACTGCCTAGATCTGGATCTGATGCCGTCATGTGTACACCTTATGCAGGCCGTCATGATTTTAACTCTTGACGCTCTTGTTGTGACGCCTTCAGGTTTCTTCTGGGTCGTCATGGATTTTACTCTTGACGCCGTCATACACTGTTTTCCAGCATGGAAAATTAAGTCTTTGGCGTTTTCTTCACTTTTATGCTCCAAAAACGTCCGAATTGCTTCCTTTTCTAGATTTCTCTCCCAAAGTACCTAAAATCACAAAAGGAACGATTTTGGGCAATATTTGATCAAATAAATTCAATTCCGGGGCTTAAATGACCCCCTAAAAGTGGTTCATTTTTCGCCTTCAGGTTTCTTCTGGGTCGTCATGGATTTTACTCTTGACGCCGTCAAATATTTCCTCTTGAAGCCGTCATACACTGTTTCCAGCATGGAAAATTAAGTCTTTGGCGTTTTCTTCACTTTTATGCTCCAAAAACGTCCGAATTGCTTTCTTTTTCAGATTTCACTCACAAAGTACCTAAAATCACAAAATCACAAAAGGAACGATTTAGGGTAATATTTGATCAAAGTACCTAAAATCATACGTTTTTGTCCGTTCATAAATATTCATCCATTTTCTTGCGTTCTCATCCGTTTTCATTTTTTTTTCATTCATATTTGCCCATTTCATCCATTTTCTTTCGTTTTCGTCCTATTTTCCATACGTTTTCTTCCTTTTTCATGCATGTTTTTACGCTTTCATAAGTTTTCATCCGTTTTCATACATATTCTTCCATTTTCTTACATTTTCGTCGTTTTCATTCTTTTTTGTCCGTTTTCAATGTTTTTGGCCATTCTTAGACACTTTCATACGTTTCAGAATATCACAAGTGATATTCAGAATATCACCCAAGTGATATATCTAAATATCACAAGGGATATACAGAATATCGCCCAATTTTTCATACATATTCGCCCGTTTTTTACGTTTTCGTCCGTTTTCTTATGTTTCTGAATATGACAAGTGATATTCAGAATATCACTTGTGATTTTCTGAATATTACTTATGATTTTCTGAATATCACTTGTGATTTCTTAAGTTTTCGCCCATTTTCATATGCAGTCATCCATTTTCTTATGTTTTCGTTAGTTTTCATACGTTTTTGAATATCACAATTTATATTTGATGCGTGGTTTTGCAACCTTGCAAAAGGTTTTACCTCTCGAGGGATCTTGAAAAGCTTGCAATCCTGACCAGGCAGTGTACCTGACCGATGTAGTATGTGTAGTGGCAAGTACCAGGGGATTGATCATTCTACTTAGGGAATAGTGTTCGTTAGGATCGAAAACTACTTTAATTAGGTCTGAGAGTGAGGGATGATTCTTTTTGTATTTTTTTTATATTTTATGAAAGCAGTAAAAATCTCTGTTTTTAAAGGAGTGAACGGAATTAGTTGCTAGTCAACTAACCCAAATTACTACAAATGCAATAAAAATAAAATAACAAGAAAATAAAAGTGAGGAAAACTTATATGGAGAGAAACTGTGTTTACTTAGGTTTCACTACTCCCTAGCTATCTTTTATTTATTGATTAGTTTGTTACAATTGCGTGGGTGACGGGTTATATTCCTTAATACTATTTGTGGGGCCGTGTATGATTTTCCCCAACTCTATAAGCTTCTACCTCTTCCTATGTCGAGCCGACAACTAGCTCCTGACATGGACTCCTTAGTAGTCACTTATGCATTAAATATAACCATTAAAATCGTAGTACACATCCGATTCATGTTTCTTAAGACATTCAAGCAAGTTACCAATTGGAAGTTAGCCAGTTTTCTTAAGCCTAACATAGATATCATTCATCCAACAACAATTAATAACAAACCATCAATCAACAATCAATAGCTAGGTTTCACTACATCTAAGCAAACACAAAGATAACCTAGCCTAGCATGTTAATGTAAAGACAAGCATAAGATAGAATCAAACAACAAATAGACATATTGAATGATTAATGGAAGACTTATCTTTAATTAAGCATGGATGAAAAAAGGGTGAAAAACCCTTACAAAGTATGTGAAATTCGACCTAGGGTTTATCCCTAAAGTTCTCCCAAAGGTTGCACCAAAATTTCCTCCCTAAAGAATGAAAAATAGAAATGTATATATAGATTTTACAACTTGACAACGTCACCTTATAGGCCGTGACGCCGTTATCTCGCCACGATTAGGGTTCCTTGATGGCCTAGATCTACTCTTGATGCCGTCTGGTTGTAAAAGTTCTAGGCCGTCTCTCTTTATATTAAAATGTGACCTCTTTGGTCGTCACAAAGGGTGACGCCGTCATCTTCAACCTCCAAAATTATTCTGGGGCGTTATGTGTAATCTTCATATCCACCTCTTTGTCAACACTTGACGCCGTCACCTGTTAAGGTGTGACGCCGTCAGGTACTGTTTACAGATAATTTGAGACTTTGTTGTTTTCTTCACTTTTATGCTCCAAAAACGTCCAAAATGCTTCCTTTTCCAAAGTACCTAAAATGACAAAAGGAACGATTTGAGGCAATATTTGACCAAATTATCACGACTTAGGGCTTAAATGACCCCCTAAAAGCGTAATACTTTTCGCCTCATCAAATACCCTTACACTTGAGATTTGTTTGTCCTCAAGTAAATGCGCTTTTATTCTAATCAAAATACAAGCTAGGGGTCATTTAACACTAATATAAAAGTAATTACAACAAATGATCGTTCCTCTTTAATCAAAATAAGCACGGAGATTATACACTAGAACCTCTCAAATAGTGTTTGGATACTCACATCTCTCGGGTGTTATAAACCTATATAACTAACGGAAATGGAAAAATATCTCTCACTACCTGTCATAGCACATAGATTACCATAGGCTTGGGAAAGGATAAAAAACCCCCACCACTAGGCGTAAGCACCTAGGATAGACTATCAAAGAGGTCTTTCAAAGGGTTGTAACATGAGGTGCAGGGATATGATAAACACGGTTTTGTTGGATAAAGGCAATATTTACTGGTGGTGAGTTAATAATCTTGGTCAATTACATGTACAATGTGGCATTGCTAAGCCAAGACTCGACTCGATTTAAGCTAATGAAAACTACAAAACATAAAAAGAAACATAAAATGAAACGGGATGGTAGTCCGTATGTTGTTGTTTATATATATATATATATATATATATATATATATATATATATAGTGAGGAACACGTGCGGATGTTTTGTTTTAGTGCGGACGTGCGGATAGATATAGGTCGTCCAATCCAGATCTGATCTTGACTTTTTGTAAAAAAGTCAAGATCTACGCAACTATCACAGTACCAAATCACCATTCAAACGATTTTTAAAATTTTTTTCCTTTTGAGCGATCCTTATTATTGTTATCTTCTTTTATTTTTTTATTTTTTAAGATTTTTCTGAGAACTTTTTGTTTTTTTATTATGAGTGCTACCGTGATATTAACCATATTATGAGTTCTACCGTGATATTAACAATATTATGAGCCGTGATATTAAAAACCCATGATAGCTACGGTGATATTGTAAAACCAACATGATATTAAACTTTTTTACATGTAAAAATGAACCGTGATATTAGTGAAAAGCTTAATATAATTGTTTTTTTTATTACGATATTAAAAAAACTTACGGTGATATTAAAAAAACTGAAAAAAGAATGTATGAATATTAGAGTGATATTAAAAAAGCATGATAGTTACGGCGATATTAACAATTTTTATTAAGAAAAAGTTTTTATGATATTAAAAAAGTTATTGTGATATTAAAATTTTTATTAAAAAAAAAAGTTTCGGAATCTGATTTTGACTTTTTTACAAAAGTCAAGATCTGTCAAGATCAGATCTTGACTTTTGTAAAAAAGTCAAAATCATACGCTAATATCACAATACCTTTAACGATGAAAACGATATTTTTTTTGAAATTTTTTTCAGCGATTCTTAATTATTTGTTGTCCTCTTTATTTTTTTTAATTTTTTCAGATTTTTTTGAATTTTTTTCAGAAAAAAAGCTAATACGATAGTAACGTTTTTGAAAAAAGACGGGATATTTACGATATTGCCACCGTTTTTTTATCAGAATCTGAGATGGACGGATGATCGTGTGGTCCACATTCATCCGTACCATCCGCACTAAAACGGAAAAATGCACCCGATCCCTTCCCTATATATATATATATATATATATATATATATATATATATATATATATATATATATATATATATATATATATATATATATATATATGTATGTATTTTTTTTCATACACTTTTGCCCTGCGATCCAAAATAATACATCGTAGGGGCCTTGGTTCTCCCCTTACACTTGAACTTTTACATACTTTACAATTAACTATTCTTATGACTCGAATTAAGATAATCAAAACACATGGAGTACTTTAAAACATTTACGCACATATAAGGGTAATAATTGATTTCTTTCCCATTACTCCATTACATTAGTACTTTACCCATGAGTCCCAATCGTCCCTAAACAATATATACAAGATATGACTCGACTTAGCAACCATGTAATATTAGATAATTAACTAAGGGTTTAAACATATAACAATAATACACTAAAGATAAGTGCATTCACGGAAGGCTAAGGCGATTTGGGTGTACATTTGGGGTGGATTGTAAATACATTATATCTTTAAGTAAGATGCTTAAAGTTAGAAACGAAAAAGATAGGCTCTGAGGGGTTTACTAGGGGTATCGTGTACAAAAAATGAGTACAACGCAAAGGTGTGGGACAATTAATTGACTTTACTAGTCAAGTGTATTGACTTTATTGTTCAAGTAATTATGATACGGGTTTAACATAAGGGTTATCCTAATGCCTCTTATCATGTAGTAAATCCTAACTACATGAATGTAGTCTCACATGTGGTCTCGGAATGAATCACTAATACAAGTTCTAGAATCTAAGTACTACCGGTACACTCATAAGCACTAAGGCTTTTCCTAGCAAGTCTAGGGGCGGACCTAACCTGTATAAACTTAGTAGATCGCTGGCACGAGTCTTTGACGCTTCAACTAACAGATGGTCACTAGTGTACTTCTTGGATCGCTGGCACGTTATTTGCATAATGGATGGTCACCAAGTCATACACTAGATCACTGGCAGTTAGTCAATTAATATAGTACTCGGATGGTCACTACCTTATTCATAATTTTTTTTAAGTGGTACGGTTTCGTGCTAGTCATATATCTCTTATCCATGAGACACTTATTAAGACTAAATTTTCACTCCTATATGTTGTAAAAAAATTTAAATTTGGTGCTAAAATTACCCTAACAAGTGTTTTTCTTAGTTTTATTACACACCTACCGTTAAATAAACAAAAATAAAGTGTAATTGCATTCTCTAAGGTATCATCATTTACCCCCTTACACTTAAGCTGAACATTGTCTCCAATGTTCAAACAAAAAGATATAAAAGTAAAGAAGGTAAAAGAATGAAACAAATACTCCCCTGATTCGTTCGGTGTGGATAATGTGGTAACATGGTTAGATCTTCCTCCAAGAAAATGAACGTACAAAGCTTGCTTTCCGAAATATAAATCATCTTCTTGTCCAATATAACCTGTTAAACCTGAGAAAACAAACATCGGCGGTAAATCTACATAAAATAAAATCCTAGAAAACAAATAAAGATATAATGCTTGTGGAATGAATATTTGTAGATTTCTGGAGTGTATAAGTTAAAGATTTGATAAAACATTACGGTTCCAGCAGAAAAAAAAAAAAAAAAAAAAAAAAAAAAAAAAAAAAAAAAAAAACTTGCAAAAAAAAGTTTCCAGAATTTTACACCTGACGACGTCAGGTTATAAGGCTTGACGCCGTCAGAGTGTTCTAACAGAAATCTTATGTTTAGTTTCCAGAAAATTTCAAGAATAACCAATACCTTAATTCCTGGAATTCCTGCAAAATGTTCATTATAACTCGATACAGGAATTTGACTTGAACAAATACTAATATGCATGCTAATGTAATATTGTTATTATTCATGTAGAGTTTTGTTCTTATAAACAAATTTAGATTTCCCTTACACTTATCTTTTGCAAAATACTTTTATATTTAATTAAGACGAAGTTAAAAACAAAATAAATTATTTTCATAATTTAATTTAAAACATGAACTATAAACAATATAAATAAAACACGCATACGGACACAAATAAAAACAAACAAACAAACAAACAATCAAACAAATAAAGCTTGGGCTGCCTCCCAAGAAGCGCTTTTCTTTATTAACGAGTCTTGTAGCTAGACTCAAAGTCACTCTACCTAGTTTCACTAATGCTCACGTACCCAAGTGTGAGCCATCTAATTGTTGCCTCATCTCTCTTATATTCATTATTTAGCTCTAAACACCCGCGATAGTACCTCTTATTCTTCTCATGTGGATATTTAAGTCCTTTTCTTATGTCATTCTCACTTAGCATATCGCAAGGGGGAAGCCTATTGCATCTCTCAATAGAAAAATCCTAAAACCTAGGGTATGCACGGGGCATTTAATAGATAAAATCTTCATCCCTATCTGAAAATGTAATTAACCCTTCCATGAGTTTTTCGTCTAATTTGTTTAGCCTTTTGAAGGGCTTCCCAAACACAACTTGGGTTAAGTTACTATCAATAAACTCTCCTAGATTCTCCATAACCATAAAGTCAACTAAATAAACAAAGCTTTCAACAAACACATGCAATGTTTTCGTCCTAGCAATAGTATTGTCTCCTTCGTATTCTAACTCATTTACCATGATTTTATTATATTCAGCACGTGAGATTATGTTCACAGGTAAAGATGAGTTAAGGTAAGCATCAAAGCTCCTAAATCCAATCTTACAAGGTAATTGCATGTTAAAGAGGCTGTCTTTTTCAAATTTTGTCCTAGGGTCAACATACTTAAGGGGATCAACCTCTTCTTCCCTCCTAACATCATTAACAACTTCACCATCGCCTAAGTCCTTATCGGAATCTGAATAATAAAAAGGTCCATTTTCATGGTCAGTGTCGTGGTCAGATTCATCCATATCAGAATTATTGTTAAAGTGATGGCCGGGTGACAGATTTTGTGGGTTTTTGCC
This sequence comes from Artemisia argyi, assembly GCA_030686995.1. Lineage (NCBI taxonomy): Eukaryota > Viridiplantae > Streptophyta > Magnoliopsida > Asterales > Asteraceae > Artemisia > Artemisia argyi. The sequence continues at coordinate 198,603,499 of CM060685.1, read as the reverse complement.
ATCAAAAATAGGGGCCAGAACGGGTAGTTGAAAGTTTCTACAGCGAAAGACACGAATAACAGGGATCAAACGATCAATATTACTCATGAAGTGGTTATAAGAGACTACGAATAAAAGCATGAAGAAAAAGATAGACTAAAGAGAACCTATAAAAATAAAACAAAAATCTCAAAAAGTTATGTAATTAAAATAAATTTGCTAAATATTTATTCAATATTTGTAAAAAAGTATGCGATAAAAAGTAAGAGCAAAGATCATTTGAGGACCAAACTTTTTTTACATACCAAGGGACTAATCTCCACCCTCCATCTTTATTTGATCTAATGGATGAGATTAATCCCAACAATTTAAAAAATCCACTTTCATCCTTTTTTTTTTCAAATATTAATATCTTTCAAACCGTTAATCGTTAAGCGAAAAAAATTATACCGTTACGACGGGCATTTAATTATCTTTCTATAGATAGGCACTTTGACATATTTTTGACAAATTTTTTTTTTCATTTTTTTCACGTTTTTTTCGTGGTCGAAAAAATCATATATGATATTACATATAATATCATATATGATATTACATATCATATATGATATGATATGTAATATCATATATGATATTACATATCATATATGATATTACATATCATATATGATATGTGATATCATATATGATTTTTTTTCGGCCACGAAAAAAAAGGTGAAAAAAATAATTTTTTTTTTTTTAATTTTTTGAAAGTATATCAAAGTGCCCGTCTATAGAAAGATAATTAAATGCCCGTCGCGATGGTGTAATTATTTTCGCTTAACGATTAACGGTTTGAGAGATAGTTAAATTATAAAAAATGGGTGAAATATTAAAATGCTTTTAATCTCAACCATTGATTTCCTTGTTAGATGGATTGTGGGGATGAGTCCCTTGGTATGTGAGGAATGTTTGGTTTGTAGAATAACTCGACTCAAAAAGTAAGCAAGTATATTTTAGTCTCGTTTATCTCTTAAACGTGTATATGCTGATTGTAATATTAGTCTCATTTAGGATGAGTGTAGTGTTGAGTTTGGAGTGTCTTCTTGTTAGATGTTTGTTAGAAGCACTAAAGGTGCGTTTGTCTTGTAAAAGTAAATGTGGCACTCAACCTCATTTCCTGAACTTTATAGTTTTATTTATTTTTTATTATTTTATTTATTTATTTTTTTAGTAATATATTTTGTCAGAGTAAGAAAACCCTGAACTTTATAGTTTTATTTATTTTTATTATTTTATTTATTTATTTTTTTTAGTATTATGATTGTGGTGATGGTGTTGTTCGGTTTGTGTTGCATGATCTCACTAAACCACAAGCTCCTTCTCATGCTGCTCTTGTTGAGGATTTGGTGTCTGATGAGTTTGGTGGGTTTGATTTACATCTCCTTGATACTCTACTTTCTAAGGGGCTGCGTACTTTCAAATCCATTCCTCCTAAATGTCGTTTGGGGTTTTCTCGGGTTTTGAAAGGAGCTCTTGATAAGGTGGTTTGCTCGCCTGACGACATTTCTTGCTGGGTTGGTCTGTTAGTCTTGCCTCTTTGCCTGCTTAAAACCTTTTGCCCTAGGAGTAATCAAGAGTGTAGGTCTGCCACTAAGCGTCAACGACAGGAGGAGTATATTGTTAATGCTATTTCAACTTGGGGCACACCTGGTGGCAGTTTGCAACTTGTGCATGAGGTTTTAGCCGAACCCCCCCCCCTTTGTGGTCTAATATTGATGAGGAAAACCTAGACTTGGGTGACCGTAATATCAAGCAGTGTAAGAGGAAGATTTGTGATGGCCATTATACTGCGGCTGTTAGAGTTCTTTCTTCTTCAGGTATTGCGGCTTATGATGATACTACTCTCGCGGATCTAAAAGCTAAGCACCCTTTTCAATCTGCCCCCCTTTTACCTGATATACCTATTGATCATCATCACCTTTTGGCATCTCCTGCTATGGTTCTTGATATGATTAAGAGTTTCCCTCGTGGTACTTCGTGTGGAAGGGATGGTTTGCGTGCTCAACACCTTTTGGATTGTTTAAACGGTGCTGATGTTGCCATCTCTGATGAGTTAGTTGCTTCTATCACCCAGGTGGTGAACCTTTTTCTTGAGGGTAAATGCCCAAGGGTGTTGGGAGAGTATGTTGCTAGTGCTCCTCTCACGCCCTTGGTTAAACCAGGAGGGGGGATCCGTCCTATCGCTGTTGGTACTGTTTGGAGGCGTTTGGTCTCCAAGGTTTGTGCTTCTATGATTGGCCATTCTTTGGATGGTTATTTTGATGGTTTGCAATTTGGTGTGGGTGTTTCTGGAGGTGGGGAGGCAATCCTTCATGCGGTGAATCGGTTGATTGAAGACTGTGGGGGTGATGTGGGTTTATCTATGTTGTTGGTGGACTTTAAAAACGCTTTCAATATGGTGGATCGTGCGGTTATGTTACGAGAAGTTCGCCTTCGTGTTCCGGCTATTTCACGTTGGGTGGAATTCTGTTACTCCAGTCCGGCTAGATTATATTATGGTGAGCATACTTTATGGTCGCACCAAGGGGTGCAACAGGGTGATCCACTTGGGCCTCTTCTTTTTGCTTTAGTGTTACATCCCTTGGCATGTAAGATTCGAGACTCCTTCACTCTTTCTCTTCAAGCTTGGTATCTTGATGATGGTACTATTATTGGGGATACTTTGGTTGTGGGGAAGGTTTTGGAGTTGATTATGATGGATGGGCCTAGTTGTGGTTTACACCTCAATGTTGATAAAACTGAGGTTTTTTGGCCGAAAGAAGACCCCAGGAGCAGGTATGTTGGTGTTTTTCCCCTAACATTTCTCGACCTTCGCATGGAGTTAAATTATTAGGGGGCCCCGCCAGTGTGGATTTTGAGTTTAGTAGTAAGCTTGTTATGAAAAGGGTTGTTAAAACTATTGAGCTTATGGATGCTATTGCTAAGCTTAATGATCCCCAGTGTGAGTTGTTGCTACTGCGTGCATGTGCCGGTATTTCCAAGTTGTATTTTTCTATGCGCACATGTCCTCCTCGGGTCTTTGAGAGTGCTCAGGTTTCTTTTGATGCTGCACTTCGCTCTTCTTTGGAACATATTGTCACTGCTTCTGGACCTGGGTTTGGTGATTGGCAATGGAGACTCGCCACCTTACCTTTTGCTCTCGAGGGACTTGGTGTGTATTCTGCAGGTGATGTCTTGAACTATGCCTTCCTTGCTTCTAGACTTCAATCTGCCAGCCTACAGACTAAGCTTCTCCATAGTTCTGGTATTGTGTCTACTGGTCCCTCTTTTGATGATGCATTGTGTACCTTTAATGTGAATATGGATATTGACCTTATGAGTAACCCTAGTGAGATCGCTGCCCCCAAACTTATGAAGAAATTGGCAGATATACATTTCACACGTGTTGCCCAAACGGTTGAATCCACTTTCCATTTATCCTCTAGACAGATTGCTCTATGGAACTCTTTAAAAGAGGATTACACGTCAGATTGGCTTAGGGTGACACCAATATCCGGATTGGGAAAAACTATGAATGCCAGGACTTACCGATGTGTGTTGTGTTATCGGTTGGGTGTTCCTCTTTTTACTGTCCAGATGCCATGTTCAGCTTGTTCTAAGGTTTTTCCTGGAGATATTTTTGGAGATCATGCTGTATCGTGTGCATGCTTAGTTGGTATTAAACATCGGCACAATATTGTGCGGGATGTTCTTGTTGATATATGTTCTCGGTCTGGAGTTTCAGTTCGCAAGGAGGTGGATATTGGGCTTCGTGGAGAGAGGGACAAAACCTTACATCCGGCCGATATGTTACTTTACTCTTGGGATGGGGGTCTTGATGTTTGTGTTGATCTTACAGGATCGTCGCCTTTGACGCGTTCGTGTATGGCTGATTTTATGCCCGGTGGAGCGGTTATTGAAGCCGCACAACGTAAACGTGTCAAGTACGCAGCTAAATGCGCTGATATCGGATATGGGTTCCTCCCCTTTTCTTTCTCTTCTTTTGGAGAACTTGAAAATGATGCAGTTACCTTATTAAAGCGCATTAGACGATTCTCTATGACCCAAGATATTGGAGCACGTGCTGCTCCACATATTTTTAGTAGGATTGGTTTTGCTGTAGCTAGAGGTGTGGGGGCTCAATTAGTATCTCGGCTCCCCACTAATTTCTTGTAAAATCCTATTTGTTTTTCAATAAAGTGATGATTATTAAAAATAATAATAATAATAATAATAATAATAATAATAATAATAATAATAATAATAATAATAATAATAATAATAATAATAAGTATGCAAGTATAAAAATTTCCAAATTAATTAGTTACAGCTAAAGGTTGATACAGAAGTTTAGTTGAATTTATGAGATTACCCTCACTTTAAGTTATTACTCTCTCCGTCTCAAAATTATTGTAAGTAGACAAAAAAACATAAAGTTTTATAAATGTGGGGTCACTTTTATTTTTAACCACTAAAATAGAATATTCCCACAATAGATTCTCTAGTTTTTATTAAAAAAGGAACTTGGACAATTATTTAAGACATCCCAAAATGAAAATATGGATAATTATTATGAGACGGAGGGAGTATTACATAAAGTTATTAGTTATGTTAGATCGAAGTTCGAAGTTTTATAGGATCTGTTCGGGTTCTCGGTAAGTAGCAGTGATCGACAACAAAGGAGGTGGACAATTTGTTTTGTATCACCCACGTGGAGAACTATATATAAAGTGATGTTAGGATGTTTAATTTTTTAAAACAAAAGTGACATATTAGTATCTTGTATCACGTGGAAATCAATACCAAAAGGTAAAATTCAATTAAATCGGAGGTTCTTGTTGCGGGGTTTTCTTGTGGTACAAGTTTCGATCGTGGTTTACTTGGGTTTCAAGTTTACGATCGGGTTTGCTTGTTTGAAATCGAGGGTTTAGTGTTATTCTAATTAATTCGATTTGCAAGAAGGGTTTATAGTAACAAGGGGGAATATTGCACACGGCTTGTGAGGCTTGTCGGTAAAGTTGGTTAAGAAACAACTTGACAAGGTTTTTAGCAAGGTATAAAAAGAATGGCTAGTTCTATAACTAGGTTTGACATCGAGAAATTCGATGGGAAGAATGACTTCGGGTTATGGCAAATAAAGATGCATGCTTTAATGGTACAACTAGGATGTGATGCTGCATTAGAGACATTACCCGCTGACATGGAAGCAGGTGAAAAGGCTGCTTTGATGAATAAGGCATACAGTACCTTGATTCTATGCTTGGGAGACCGGGTTTTATGGGAAGTTACCAAGGAAACAACTGCTACAGGAATTTGGATGAAGTTAACTAGTCTGTATATGACTAAGTCCTTAGCAAACAGACTGTATCTGAAGAAGAAGTTGTACACGTACTATATGAGTCCAAGTACGAAACTGGGTGATCATATAGATGAGTTTAATAAGTTGATACTTGATTTGGCGAATATTGATATCGAGATTGAGGATGAGGATCAGGCACTTATGTTACTTACGTCGTTGCCATTGTCTTACGAAAACTTTGTGGAAACATTGTTGTATGGGAGGGAATCCTTGACAATGGAGGATGTTCTTGCAACTTTGAATTCAAGGGAGTTGAAGAAAAGAACTGAAGGCACAAAGGAAGAAACTGGTGATGGGTTATATGTAAGAGGAGGGTCAGATCATTCAAGGAAAGCTCATTCTGATGGAAGTTTGTGGTTCAAGTCAAGGGGTGGAACTTTTAAACTCAAGTGCTTCATATGTCATTCAGAGAGTCATCTGAAGAGAGACTGTCCAAAGAAGAAGTCAAGTGGGTTCGTCAGGAAGGGTAAGCATGATCAGGATTCTGATTCTTCTGATGACGAGGGTAACACCTACTTTGGAGAAGCCTTGGAGGTAGTCGGGAATAGGGCTGCAATCAAGTCAAGCTTTTATCAAGCAACTCGAGCTCGAGCTCGAGCTTGGCTTGATCGAGTCAAGCTTTTATCAAGCTCAAGCCCAAAAATTAGCTCGAAACATTTAACAAGCCAAGCTCAAGCTTTGGATAGCTTGGCTCGAGCTCGTATCAAGCTTTTATCAAGCTTTAATATAGATATTTTCATATAAGTAATTAGGAGCAAATTTGGTTATTAAGCTAATTATAAGGGCTTAGTTCGTAAATATTGGATAATGTATTCTAGAAACCTTCAATCTCCTCCACTCATTCAAGCTTTTCAAGCCAAGCTCAAGCTTTGCTCGAACCTACTCAAGCCAAGCTCAAGCCTGGATGATGAAAGCTTGACAAGCTATCAAGCCAAGCTCAAGCCTAGTGTTTTTCTTTCAAGCCAAGCTCAAGCCTTGTTGAGCTTGAGCTCGGCTTGACTCGATTGCAGCCCTAGTCGGGAATGATGAGATGACTGAATTGGTAATGGATTCAGGTGGGTCTTATCATATGACACCTAGGAAGGATTTCTTGTATGACTTCAAGGATATTGATGGTGGTTCGGTTCAGTTAGGTGATAACAGGACATGCACTATCAAAGGGATAAGAAAAGTGAAGATACAGTTGCATGATGGTTCAAGCTTTATACTGGAAATGTCAGGTATGTTCCAGGGTTAAGAAAAAGCTTGATTTCATTAGGTGCTCTTGAAAAAGAGGGTTATATTGTGAAGATGCAGATGGGTAGAGTCAAGGTGATCAAAGGTTGTCGAGTTATGATTACTGGGATCAGGAAAGAGAACTGTGTGTATACTTTGGAAGCAAAAGTGATGACTTTTGGTGTACAAAAGCATGGAGGTTCAAAACAAGTTGGATTCAAGCAACTTGGTCATAAACAAGTTGGTCTCAAACAACTTGGTCATAAACAAGTTGGGTTCAAACAACTTGGTCCTGGTGTTAAAACAGGAGTCCATGGAGTACAGGTTGATGAACGTGTTTGGTTTGAGGTGGAACTGCAGGGAGCTCAGGAAAATCGTGAAGCTGAGGTTGTTCAGGATAGTAACGATGATGCTGCAGTGGCTCAAAGAAAGTTGGAGGACAAGCAACTTGAAGAAAAGACAAACACGGGCTGCTTGGTAAATGAGCAGGAAAAGATACACCTTGGTATAAAGGTGGGGGCAGACATTACGGAAACCGGAGTACCTGGTCAAGAGGGTGCAGAGGGTAATGTTGCTGAAAAGAAGAAAGTGAAGGAGTCTACGGAAGCTAATCATGAAAAATTACTAAAGTACAATGCCTGGTCGACAAGGTGGTCCCCGATCCGAGGTTCCAGCACGAGGACAAGATGCTGAGTATCGGTTATGTTTAAGTGTTACTCCTAAGGTGGAAATTGTTAGAATATTAGTAGTAAACTTAAACGTAATTTAGGGGCTTAGTTATAGAACTAGCCATTCTTCTTCCTCAATTGTAAAAGCTTTATTAGGTTATTTAATAAAGGGTTCGTTGAGGGTATATCTGTGAATATTCTTGTTGGTCCTTTGTAGTCTCTCGTGTTTGCTACTTGTGCTCGATACAACTCGCGATCTAGCTTTTCCGCGATCGAGCTTCGGGCTTGTTGTCGAGGTATTTTCCAACAAGTGGTATCAGAGACAGGTTGGGCCGAGTGATGATGTGGATGGTGTTCCATCGGTTAGACCCCGGTTCAACGGTATTAGTGGATCCTAGTAAACCTTGTACCGAAAGGAAGCCGGTAAAAGGCGGTGTGTTCCAATGGTAAAGGTCGGCGGTATGAAAAAGGTGGGATCGTGGCTATAGTCAAAGGGGAGGCCCATGGTGGTTTGGGTTTGAGGGGAGGATTGTTGGGTGTACAAACCCAATCCCACATCGGTTGAAATATAATCTCAAAGTTAACTTATAAGCTTGGTGGGCTACTCCTTCTATCACCAATTGGTTTTAGAATGGAATCTCAGGGGGCTTATGTTGGACTTGGTGAGATGCTGGCCGTAGGAAACCCTACAAGTGGTATCAAGAGCCACGGTTATTGTGGTCATCGAACTTCGGATTGTTGTCGAGGTATTTTCCAACAAGTTACCCTCAGTTGATTAGGTAATGAACAAAATTGTCATTATGCAATAGGTAAAAACCAATAATAATTATGTTTTCTCTTAATATTATGTTTTCCTAACATAGTATTTTAACCGGTGGATTCGTACAATAAGAAATGTAATATAGGATATGACGTTGACACAAACAATACAATCTTCAGTGACAATAAATAGTAAAGAAATAAAACCAACTTTATGGATATCACTTAGGATTAAAATAATGATTAAAAAAGGGATGTTCGGTGGAAATCGCCAATTATACATATATAGTATATATTGATGATGCATCACTTGCTGTTAATTTTTATCTCACGTCCTTTTGTAACCCAAAGTCTACTTGTTTTTGTGATAGATACACTCTCCGCCTAACCACCTTGCTCACCTAAGAATCCCCCTTGAAGATATAGAATCCGCCACCAACTACTTTGATGAAGAAAATGTCGTTGTAGGCCCAGGTGGATTTGGAAAGGGATACAAGGGACTACTCTCTTGGTCAGGTGAGTTGATTGATATAACTGCTCTGAGGTTAATCCATAAAGAATGGGATGATGAAAAAGAACAACAGTTTTGGACGGAGATTTCGATGCTATCTAGTTTAAAGCATAAGAATCTTGCTTCTATTCTTGGGTTTTGTAATGAAGTTGGTGCAGAGACCATCATTTACAAGGACATTTCCAGGGGAAGGCTCGACGGCTATCTAAGTGACCCGGTGTTGTTGACATGGGTGAAAAGATTGGAGATATGTGTCGGTATTGCGCATGCATTGAGTTACATTCATTATGATGAACCACGCGATTTTAGCGTTATACACCGGAACATCAGTAGTGAAATAGTTCGATTGAATAATGACTGGGAACCCAAGTTATGGGAATTTCAACATTCCATGAAGATCAAAGCATCCGAAAGGCGCCATACTTTTCATACTGATTCAGTTTGGTCTAAAAATGGGTATACAGACCCAACATGTTTGGAGACCAACATTGTGAACCACAAGTCTGATATCTACTCATTTGGGATAGTATTGTTTGAGCTATTGTGTGGTAGGAAATCAGTAAGTGACGATCAAGATAATAAGTATTTGGCTCCAGTGGCAACTTTTCATTATAGAGAGCAAATATTTGATGGTATAATTGATCCGGATTTATGGAAACAAATAGATCCGCGATCATTGAACATTTTCGCGGAAACAGCGAATGAGTGCTTGAATGAAGATCAATCGCAACGCCCAAATATGGATCAAATTGTCACAAGACTGGAGAAAGCATTGGAACTTCAATTGGATTGTGAAAATGCTGTAAGATGTTTTTTCTTTTTATCTTTCTATCACAATAAGTACTCTATAATACAAGCAACGTTTATTTACTTATTGATGTATTTGTTGCTATTGATGTTAAAGGAACACACATCAGTTGTGGATGAAGTTGGAGAGACATCATCCAGTCATGAGAAGGTAATTAATTATTTTCAGCTTTTATTGTAAGCCACTCAAATCTTTAAAAAAAGAGGAAAATGTCAAAACAAGAGAATTGATAAAGAAAGATGCGAGTAGAGAGGGGCAGAATTATTTGTACACAGAAAAGGAATTTAAATTAAATTATAAACTGTTAGGTGATGATACTTTATAATACAATTTTCAGCTTCAAAGTTTTATTATGGAGTGTGAATGATAAGAACGCACAGGGTGGAGTCAACAAAGAAGCTCAAATTAAAGTTATATTTTTAACAATATTTTATTCTTATTAATGTTTAAAAACACATTGCTTTAAATAAACGGTGTCCGGAAATGGTTGTCAAATTGTCATTGTTGTTGGGTACTTCTCCAAATTAAAATATATCAGGTATTTTGAGGTTCAAAAGAAAACAAAACAAATAATGGGTACTATTAGACAAGGATATAAATTTCTTTTCCGGTTAATATTTTGTGTGTAAATAAATACACTCTGTTCATATATCACTCCCATAAACTATTACAGCATATTTGTCTTAAAGTTGATGGCTGTGTTAAATTGAGGTTCAAGTATACACGCAAAATATTTTCCATGCCGACCGAAATTCACATTTACCAACAATTTTTGCAAAATCTAACTTGGCTTCTCACCATATTTTCTAGCTCTTTGATAAATGTTAAAAATGAATTATTAACCTTAGTGAAATGTTCCTCCCTGAAAATCTGCACACTTCATAATGTTGTCTTCTTTGGTAAATATAGGGATCAAGGAGTCACTTCATATCCACAGGCATTGAATTCCATTTAAGCAAAAAGACAATGTCTTCCCTCAAATGCATTTCTCACTCACAACTCAGCTTCGAAGATATAAAATCCGCAACCAACAACTTTGCTCCTGAGAATATCATCAAAAAAAAAATTGTTTGGAATAATTTGCCAAGGGCGAATGTTGCATTCTGGACAGTTCATTGATATTGTTGCACGGGGGATCTATCATAAATATCGAAAAGATGAGAACAAAAAGTTTAGGATGGAGAAGTCGATGCTTTCTAGTCTTAGTCATACGAATCTAGTGTGTGTTGTTGGGTTTTGTGATAATTCTATGATTACCGTATACAAAAAGGAGGCCAACGGAAGTCTCAACAGATATCTAAGTGACGAGACCCTCACTTGGATTCAAAGGTTGAAGATATGTCTGGGCGTTGCAAATGCATTGAGTTACATCCATTATGATGTTGGCCGCGATTTTAGTGTCATATATTGCAACATCAGAAGCTCGAAAATTTTACTAGATGACAAATGGGAACCCAAGTTATCTGGTTTTGAACTTTCGTTGAAAAACACAGTAGCTCGGAGGCACCGTCTTCTTCTTACTCGTGATATTGTTAAGAATGTATACCTGGACCCAAAATATAAAAAGACTGGCGGTATGACCCACAAGTCAGATGTGTATTCGTTCGGTGTTGTGTTATACGAAGTCGTGTGCGGAAAGAGTGCAGTTCTTCCGGATGAAGAGTTGGGAGAGGGTTTATTAAGTCAACTGAAAAAATCTCATTTGGATGAAATGATCAATCCGCATTTACGGAAACAGATGGACCCAGAATCATTCAAAATCTTCTCAGAGATAGCAGATTACTGCACACAAGATGAACGGGCGAAGCGTCCCCATATAGATCAAGTTGTCAAAAGACTTGAGAAAGCTTTGGAACATCAGTGGAAACATGAAAATCCAGTTGACCGTACATCATTCAATCGCTTGAAGGTAATTAATTTCCTTAAACTTTTAATTTTTGGCTGATTACTAATTATCCTAAAACAAGAGTTACTTATATTATTAAGGGTTGTTTTGTGGTTTAACGTATATAACCACTATCCTCATTAATGTGAAAATCTGTGTGCATGTGATTCTGATTTTATATTATTATGTTTTTTAACATTGTATTTTATATTTCATAGGTTATATTTAAATTAAACTAAAACTAAAAATATTATACAAAAATAAATTTTTGTAATGAATGTGGTGAATATGGAAGTATGAAATAATTTGTTATATAAAATTTTAATAGTGAGTTCATTTTGAATGCATAGAAAATATCTTTTCCTTGATGTAATTCTTAACAAGTAATGATGAAATAAACGTGTCATGTTTTACAAATTGAAAATATGTATTCAAAATAGGAATATTAAATAAGCGTTTTAGCTAGGGGAAGGACCAAGTATAGGATTATTCTAAATGTTAGTCAGTTATAAATACTTTTTTTCCTCACCCCAATCCTTACTAGCATTAATGAGGTGATGCATAACTCCATAATGTTGCAGGAGAAGAACTTTGAACACTTGAAGATTGGACTAGATCTTATAAACGAAGCTACCAAGAATTTTGACGACGCATGCTGCATCGGGTCTGGCGGATTTGGTAAAGTGTACAAAGCAGATCTTGAACATTTTGATAGCAGTAGCTCCTCGTCGATAGAAGGTGTGAATGAATGTGATTTACCCAGAAAGCGAAGCACAGTAGCTATAAAGCGCATTCACAATCAAGAAGGAGGACATGGGTTCATTACAGAAATTGAAACTCTAACTACATGTAAGCATGAGAATATAATCTCTCTTCTTGGTTTTTGTTATGAAGGTAACGGTGCAATGATCCTGGTTTATGAGCATGCTTCTAGAGGAAGTCTTGAAGACTATTTGGGAAGGAATGATAAAATGACTAATCTAAGTTGGGTGCAACGTATAAGAATATGTCTTGATATTGCACATGGCTTGAATTACATTCACACCAACACAGATCAAGACAAACAAAAGATAATACACCGCGACATCAAGAGCGCGAATATTCTATTGGCTGATAATTGGACTGCAAAGATTGCAGATTTTGGACTCTCCAAATTCCACCCAGTAGACCAAGAGGCGAGCACTCTCAATATCAATACGATTGCAGGCACAAATATGTATCTTGATCCAGAGTATCAGAAGTTTGGAAGATTAAATAAAAAATCAGATATTTACTCTTTTGGAGTGGTATTGTTTGAGATCTTGACTGGGAGGTTGGCCTATGATCGTATTTTCACCGACGTTGATGGGAACGGGATTGCACCCATTGCACGAAATCATTTTGAGAAGGGGACACTAATGGAAATTGTTGATCACAAGATAAAGGAAGAGACCAATGAACATGTCTTTTCTTTAAGTAAAGGACCCAATAAAGAGTCTTTGGACATAATTTCAGAAATCGCTATTCGATGTATAGCAGAAACTCAAGTCGAACGTCCATCAATAGATGTTGTCATCAACGAACTCAAAAAAGCTTTATACTTTCAGGTAATTATAACTTTATAATCTCCTCATATTCTTCATCATGTATGTGACCTTTCATACATTATACTTTGTGTAAATACTATTTTAATCCTCAAACTATTACTCAATTTCCCATTTAAGTTATTTTAGACCTTAACTTTTGTGACTTATTATTTTAATCTTAAATTTTACTAACTTAGTGATTTAATCATTTTATAAATTGAGAACCTAAAATTCACGAATGCATTTTAGTTAGCAAGTAGTTCATTCTGTTTTTAACTTATATACGTCAACTTTAACGATTCAAAGGAGAACCACAAGGATAGCCTCAAACTGTCACTTGAAGACATAAAGCTGGCTACACGAGACTTCAGTGAAGACAATATCATTGGACATGGAGATTTCGGGAATGTATACAGAGGAGTATCTGCTCATGGAGATAACATCATTGCTGCAAAGCTGTTGGATAAAAAGTCTGCTGAAGGAGAAGCTGAATTTATGACAGAGCTGGAAATCCTTATGGAGTATAAACATGAAAATGTCATTGGTCTTGTAGGTTACTGTGATGAACAGGATGAGAAAATAATTGTTTATGATTACGCATGGAGAGGAAGTCTTGATAAGTACTTGAGTGATGATAGTCTTACGTGGGTGATGCGGCTTAAAATATGCATTGATATTGCAATCGGGTTGGAGTTCCTTCATGGAGCTGTTTCAAGTCCTGAAATTGTAATACATAGGGACATCAACTGTAGCAACATTCTACTGTTTGATGATTGGAAAGCGAAAATTTCTGATTTTGGGCTTTCCTTAGTGTGTCCAAAAAATCAGGATGTAGGCTTTGTCATCGACAATGTTACAGGCACAATCGGCTATCGTGACCCGCTGCACTCGAAAACAGGCTTCTTAACTAAAGAGTCTGATATATTCTCACTAGGTGCAGTTTTATTTGACATATTGTGTGGGAAACTATCATCTGAAGAGCTAGATGATGAGTATCTTTATTTACCCTTTTTGGCTAAACACCATTATCATGTTGGAAAACTTGATAAATTAGTTTTCGAGGGTATTAAAGAACAAATTGTGCCACAGTCATATACTACATTTACAAGGATTGCCCTTCAATGCTTACATCACAGGAGAGAAAGACGACCAACAGCTCATGAAGTGGTAATACAACTTAAGAAAGCATTAGAATTCCAGGTAAGTTTCTATATTTTGAGAAACTGGCCTTTAATTGTTTTATAAACTTTAAGAAAGTAGCTGTATGAAACACGAGTTTATTAACTGATTAATTAATGTATAAACAGGAGGATTATGAGAAATGGGAACCCAAATTGCCAAAAGACTACAAAGAAATAATCCAGAATTCAAAATGCCATGAAATTTATTCTACCATAAAGAAAGAGGATCTCTACAACATTTTTTCGAAGCGAATCCTCCTTCAACAAGACAAAATGGTAATGAGTTTATTCTTAAATCTCACTTATATTTTTGTGCATCTTATGTTCTATGTATCCTTTAGTTTATTAGGGATGAATCAAGATCATACATACATTTACACATCCTAACGTTCAGACTTTTTTTTTTTGTTGTATTACAGTTGATGTCATTCGATGGTATTGGAGAAAGAAATGCGATGGTTTCAGCGACATTGTTTTCGTACAAAAACAGTTGTCCACATGAGTGGAAATCTCTTCCAGAATCAAGGTTATTCTCTCTACCTCTTTACATTTGTTACCTTGTTAGTATTAAGTGATAAGCGTACATATGCATTGTTGTTAGAAGCATACTTTAATTATACCTTTTTTAAATGTCTAATATTTGGTCTCCAGGTGTTATTTTTTATAATTACCTGCTGTTTAAGTTGAAGTTCGTAGCAACAATGTTTTTTCAGCAACTTAATTTGACAATGGTCACAATGATTTCCTGCACTATTCAAACAGAGCAATAGTCCTTCATCTTTTGCTCTTTTACACTTGGACCCAAACTTTCAATAAACCTTGAATATTTAACATTGACAATTGATTCTATCATTGATGATAACTAATGTTGAACAAGACTAATCATAATACTAACAATAAGATTGACAATTAATTCTATAAATCTTTTAATGAGGTGGTTGACATTATTATTTATATCATTTATTTGGGTAAAGAATTACAAATATGCAAAAGTAGAAGTGTATGGTGATATATGCTATGACTTATTAAGACTTGAATACTTATAATATGCGCAGCTTTGAGACAGTAGCGGAGATGTTAGATATTTCCAACTTGAACATCGAAATCAACAGAGAAGCTCAATTTTTAACTCCAGATGTTTTTTATGGTGTCTATTTAGTCTTCAAATTTTGTGATTCAAAAAACTTATCGAGTAAACCTATGTATGTTAACCTCAAGTATACAAAGGACGGTGAAAGTCAACATGCATTTTTTGCAACATGGAGAGACAACGAATGGATGATGATTGAGTTGAACAGATTCTTGAATGAGAAGGAAGGTTTTGATGCCAAGTTTCTAATAGAGAGCTTTTCACCATGCTATTGTGGAGATGGTGAGATTTATGTTGAAGGCATTGAATTTCGATCCGTTGAGAACGTAAGCTTGAAAGAATCCCTTTGTTCCGGTCAATATTCTTTTGTATACATTGTAAAAAGGGAAAATGAATGCATGCTAACACAAAATAAATATTAATTAATTAAAATATAATCATTTTCTATATTGTGTATTTGACATAATTGCAGGTGAAACATGAAGAAATAGGAAAGTTGAAGGAAGACCAACAAGGCTCGAAGTCAAACTTAAATATGGATCAGGTGCAACAAATGCCGACTAACTTCGAAAAAATATTTAAGATATCCAGAAACTATGACGAGTTGTTCTGGTTGGGTGAAGTAGACGAGAAGAAAGTTCTCATGCTTTCGGCAAAGGCAGCTTTATACAAGTTTTCTAATGTGGACCTTTTTATTTCAACACCATCAGCGCAGTCCAGGTTTGCTTTTCGGTTTGCTTTTCTTAACTAACTTTGTTACGACTTTCTTCAACCTAAAACTTATCCATATTAAACTAGGCTGTGCTCATCTATGCTTATCCATATTAAACTAGTTCTGTCTTCAATTTTAAGTTTGTTAGGTAATTGTATAATCTATATTGTACATACAGATTTCAAGAGGTGATTGAGCTTTTACCACAAAAAGTATTTCATATCAACTGTATGATCAAAAGTCAAATGTTGTCACCGGATACGCAATACGTGTGCTACCTTCTGTTCAAGCTTTCAGAAAACTGTCAAGGAATGCATTGTCCAGTGAAAGTACGAGACATACTCCGCCAAGAAAACAAAGAGGCTGAATTTCTCTATTTTATAACCCCAGAGCCATGGAATATACATGATATTACTCGGGTTCCAAAACAAAGGAAAGATGGATGGATGGAGATTCAACTGTGGAAGTTTAACTCAGCTCATGAATTCAAGGATGACTCTCTTTCTATGAATATGAAATTTACAAGTCTTGAAGGAACTATGTCAGGTCTCGTTGTATGTGGTCTCGAGTTTCGACCAATGTAAAAGATCTTTTCCTGTACTTATTAAAACTCGTTTTTTACTTTGTGTTTCGATCACCTGGAGAATTATAACGTAATTATGCATGAATGTTTATGTTCTCTCGTGCTGGGTGAACATTGGAGGATTTGCGCAAATGTACCTTTTCTATTATCTATGTAGGTTTAACGTGACAACTAAAATGCGATCTGCATATATATTTGTTTATTCATTTAAATTTTTGTGAAAACTACATTGTGTATTGGCAAAGATATTGTACAAGACACAAGCTTTATATGGTGAACTTCATCTTAGTGAGATATAGTCGACAGTTTTGGCAGGCTATTCAATACTAGGTGGCAATGGCTAGATTGAATTGCACACCAACTGTTTGATATGATGTCTGCGTCAATGGTGCTGTGAATTGGTCATGTTCATAAGACCCTTTGAGACTTGTTGATTGGAATTGTTTTGTGGACTTAAATCACCTTTAAGTAAATGGCATTTTATATTGGAGATTCGGTTTATATTGAGCAAAATAGGATGTATTAGTAGCACCCCTGAAACATGTTTGTTATAAAAGGGAGCATCAAATATCATGATAATGCAAACGTATTTTTTTTCCTAACATTATGAGTTTGAGATTGCTATGTGTTTATTTCAGTGGTGCTGGAAACAGTTCTTGCAGAGGATCTACTCTCCATAGTGATAGTCATTGCTCCAATACTGCCTCATCCAGCTGAAGATGTATGGAAAAATCTCCCTTTTGGATATAAGATTGACAATGCTGACGTGGCCAAATTAATTTTGTGAATCAAAGTGGCCCACAGTAAATGAAAGATGGCTTAACTTTACTGAGGAAAGAACTCATTTCTAGGAAAACATACTCGAGGAAACCACAATTATATATGGTTGATTTTTTATTTTTTATTTTTTATTTATTTATTTATTTATTATTATTATTATTATTATTATTATTATTATTATTATTATTATTATTATTATTATTATTATTATTATTATTATTATTATTATTATTATTATTATTATTATTATTATTATTATTATTGTTTGAAAAATCCAATTTTTATGAATTTGCTAGCTGAGAACGGAGGTATATAAAGATTTGGAGGCTGCACGTACCGGAAAACTCATTGGTCCCAAGCTTGGAGGCAAAAGTGTACCTTGCTGTGAGATTAAGGAATTTGTCTACTCTCAATCGTGTATTCATAACATCTCAGGTATGTCTGTTCATTATGGACAGGTTGGGTTATGGGTTGAAACAGGCTTGAGTAGAAACATGTCATTTTTGTAGTAGATGAAACCGTCCATGTCGGATTGGGTTGATTGACAAAACCATATTATTACGCTACCAAGTACTAATCCAAATCTTTGAATAAAAAGGATATATGAGGTGAACACTAGATATACTATGGGCCACTTTTAGACTGATTGATCAATTAAGCTAAACTTTTTATTTGCTCGTTCGAATCATAAGCCAAATCGACGCATTCATCAGTTAATAGGTCAAGATTACGACCTCTACTACATTGCATGTGCAACAGGTTGAGGCTAATTTAATTCTATGATACTATGTGCATTTATTAACGTTAAAAAATGGCATTTGTAGAGGTTGCAAAATGAACGGGTTCAGGTAAGAAATGCATTTGCAGAGGTTGAAATATGGACAGGGGTTGCCGGGTTGGGTCAAAACATGTAATTGTTACTTGTAATGCATCGGGTGGTGCCAAAACAAGGACTGCCTCAAGGCTATTGGGCTGTGGCCCTTATACACTCATAAAACTACTCATCAGTTGGGTTGTGGGTTTGTGGGTTGACACCCATGAGCCCAATGTTAAAATTACTTAAGCCGAAATCAGAATTAACAACTCAAAATTTGTAACTGGTTACTAAGAATTTCGCATAAGCAGGAGTAGCATCAAGCTATCAACACATCAATATCTTTTTATGTAAAGTTTTTGGAGCGAGTTGTATAGTCAAGAAATCAAGGGAATATGTGTACCCCTTGTGACTCGAACCGACTATACTCAACGTTTTCAAAGATTAGTAAAAACATTCCCCATCGTAATAAGAAAACCTTAACCTTTACCCTACCCTTCTTAACACCTTATATAACTTAAAAGAAACTTAGTCTCAATTAAATTGCTATCGTATGTATAGGAGGAGCAAGGATACCAAGATCACACAGGTCAAACTAACACCATTTTACTAATATACTATATATAATCGTATGGAAAATTACCGTTTGTCACATGTAACTAGCACAACTCTTCCAAGGTCTCATTCTCTTTTCTTAATTCATTAATTTTAGAAATAGAAGTGACGATCATTATGGTGTCATCGAGTCTTGTAATAATGTTGTAATAGTCTAGTATTCTAGTTAAGGGTAAACGGGTTTGATATAATCTAATATTTATTTGTTTAGGTCTAGTCCATTACTAAAGCCCAAGCCCGGCCCATCTCTCTTATTCTAAGTATATAAGACACCACACACCTCATTTTTGTCGTGTGCTTGAGTGCGTAAGCGTGTATTTTCTCTAATAAAACTTCTCTTCTTTCTTTCTCTACATTATCTACTTTCTCTCTCCAACATACACCTATATCTCAAGTCACCAAGGATCTTATTGTGTGTTAAAGTTGATAGATTTACGTTCTTACAATTAACCAATAATATCAATGGCTAACTCATAGCCATGAATGCCACAGTGACCCCCTCATCCAGTTTTTATATATGGACAGTTATTATTACTAATTTTTCTACTTTACCCTTCTAATCAAAACTTGCATTAATTACTCACCTTTTATTTCTTTATTAACTATGAGGGTAAAAATGACGTTTTATCAATCAAAACTAGCATTAATTACACATATCATAATTTCTCAATTTTTTGTTTGTGTGCTCTCTTTTTGGGACGGAGGGAGTATAAAAGAGGGGTATTTTAGTCCTTTAACACAATTAATAATAAGACAAAATGTCATCTCATTGTACTTTATTGTATTTTTCGTCAGGACACGTGTTGCGCAATTAGTGTGGTCGCACAGTCGTGGAGTCGCACATTGACTTTACGAGATTCATGACCCGGCCGATGGCCGGGTACGCTTCATAAAATTG
Organism: Artemisia argyi; assembly: GCA_030686995.1. Lineage (NCBI taxonomy): Eukaryota > Viridiplantae > Streptophyta > Magnoliopsida > Asterales > Asteraceae > Artemisia > Artemisia argyi. The sequence continues at coordinate 198,584,056 of CM060685.1, read as the reverse complement.
TTTTACAAAAATATTTTAAGGGATAAATAAAATAAATTCCTTTATATATCACTCATATATTATATGTAGTAATAATAGTTATTATACATAAAAATAAATAGTTGGAAGTATCATAAGAAAATAAATACATAATGGTTACACCTACAGGAAATACAAATTCATACATTATAACTAACAAAATTAATTGAAGAAAATGATATAGATACATCGCATAAAGATACGAAACTTGCATGAAAAAACATAAAAATTATATCATTATTGAAATGTAACAAATGGAAACAAACATACTTTAAAAAAAAAGTCTTAAACGAAAATTAGGAAACCATTAAAAATAAAATGTCTTGAACAAAGACATTGAAGGAGTAATGTGAGAAATGCTTTTCAATAACCTCTTCAAACATTATTTTGTAACGCCGCTTGAAAAGCATGCCTAATTTTGTATGCCTTAGAGATACTTTCGTGTGTTAAATGGCTGGTCGGTGGAGATAATAAACCAATCTTGTAATTATGCAGGTCGATTCCAAACTTGTATTTATAACTAAAAAATAATGATGTAATAAAATTAGTTTTTTCAAATTGAAAGCATTATATAACAATTTTTTTTTTATTACCTGAGTCTAAACATCTTAAACTCAGGCATCATATCGTCATTGATATATATCTTGTTGGCTCCACTATGATGCATGGCAATAGTTGGCGCACCTACATAAAGAGTAAAACACATGGAACTTGCCTTCATAATCATGCTCGTCGGTCTAGTTCCATTATTTTGTTTTGGGGAATTTGGCAACAAAGCTAACAGTGATTTACAAATTTCGGTTTCATCTGTCTCCTGTTATTAAAAATAAAAATAGTAAAATAAAAAATAAAACTTTTTGTTTAGCGTGTTTGACCCATTAGAGGTAAAACATACTCTTGATAGACTCATTCCTAAAGAAATGGGCAATATAGGACATTAAGAAAATACGAAAAGGGTTACGTAAGTATATCTGCATTTCCGGTTGCACGTGCAGGTTAGCCTGTTTGAACCATTAGAGGTAAAACATACCCTTGATATATGGGTTGTTTGGGCAAGCTTATGCTTAAAGGTTTATGTGTGTCAATAAACTTCCAATTCAAGGGATTATTTTTTCCTTCCCAAACATGATATAAAACTGTTAACACAAGCTTAACCAAGCACTTCTAAGGTGCTTAATAGCTTTGCTAAGAAATAATAAGCTATTAAGCTTCTAAAATAAGCTTAACCGAAAATCCCTTAACAACCCCTTTGCCCATTAACAAACATTCAATAGGCGCACCAAAAAACATGCTTCCAACACCCCATAGTTAACAAATACACTCAGTATTAATATTAACCTGATAACATATTTTTCAAAAAAAGGCTTTCAATAGGATAGTATGAAATCACTTACGTCTCTTAGGATTGAAGTCTACAATATAATCCATACATAACAGTTATCATAGTCCATGCATTAATGTCTACAATATAAAAGGTTATAATTAAACAAATAGGTCATACCGGATGTTGTGAATATGATCATGAGCAGGTAAGATTGTCACTCTTAACATACACTTTTTGATGTCGTGAATAAATTTTTTGATGAATACCTTTAAGGGCAGGTAAGATTGTCCGGGCTTATTAGCAACTCATTCCATGACCTCAAGAAAACATTGACTGCTAAGTGCGAACCATTAGGTTCATTTAACTTGGGATCAAATAGTCCACTTCAAAAAAAATATATAAAAATAAAAAAAACTAATTGCATAAATGTAAAGATCGAATAAAGAACAACCAATTTTAGATCAAAATCTGCATGATCTTGTTAATCCGTGCGATTCAGTACATGGTTTACCTCATCTTATTCATCCACTTCCATGATCAGCAAAAAGCTTGGTTCATCACTCACACCGGCTTTGTTCATTTACATCATCCATGAGATAGACAATCGAATATAGTAAAGCCATGAATGGTGGAATACATACCTTGAGTTTTTCTTCGAGTCAAAGAGCTGGGTCGTACACGTTGCTGCATATTTGGTATGACAATAACAATTTAGACAAACCAATGTTGGAAGGGTCCTTAATGTTGCTACATATCTGGCATGACCCATAACAATTTAGACAAACCAATGTTGGAAGGAAAAACAATAAATACTATCCGAGAGTCGATGTGGCACAACTTATTTTACATGCAAAAGAACATACAACATCCATCAGTACCTCAACCTCCAATTCCATTAGATTGGAACAAAGTCTTTGTAGCACTTGTTTGAGTTCTTCAAATGTTATTGTGCCACTATTGTCGCCGTCGATCATCTTAAACATCTGTTTCAAGCCACCAATCTTCTCTTCTGAAAGCCTTTATGTAATAACCTGAAAATGAACAAATTCATCAGTGGGTGTCAGGTGATGATTTGATTGAGTAACTCGGGTGAAACAAAGTTAGCTAAAATCATACACGTAAAGCTATATTCTTAAGTTTGTTTATTGTTGAAAAGTGCTTACGCCGTGATAAAGATCAAAGTGATACACATTATTATAAATAATGAATAACGGCAAAAATCACAACAAAGCTTTATGAAAAATCGAAATCCCTATTTAAAGAAAGATGCTATTATTGCATTTATTTTTACTTGCTTACAATTCAATGGCAAATCACTAAAAATGATGGCAATAAGTAGCCGACGAGATAATCAAATGCGCATTCCAACAAAAGACTAACTTTAAAGTCTTTATAAAAAAAACTCATCAAATGTCGTTTTAACAATGGTTAATTTGCTTATGACTTGATGCTACAAAACTATTAACTTACTCAAACACTCCTAGATCCCATATGCCGGTGTTCTCCGATGTTCTTCGTGTATATTGGTGCTCACTGATATGGCAAATCCTCAAACAAAACCAAAGAACAATCACAAACACAAATGGCTTAACTATTTATAACGTAAATGATCTACCTGCATAAATTTTATGGATTGTTTTCGCAATGATTGTGAAAATACCTTCAATAAGCTTATTAATAAGTTTAACAATGCAGTCTTGATTCATAAAAAATAAGTTTACCTGAATCACGTACCACTCACACCGCCAAGCATCTTGTGAGAATACGGGAGCCATAATCTACACAAATATAGATAGAACCCAAGTGAGATACTCTATGATCTGTAAAATCTTTAAGATGAAATACTACAATTGAGAGGGTAGAACAGAAATAATATGCCTTGTACTCGGTAGTAGATGTGGATCACTGCACCATTATGTTTTCTCATCTGTAGTTCTTTTGATCAACCTAATAAATATAATTGAACATATATAGTCACATATCAAATGTCAAGACACACTTTCAACAAAATAAATAAGTAAAAGGTAAGAAATGTTGAATTAATTAAACATATAAAGGATCAATCTCATGTAATTATACCATAACAATAACATTAAAGTAAACTTACTTGATGATAGAACCGACTGAGGATTACGATTAGATGATGAAGCCATATCGTTAGGGTTAGTCGATTCCGGTAGTGATGTCAATAATCTGATGGAGGGATTTCTCTCAAGAGTTATTGGTGTTTTTATTGAGAGAATAATGAATTGACAAGATACAGGAAAAATGACCACTTCCCGATGTTTTATTGTTATGACAGTTATTTCCATCAAATAACTGTCAATTGTTAGTTGGGGTACATATTGTCATTAGGGCATAGTTAAGGATCTAAATGGTCAAGGCCACATTAGTCAAAAGGGATAAGTCTAACATTCTCCCACTTGGCCGTAAGACCATTTATTCATATATACATAAACCTGAAAAATTATATTGGCCAATTACAACTTTATGTGAATTACCATAATTTCATAATAGCACCAAAGCAAAAAGATACAGCCTAACATGTCGCGTTTGACATGGGACCCCCATCAATTATACTAATGGTACTAATCTGAAATATATGATTTCATTAAGCCAAAATGACAAAAAAGTAATGTGGTACAAATACGTCTGTCTATAATGAAACATAAGTGTACACAATTAAAATAAATACAGACAAACTAGACATTATAATGAAGGATATTATCTTAAAGCGCTTGTTTTGAAGTTAAACATAATCATGAAATAGTTCATTAACTACAACACATTATGTAAGGTCTTGACGTAAACCCATTCTAGCAACATAGCCTTGAAATACTTTCGGTGGTAGACCTTTAGTTAGCGGATCCGCAAGCATTTCATGAGTTCTAATGTGCTCGATACATATACATTGTTCCTCCACTCTTTCCCGTACAAATAAGTACTTTGTATCGAGGTATAAACCAGCTCCAGTAGAACTATTACTGTTCGAGAAGCTCACGGCTGCGTTATTATCGCAATGACTCTTTAATGGCCTTGAGATGGAGTTAACAATTTTGAGTCCAGTGATCAAATTTCTCAACAACATTGCATGGAATGTCTCATTATAAACGGAAACATACTCAGCCATCATTGTTGAGGTCGTCGTTAGCACTTGTTTTTTACTCTTCCAAGAAATAGGCCCACCTGACAGCATGAAAATATATCCCAAAGTTGACCTACTAGAGTCTTTGCATTTCGCAAAGTCTGAATCCGAGTATCCAATAACTTCATGATTGTCGGATCTAGTGTAAGTTAATTTGTACTCCTTCGTTCCTTGAAGATATCGCAATACTTTCTTAGCAGCTTTCCAGTGATGTAGGCCAGGATTAGATTGAAACCTGCCTAACATGCCACATATAAAAGCGATATCTGGTCGAGTACAAACTTGAGCATACGTTAAGCTTCCTACTACGGAAGCATAAGGAATTCGCTTCATTTCCTCATGTTCAACCTCAGTTTTCGGACATTGATGAGACCCGAAAACATCACCCTTAATTACGGGAGCGACCGTGGGAGAGCAATGTTGCATATTGAACCTATTGAGTACGCGTTCAATATATGCCTTTTGGGACAATCCTAATGTCCCATTGGCTCGATCTCGGTGAATTTCAATTCCAATTACATACGAAGCGTCACCAAGATCTTTCATGTCAAAGTTTCTAGAAAGAAACCGTTTTGACTCATGCAACAAATCAATATTATTACTTGCTAAAAGGATATCATCAACATAAAGCACAAGTATAATAAAGTTGCTCCCACTCATCTTGAGGTATACACACTGATCTACCAGATTCTTGATGAAGTTGTGTTTCTTCATTACTTCATCAAATTTTAAATACCATTGACGGGATGCTTGCTTAAGCCCATAAATAGATTTCTTGAGTTTACAAACTAAATGTTCTTGGCCTTTAGATTTAAAACCTTGTGGTTGGGCCATGAACACATCTTCATGTAAATCTCCATTAAGAAATGCCGTTTTGACGTCCATTTGATGTAACTCCAAGTCAAAATGAGCTACAAGGGCCATTACGATCCTTAGGGAGTCTTTTCTCGATACTGGAGAAAATGTTTCTTTATAATCAATGCCCTCTTTTTGAGTATACCCTTTTGCAACCAAACGAGCTTTGTATCGCTCAACATTTCCATTTGGGTCAAGTTTGGTTTTAAAGACCCACTTGCATCCAACGGGTTTTTGATGCGTGGGAATCGCACCTTTCTTTACCTCTCAAGGGATCTCGCGAGGCTTACAACCCCCACCAGGCAGTGTACCTGATCGTTGTAGTATAGTATAGTGACAAGTACCGGGGGATTGATCGTTCAGCTTAGGAATAGTGTCGCTAGGATTAGAAAACCTAATTAATAGTTCTAAAGATGAAAGATGATTATTTTTGTGTTTTTATATTTTATGAAAGCAAGTAAAATCTCGGGTTTTGGAAGAGTGGGCGGAATTAGTTGTTATTCAACTAACCCAAAAACTACTTTATAACTAATTAAACTAATGAAAATGAAATTAAGCTAATATTAAACTAAGGTTGTGAGCAGTATTTGGAGAAATTGTGTTTACTTAGACTTCATTACTCCCTAGATATCTTTTACATGTCAATTACTTGTTACACTTGTATGGATGACGGATTGTATTCCTTAATACCATTCGTGGGGTGGCATACATAACTCCCCAACTCTATGAGCTCTTATCTCCTCCTACAGCATGACCCAGCACAACTATAGGGATTGTAAACAGTGGCTCATGCATTAAATACAACCAATAAAGACCTAGTACGCCTCGGTTCATGTTTCTTAAGACGTTCAAGCATGTTACCATTTGGAGATCTGCCAGTTTTCTTAAGCCTAACATATAATATCATTCATCCAAGAACAAGAATAGACAAGTAATCAACACATAATCAACATCTAGGTTTCATTAGATCTAAGCAAACACAAAGTAAATCTAGCCTAGCATAGTAGAATTAAGATAAGAACAAAAGATAAACAACCAACACATAGACATATTGATTGAATTAAGAGTATACTTATCTCAATTACAATGCAAGGTCTCAAGGGTTTGGAACCCTTGAAAAACCTGTAAAAGAGGCACCAAAATCGTCTTTAGGGTTTCACCAAAACTTCTCCTCTTTTTTATGAAAAAACTAGAAAACTATATATAGGAAAATCGTCCTGACAGCGTCAAGAGTAAAATCTGACGCCGTCAACTCGCCGCCATAAACTTCCTCGGACGCCCTAGATCCACTTGTGACGGCCTTGGTGACGCCGTCACCACCTACGGTAAATTAATCTTGGCCACTTTGACGCCGTCATCTCTCCATCTGACGCCGTCACCAGCTACGGTAAAATATTCATCTTGTCTGACGCCGTCAAGAGTAACCCCTTGACGCCGTCACCTTGTATTTCCAGCTTGGATTTTTGGTACTTTGTCGTTTTCTTCACTTTATGCTCCAAAAACGTCCAAAATAGCATCTTTTCCAGAATTCACTCTCCAAACAACTAAAATCACAAAAGGAACGATTTAGGGCAATATTTGATCAAATAAAGTCGGATTCGAGCTTAAATGAACCCCTAAAAACGGATCATTTTTCGCCTCATCAGTTTTGCACCCTTTGGTAATTCAGCAAGTTCCCAAACGTTGTTTTTGCTCATTGAGTTTAGCTCATCATTCATTGCTTCCCTCCAATGAGCTAATTGGTCACAATTAATGGCATCCTCATATGATTCAGGTTCATTGCATTTCCCTAAGTCAAAATCAGCCTCATTCAAATAGGTATAGTAATCGTCAAAGTTTGTGGGCTGCCTATGTCGTTGTGACCTACGCAACGGTTGTTGAGTTTCTTGTGGTTCAACATTAATTTCGTGGTTAGGTTCATTTTCCTCGACATTATTTGGTTGATCTTGAGAAATTAAGTGATCATTCGAGGTTTCAAGTGGCGTGTTAATCGAGATGGGCACATGAATTATTGGTGTCTCATCTCGAGCCTCTTGAAGTTCAATTCTTCTAAATGAACCGCTCCCACTGTTGTTAGCATTTTCAAGAAACTCTGCGTGGCGTGTCTCAACAATTCTGGTACTATGAGAGGGGCAATAAAATCGGTAACCCTTTGATCGTTCTGGGTACCCAATGAAGAAGCAACTAATGGTTTTCAAGTCCAGTTTTCGTGATTGAGGATTGTATAACTTAGCTTCGGCTGGACATCCCCAAACCCGTAAGTATCGTAAGCTGGGTTTTCTTCCCGTCCAAATTTCATATGGTGTTTTTGGTACAAATTTTGAGGGAACTCTGTTAAGGATGTGGACAGCCGTTTTCAATGCCTCAGTCCAAAGAAATTCAGGAAGATTTGAATTTGCCAACATACTACGAACCATGTCCATAAGGGTGCGATTTCTCCTCTCAGCTACACCATTTTGCTGAGGGGTACCCGGCATGGTATATTGGTTAATAATCCCATGATCTTTGCAAAAGTCAAAGAAAGATCCAGGAGCTTGACCAACATCTGTATGTCTACCATAATATTCACCTCCCCTATCCGATCTCACCACTTTAATTTTTCGGTCAAGTTGATTTTCAACTTCCGCTTTAAATGTTTTAAACATTTCAAGTGATTCGGATTTTTCATTAATTAAGAACAGGTACATGTAACGTGAGTAATCGTCAATGAAGGTAATGAATGATTTATGACCACCAATGCCCGAAGGAAAAGGTCCACATATATCAGTATGGATTAGTTCTAATAATCCGGTACTTCGTGTGGAACCTTTCTTATTTCATTTGGTCATTTTTCCCTTTATGCATTCTACACATTTTTCAAAATCAGAGAAATCAAGATGGAGTAAAACTTCATCTTTCACAAGTCTAGTCATTCTGTCTCGTGAAATATGGCCTAAACGTTGGTGCCATAACATTGATGAAGTTTCTTGATCTTGTTTTCTCTTATTTTGATTCACATTCTCATTAACGTTAAATGATAATAGAGATTCCGAAAATTGATTATCTAAACATAACTTGAAGAGGTTTCCCTCGAGACAACCATATCCAACAACACGGGAATTTAAACTAATATATACTTTATTGTATCCAAACGTAAATATAAAATCATCAATAATTAGTTTAGATACAGATATTAAGTTTCGAGTCATGCTCGGTACATAAAGAGTGCCATAAAGATTTAAACAAAAGCCACCCTCCAATATTAATGAAAGGGTCCCAACAGCTTCAACGTTCAAATCAACTCCATTCCCGACTTTAACCGTTCGTTGGTTTCTTTCCAATCTTCGGATTGTACGGAATCCCTGTAAAGAATTAGCAATGTGTACCATGGATCCAGAGTCAATCCACCATGAATTAATAGGGACATTAATATTAAAGGATTCATTAATCATAAAATATTCAAATATACCTTTCTTTGCTAACCATTCCTTGAATTTTGGACAATCCTTTTGAGTATGCCCTTTCTTATGGCAAAATTTATATTTTGGATCGCCATGGAATGAGCTAGTACTTGCACCTGTTTTCTGGACTTTATTTGGAGTAGAATTATCTCCACTTGAACCTTTGCCCTTCCATGAGCCCTTTCTCTTATTGGTGTTAGTGGTAGCAACATGAACGACATCAGGCTTTTCAACTTTGAGGCGTTCTTCCTCTTGCACACACATGGCAATCAGTTCGCTCATTTTCCATTTCTCCTTTTGCGTATCATAATTGATCTTGAAAGGACCAAATTGCATAGGGAGAGAAGTCATAATGAAATGAACTAAAAAACCTTCACTGATTTCCATGTCCATGCCTTTCAGTTTGTTTGCCATATCGCTCATCATCATTATGTGCTCTCGTACACCACTAACTCCATCATACTTGGTAGTCAACATTTTGAGGATCAAAGTGCTTGCATGGGCTTTTGAAGTCCCTTTAAATTGTTCCTCTACGGAGCTTAAGTACTCCTTTGCATTTTCGGAGTCAGGAATGGCTCCTCGAATGGCAACGGATATGGAGTTCTTAATGATCATGAGGGACATACGGTTAGATCGCTCCCACTGTTCATAAGCACGTTTTTGATCTGCTGTACTTTCAGCAGTAAGTACAGCGGGAGGATCAGTACGAAGCGCATGATCAAGGTCCATTACTCTGAGAGTAAGTTTCACTTTATCTCTCCATGTTGAGAAGTTAGTACCAGTTAAGGGTTCAATTCCGGACAAGTAACCCGTATTGGAAGTTAAGGTAGATGCTGACATAGAATGAAAATTAAATGTATGCTCAAATAAAAACTAAAGGAATTAATGGGATATATATGTAAAGCATATCAGAAAAACATAAAACTATCATGAACACCAAAATAATAGGTATAAAGATGTTGTGCCTAATTATTAACTTCACGTTGGTTTAGTTAACAATTAAACAATTAATCATCTTTAACTTGACAAAGCATGCACATATATCACATATCACCGTTGGGCAAAACGTAACATATATGCTAATTATGCTAATAGGTATTTCATTGTTCAAGTTATCATACACATAGCCGTTGGGTTCATTGAGTGGCAACATGAACAATTATATAACATGGCATGAATAAACTCGTATATTAATTTAAATAACCAATCGTTGGAGTGATTATCTATATTAACATAAAAGTTACCATTTAACATTGACAAATTCAAAGAGTTATGAATCTGGGTACGATGATAGTTTCGTTAACGACTGATCAAATACACAAATTATTATGGAATATATAAGTAGTGGAATTATATGAACAATTGATCACATAATATCATATCACCATGAATGTATCATGATATATATAGCATAGCATGCGTATGTTTCATGTATCTAGAAACTCTTGGAATGATTTTGTTTCTTATTCAACAGTTAGTATAGTAATAGATTCATGATATTCAAAGAGTAAAACAATAACATGGGCTTAAATATTATCACTTGTTTATTCATGTGCACAGAAACCTTAATTTGCAGTAGCACATGGCAATACACTCATTGACTCATATATATCAATATCTCGAATGAATTTATTGAACAACATAATCAAGAGAATTACGATACTTAATTATTAAATTACTCTATTCATTCAATTGACTAACAAAATGAATTAATTCATACGCATCAACAGGCATCGTTATTATGCAATTCTCTTAGTTCACATAACACATCCAACTTATCAAAACAATATTATTCCATGAGATTTAAACCGCTCTTGATACCACATGTTGAATTAATTAAACATATAAAGGATCAATCTCATGTAATTATACCATAACAATAACATTAAAGTAAACTTACTTGATGATAGAACCGACTGAGGATTAAGATTAGATGATGAAGCCATATCGTTAGGGTTAGTCGATTCCGGTAGTGATGTCAATAATCTGATGGAGGGATTTCTCTCAAGAGTTATTGGTGTTTTTATTGAGAGAATAATGAATTGACAAGATACAGGAAAAATGACCACTTCCCGATGTTTTATTGTTATGATAGTTATTTCCATCAAATAACTGTCAATTGTTAGTTGGGGCACATATTGTCATTAGGGCATAGTTAAGGATCTAAATGGTCAAGGCCACATTATTCAAAAGGGATAAGTCTAACAAGAAATGCAATGAAACGTCACCTGATCATGGATAATCCTAGCAAAAGTTTCGATTCCAGTAACATGAAACTCTAATGACTTGGCATGAAGCAATTTCATCTTCAAAATTTACGCCTGTTCAGGTGATATTACTACTATTCTTGTCACAGTTTTGAAATATTAAGAGCCTTTCACATGAAGAAGATGGACGCTGCAACTGTGATAATTGGAAACTATGTGCTTCACTTCAGGTTTTTGCTTATGCACATCATCAATAGGCACAATATGTAACCTTTTTCGCATCTTGTTTGTGAAAGCATTTAAAATGTAAGCAGTAAAAGTAACTTTTATTAACCAAGAATTGTGTAAACTGATTATAAGTATTACTACATCCTTTCTTGACAACCAACCGTACTTGTTGTCATGAAAATGATGTAGTATATCATGATTAGCGAAAGAGAGCAACGGGTCAAGGCTTCAAGCCTTAATGAAAGGCTACTGATACTTGCGGGGAATATACGTTCAGTCCTTCACCAATTGGGTGAAAATATAATTTGTATTGCCTACTTCGTGTAAGATATAATAATAGTGGTTCTATTAATTCTGTAAACCTTTTTTTCTTTTGTTTTTTGCTTCACCTTGCATCAATTACAAAATCCCCGTCTTAATCTCCTCAAACGATATAAATGGTAGCATATAATGAAAATAATATATGGCCTAAACCAAACTTAACACGAGCGTTTCATGTTGTATTGCTCATTCAAAACTTAATGAAAACTTTTTTGCATTTCCGCCAGAATACTATTAGTTTGCACCAAAAACCATAATATAAAAATGTCCAAAAGGTTTATCTAGAGTTGGTAATTTTGCCCCTTCACAAGTTGGTCGATTTGGGTCATATTTTATGCCCAACAGATCAAAATCCATCCAAAGTGAATCTATATGCATAAAAACTCTTGATATATAGGTAGACTATGATTACCACTGATTAACCAAACACTAATATATGCGTCGGCTATACATGAAGTCAACGCACAAACTACACATAATTGAAAAAGTGGACTACAGTCAGTAAAAAAGTTAACTTAAAAATTCTAAAGTTACATACTTACTGATGCGTTATGCCACATTCCAGCACAGTATATCGTAAGATCGTCCACCTATTCGTTAGACAAAACAACGATTTAGTTGTTAATTATCATGCTAAAAATATCCTTAATGTGAAAATTCTAAGAAAAGTATGTCATCTAGATTGTTGTTTTTTGAGCAGTTGACTGCTATAGTGAACCAATCTGACGAAATAGCTAACTTACAACGCAGTGGAGTTGCGGGTGGATGTTGATTCCATAAGCTTCTAGTGCATCTGATATCATGAGAGGCCATTAAACTAAATGATAATTACTGCTGGTATAAAAATAAGATCCAATTGAAATTGCAACAAATAGCATATTTATATCAATATGATCCATGCTAACGATCCGTAAAATCCTCGACATTTACCTTGGTATATACAGGAACAATCTCATCTTTAAACACTTTTGAGATGACAAAGCTGCAAAGAGAATACAACAAAGAGAACCATACACCTTAATACCTTATTGAGATCCTTCTTATAAACTCCATTAAAAACGTTCAGGATGTCCGGGATTATGCTGCAAGAGCTCAAGGATCGGTATTTGATTATTTTCTCAAAAAATAATAAAAGAACATCTTGGGTTGAGAATAAATTGATTAATTATTACTTACCCATCGTTGCAAAATCATAAAACATCAGCCTTCCACCATTCACGCCATCAACAACTATATTACCAGGATGCCGATTCAAGAAATAATCATACTCAAAAGTGTGTACATTATAGGATAAAACAATCAATAGCATATTTCAATTTTTATTTAATATTACCTTCAATTGTATAACATTTTAAGATGCAATCGATCAACAGTAACATATTGCTACAACATGCTTCGTCTAAATTGGTGTTGAATAACTTTTACATGGTGCTTCGGATATACATTTTAAGAGGCTTTGTTTTTGGTTACTAAGACTTTATTCAGTAAATCCCAATTAAGATTTATCGGGCTCAACACTATTAGACCTTCTTTCTCAAGTCATTAGACGCAAAACATAAACTCACATCAACAGAATTCAAATGTGTATACATTACCATCCATTTCCAAGAGGTCGTAAAATTTTCCCGTCTGCTTAGTTGCATGAAATAATCAGCCGACATTTAATATTTTAATTAATCATACACAAAAACTGATCGGCGAACCTAATCTGATTTAGTCTTAAAAAAAAGCATAATAAGAATTACCTTACCATAGGTTAGCTGACACATCTAATAAGTGGATGATGGTAGATCTTTGTGCCTGTTTTCTTGAAACCATTAATTAGTGTCAAATTTAGGGTTTTGGTTTTAGTTTGATGATCGTGGGCCTAATTTCATGAGCGTGATTTGTTTGTGATTGAGAGGAGATAGAAACAATATGATAAATTTATTAGGTTATTTGAATCTGTTTGTTTGAATGATTGTGGATGATTAATTTGAATCAGACGTTTCATTTTGTGAGATAATGTAGGATCTTGAATTTTAATTGCTATTAGCTAAAAAAACTGGCCGCATTAATTATCAAATTAAATGCTACGATTTTAAGCATGTATATTTTGTTTTTAAAGCTTTCAACACAAACACCAGAGTGCTCTAGTGGTTGAGTGTTTGCTCTTTATTCAAGAGGTCAAGAGTTCGAGTCCCATGAGTAGCCTTTTTATTCGTCCGAATTTTATTGCATGAGGTGTGTGTGCCATGCAGGCAATCCAGTAGGCAATGACATGGCTCCATGGTAGACTATTATATAGTGGTTGATTGTGAATGTGCTAAATTCTTGATTCTGTTGTGGACCAACTTTGAAAAGTTGGCATATTTTTTGAATTACCTCTTTTTCTTACCTATTGCTTAATGACAATTTTGTTCATTACCTAACTAACTAATAACTTTTGGTAATAATAACTTAAAGTAAGGGTAATATGATAAATTCGACTAAACTTTTGTATCAACTTTTAGCAGTAAATAAGTAATTTGGAAATATTTATACTTGATTACTTTCTTTCACATACTTTTTTTAAATGTATTGAATAGATATTTAGCAAATTTATTTTAATTACATGACTTTTTGAGAAAAATTTAGACCTTCTCATTTATATTGCATATGAGATGAAAAAAATATACAACTGTGTGAAAATTTGTTAAAAGGGATGACCAAAGTGATATATGACAAAAAAATACTTTTTTTTACTACAATTTTACTTAGATTCAAATTTCAGCCTTTATATTCTAGTTCATAACAAATCGTTTGTAGAATGCTCTATGCACAACTTTGATATTCCAGTTCATAATAAATCATTTATAGAATGCTCCATACACAGCCGTCGGAATGCGCGGCTTTAGTATATCCCCGTTTCCATACATAAATCTTTGGAATATTTTTAGTTAGTAGGATCTACTAGATATATAAAAGAGTGTTTAAAAAGCTATCCCTAACCCAAAATACCTTCAAATCCAGACACCTGTAAAATAAACATCATCTGAAGGTCTAAAATGCTCCTGCGGGAGGGGTAGGATCTGTCTACATTCTACCTCCCCCTTACACTGCTCCTGCGGGATTGGGTTTGTTGTTGTTGTTGTTACGGTCTAAAATGCATTTCCTCTTCTAAGCATTGATTGGGAGAAAGTTTGGCGGCATCACTTACAATTTTTTCATTTGATAGAACGCATCTAAAAAACACACACAATTCTCTCTATCGAGATCCCCGCTTTCTTAAACCCTAAACGAAAATCAAAACCAATCTCCATTCAAACTAACCTTTACAAAACACTTGAAAATACTCCTCCGCCTCCAAAAACCGAATCTGGGAGAAACCTAAAACAGGCCACCACAACTGTTAGGCCATTGTTTGTTGTAATCCCTACTAAAATCAACTTAATTTGAGGTAAATATGTTATTTGATTTTCTTATTGTTCTTTGATTTTGATTCTATTAATGTTAGTTGTAATTCTTTGATGATGGTTGTTCTTTAAATCCATTTTGGTTGTTTGCTTTGAATAATTTACTGTAGAAAAATCGCCTCCATTCTTATTAGGTTATATGTAGATACAATTAATTTTTTATGTTTTGTGTTATTTATTAGGGTTATCAAGAGATTAATCATGCCTACAACTACTAATGATTCGCCCACGGAAAAAAACACAATTGAAATTGTTGGAGTTCTTCTAACAAAATTGAATGTTTAATCTCCAATCAAGTAGGAAGAATTTCCACTTTCAGTTACTATGTACATGCGATTTGTGAAAACCTTGAAATATGATTAAAAGGTAAAAGATACAATTTTTGTTGATGATTGATGATCGAATTTGAAATTGTGTTTGATGAAATGCTCAAATGAACTTTTATTCGAATGTTTTTGAAATTATACTTCTTCTACTTTGATAATATTCTATATTAGTATCTTGACAATGGAAAGTCGCCTAATAAAATTCTTGAATTAGCCACACGGGTGGCTGCATCATCTTAACAGGTTTTTGGATACCATGGGGCATGATATGGTTGCTCAATTACAATGAACCTTATCATCAAGGTAATCGTTATCCTTTTATGTGCATCGTGTAGTGATTACTATCTATGACCGATACAACAACAATTACTAAACTGCATAACTTCAAGGGTATCCCTCAAGTATGTTTACTTGGGTCTGCACCAGTGCTGCATCCAAACACCCCCTTACAACAACAACCAAACAACCACTTACATTAGCCATCCAAACACCTCCTTACAACAGCCATCGAAACACCCCTGGCAAGAGTAGAACACGCCAATACAATAGCCATCTAAACAACTCATGACTATTATATGTGGCCGCCTTTTTTTTATTATTTTATTATTTATTTATTAATTTTTACCTATTTCATATAAATGTAGCTACTATTATTTGGTGTTTATGTAAATTTAATGGTATTCGGGGAAAAGAAATAATAATAAAAAAAGAAGAAAGAAAAAGAAAAAATAAGATAGGAAAATGTGGTTGTGCTAATTACTTCTGCATTGTATTGCAGGTATAGTTTTTAGTTAAGAAACATGGTTTGGCCAAATCAAAGGTGTTTTGTATCTCCTTTTGTTGAGTTTTGTATGCTCATGGGTGTTTGGAATTTCCTTAAAAGATATATGTATTGGTTCAACTGATTTGAAATTACCTTAATTGTACAGAAGAGAAGTAATTGATGATGAGGAAGGGTTTCATACATGAGTTATTGGGTTGTGGTTGCCTCGAGGTCGACTTAAGATTATAAACAGGTAACCTGTGTCTTTGTATTTTTATCTCCATAGTTATAATTTAACAGGTGATGCTTTTGAATGCTGAGTTCGCCAGTGGTTCTCAGTACACCTTACTAATTCAAAATTACTGCATTGCGAGTATATAGCACATAATAAAATTAAATATGTATATGCCAAGTGTAAATTTCTTACTCAATCTTTTATAGTATATGGTAAAAAGATTACTCATTATGCTTCTAAAAACGTACTTCTAATAAAACACTCTAATATATTTAAACCATGTTGATTGTTTGTGTGACATTGACAGGTGATAGCTTGAACTCATTTTTGGTAGCTATCATCTCGGTTGATTCAGATATAATGAAGGATATGGCAACATCTGAGGGCATAAAGGTATTTTTAGTTCTGCTGACCATTTTCATTGATACGGTAGCATAATCTGCCCTTTATACCCCCTTTCAAAATTGCTAGGTGATCAAATACTAACATGTAAGAGTGCATGCTGGTATATATTATTGACATCAAAGTAATTTTAATTTTCCTTGAGCGGGTGGTTGGATTTGTGCTTGTGACGTAAATTTCTAATATTTGTATCAACAGAATCTGCTTGATTTATTTAGTAAAAAATTTGCTGCACATATTATTAGTTCTTTATGAAAGTTGTGTGCTATCTTCATTTTATGGGTATAATTCATAGAGGCTTGAATACAATTTGATTAATATTAAACTTTTATGGTTTTACATGTTATAGAAACTATTGGCCTGGTATGCTATGGTTTGTTGCAATTGTTAGAAGATTTTGCATAGGTTAAAGATGTGTTTAAATTTTACTCAATAGTGATTCCAGCGTAATAAACGTGCATGTGAAGCATGTAGGATA
Source organism: Artemisia argyi (assembly GCA_030686995.1). Classification (NCBI taxonomy): domain Eukaryota; kingdom Viridiplantae; phylum Streptophyta; class Magnoliopsida; order Asterales; family Asteraceae; genus Artemisia; species Artemisia argyi. The sequence continues at coordinate 198,566,880 of CM060685.1, read as the reverse complement.
GAAGTCGATACGTCAAAATGATGAAATTATGCCATAATAAGTTTTACGAATTGTTTGAGATTTTTAAGTATATAAGCTATTCCAAACACTCATTATCTTCTCAATTTATAAGGAACAAGGATTCTGTTGAAGATATATTAACTAAAGTAAAACCTGCAATTGTGGCCACTTGGGGCGGAATATTAGGATCCATGCACTATCATTAAATATATGGCCTTCGTATGTCATACAAAGGATTAATGGTCATGTTCGGGTTCAGAATATACCCTAACTTATAATGGTCAACATGTAATTATACCATTACTATGAACTGAGCATTTAAACCATTTTGATTGTTTGTGTGACATAGACAGGTGATAGCTTGAACTCATTTTTGGTAGCTATCATCTCGGTTGATTCAGATATAATGAAGGATATGGCAACATCTGAGGGCATAAAGGTATTTTTAGTTCTGGTGACCATTTTCATTGATACGGTAGCATAATCTGCCCTTTATACCCCCTTCAAAATGCTATTGAAGTTGCTAGGTGATCACATACTAACATGTCAGAGTGCCTGCTGGTATATATTATTGACATCAAAGTAATTTTAATTTTCCTTGAGCGGGTGGTTGGATTTGTGCTTGTGACGTAAATTTCTAATATTTGTATCAGCAGAATCTGCTTGATTTATTTAGTAAAAAATTTGCTGCACATATTATTAGTTCTTTATGAAAGTTGTGTGCTATCTTCATTTTATGTGTATAATTCATAGAGGCTTGAATACCAATTGATTAATATTAAAGTTTTATGGTTTTACATGTAATAGAAACTATTGGCCTGGTATGCTATGGTTTGTTGCAATTGTTAGAAGATTTTGCATAGGTTAAAGATGTGTTTAAATTTTACTCAATAGTGATTCCAGCGTAATAAACATGCATGTGAAGCATGTAGGATAGAAGTCGATAAGTCAAAATGATGAAATTGTGGCATAACAAGTTTTACGAATTGTTTGAGATTTTGAAGTATATAAGCTATTCCAAACACTCATTATCTTCTCAATTTATAAGGAACAAGGATTCTTTTGAAGATATATTAAGTAAAGTAAAACCTGCAATTGTGGCCACTTAGGGCGGAATATTAGAATCCATGCACTATCATTAAATATATGGCCTTCGTATGTCATACAAAGGATTAATGGTCATGTTCGGGTTCAGAATATACCCTAACTTATAATGGTCAACATGTAATTATACCATTACTTTGAACTGAGTATTTGTTGAGGTAATTATTTCATAAAAAAAACATTTTTATGTTTTGACCCGTTTTCAGTTCAAATTTGACATTTTTTCTAAAAAAATGGTTTTGGACTTTCAAGTTACTTAACATGTTAGAGATTAATCTGAAACTAAATTGACCAGTGGTTCTTGATCTATTCGCCTTTGTTTGGTTGACAAAGTATAGATTTTTGGTACTTATTATTCAACAAAGGCCAACATTTAATCTATTGCTTATCTGGAGAAATCCCTGAAAATTAGTTTTTCTTTGAAATCATATTATCATAATTTGCAGAATGTAGATGCTTACATTCCGGACTCTTGGTAATTATTTGACATTGTTACATTTTGTTAATAAACATAGGATGCACTTCACTTTGAACTTCGATTAGCTGCTGATAGAATTTATGAACTTCAAGAGCATGTGTTGCTTTCTTAAGTTTCTATTCCTTTTATCGATGAAGTTATGTTGTTAATTATCTTCAAAAATATTTTCAGCGATATTTGTTTTATGTTTGTTTGCAGGTTCGGTTCACAAGTAAGTTCCAGAAAAAAGTATTGGTTTGTAGTCGTGTTCACCGCAAAGAAAGATTGCTAACTCTTATTGCTTACAAATTGATTAGAGTATTTGGAAGGCATAAACAAGTTTGTAACTTAATACTATGTAGTCTTATAGTTTTGGATTTATTCAAGCATTTGATTACAAGCAACATTTTTAGTGGTCTAATTTGTTGCTAAACATCTTCAGTTCTTGACATGATTTGTTACTAAACATCTTTGTTTTTTGGCTCAATATATGTTAATTTTCCTTGATATTAAATTAATTTTACTTTCATTCCTATGATCAGTTTTCGTTTTAAAATTATATTCATTTAATGTTATTGTATCAAACATTTAACTACTACTTATATCTTTTAAAGAATTCTTGGATCTAGTCACCTATCTGGTAGGCCTTGAAGCTAGTTTTGTAATAAAGGGATGAGAGAATGAGCGTTGACAATCACGAGTGCTTAAGAAACCAACAAAAATACATGCAGGGGCGGTGCTCAGAACGTCAAAAAAAAAAAAAAAATTAGGCCCGGCATGAAAAAAAAAAATGCCCTTATATTATAATATCCATAGAATGCCTATGGTTCCGATTGAATTTTCCCTTCATGTTGGGCCTAGTACATATAATGGGTATAAAAAATTTTAGTGCCCCTTAGTAGGTTGGGCCCGGCTCGGTTACTGATGGTGCGCCGACCCAAAACCGCCCATGAATACATGTTAGAACTCTGCTAATTATGATTTAATTTTTAGTTTAACCGCTTTTAACTCTTTTAAAATATTTTTATCCTTAAATTTGTTTGACCATTAAGAAAATCACTTAATCTATAATGTTCGTTTGATAAAATCCCTTAACATTTTTGGGCAACAATTTTATTATCCTTAATATAAGTTAAACCATTTAATTTAACCACCACATTTTGGATTACCGTTTAATACAAACCTTTTCAGCCAACATTGATAATGTTATTGGCAATGTTTTATCTACAACATTAGATGACCTATCACTTTGACTACCCGACACGACCGATGATACGCTGAATTTTTTTGTTTTTGGTGCTTAAGTTATCAATTCTTTTTATTTTATTTTTATTTATTTATTTATTTATTTTTGTGTTTCGATTAAGGGGATTGATACTATTATTCAAAATTTCAATTTATATTTTTGTTGTAGTTATCGATGTAGAATGTCAACTATACGCGTTACCCTTTTAAAAAGAACAAGAAGTTATAAAGGTCAATACAAACTTATCAGTCCCCTTGATTTAAACAAAAGAAAAATCGTTAACTAAAAACTAAAAACCGCAAAACATGATGTATCATGTGGAACGGGTAATCAAGATAATAGGTCATTTAATATTATATATTAAAGTTGTCAATGTAAAAGATTTTGTAAAATGGTTATCAAAAGTCAAGGGGTTACATCAAATGATAATTGAAAGTTAAATCAATAATTGTCCACGACAAAGAGATTAATTACTTGACCCTGAAATTTACAACCATACTATCTAGTAGTAGTAAAATATATGAATAAAACATGGAGTGTTAAATACTAATTATACCACTTACATAGACTAGGCGATTACTTTGTGTATAGCGGCGGAAATTTAAAGCTTCAAGAAATTATAGTTGCAAATTTTTTGTTATGTGTTTCGTGTATGAAATGGATGTATATTCTTTATTGTGTCAAGCTTTCGGCTTATAATTAGTCATGAAAGGAATATATATGGATGTAAATTACAATACTGAAAGGAATAGGAAGTATGCGTAGATTAACTATTTCACATTTATCACTTTGAGATTTTTTTAAGTAAATATGTCCTTGTTTTATCAAAAATGATTCAATATGTTACAATTTGTTTATTTTTGTCATCTCACAATGTTTCATTTAAAATCTAGTTAAAACTAATAGAAATATGATTTTGATGCCAAAAAAACCTATACCTAAAATTAGACCTATATATCACCACTCAAATTTATATAATGAAAAGGGAAAACATATTACGGGAAGCCATAAAAAAGAAATTTAGAGGTCTTACCGGTCTATTTACACGTGCTAGTGCCAAAGCTTTCTCGAGTCTTGGGACAATCTTGTATATATTTGGGCGTTGCGACATTTCTTCATTTAAGCACTCATATGCTATTTTCGCGAAAATTTCGAATGACCGCGAGTCCATTTGTTTAGATAAACCCCGATCAATTATTTCATTGAGTTTTTCCTCTCTAAAATGAGTAATGGCCACCGGACCCAAATACTTCTTATCTTGATCTTCACTTACTGACTTCCTACCACATAGCAATTCAAACAATAGTATCCCAAATGAGTAGATGTCCGACTTGTGGTTCACACTTTTAGTCTCTATATATGTTGGGTCTCCATGCCCTTCGAGATACCAAAGTTTATTAGTATTAAATGAATGGTGCCTTTGAGACGCGTCAATCTTCATGGAACATACAAAATCAGATAACTTGGGTTCCCAGTCATCATTTAATAGAACTCTAGAGCTATCGATGAGCCGGTGTATTACGCTGAAATCGCGTGGCTCGTCATAATGAATGTAGCTCAATGCATGCGCAACACCGACAGATATCTCCAATCTTCGGACCCATGTCAACCGCTTTGAGTCACTTAGATAATAGTTGAGACTTCCCCTGGTCGTCTCATCCCTGTAAATGATGATCTTCTAATCATTATCATCACAAAACCCAACAAGAGAAATCAGATTTTTATGCTTGAGAGTCGAAAGCATGGAAATCTCCATCCAAAACAGCTGTTCTCGATCATTCGATTCTTTATTTAACCTCCGAGCATGAATATCAATCAAGTCACCGGACGACAAGAGTCGTCCCTTGTATTCCTTACAAAATCCACTTGTCCTGATGATATTTTTGTCAGCGAAGTTTTTGGTGGCGGATAGTATGCTTTCAAGGGGGATTTTGAGGTGAGCAAGATCGTCCTTTGGTGAAGACTTTATCTGTTTACATGTACAAAATAACACAATAAGAGAGTTAAGGAAGTGCCTACACCGTGTTTGATCATGAATCTGAGTCTAAATCTCTATATATACTGTACTTTGAAATAAGATATTTTTATAGTTTAGGAAATGCATGGTCTTATAAACTTGAAATGTTAGTGTTTTCATGGTGAAAGTATGTTATTACATGTTCTTTGTCTACCGATTGGATACTACGGATTGGAATTGTCTTGTTTGGTTCCCTCATTTGCATTCAAAGACATGTTTAGGCAATTATATTTATTTTAATTATTTACCTAAATGTCTTAATTTTTTAATGCTCATTTATCAATTCTAAAACTAATATTAGGTATTAGGTGAACCCAAGTTTAACATATTAATTGAGGTGACAAAAATTAAAAATCAAATGTAAAATATTAATTAGTAATACTTTCGTTTAGTTATATTTTCATTTTAGCAAAATGATTCAGAATGATAAAACTAAATTTACACTACAAGTATTTTGATAAAAGGGGAAAAGAGTCTTACATGGCTATTTACTCGTGCAATTTCCAAAGCTTTCTCGAGTCTTGGGACAATCTCATATATATTTGGGCGTTGCGACATTTCTTCATTTAAGCACTCATATGCTATTTTTGCGAAAATTTCTAATGACCGCGAGTCCATTTGATTACATAAATCCCAATCAATTATTTCATTGAGTTTTTCCTCTCTAAAATGGGTAATGGCCACCGGACCCAAATACTTCTTATCTTGATCGTCACTTACTGATTCTCTACCACATAGCAATTCAAACAATACTATCCCAAAGGAGTAGATATCTGACTTGTGGTTAACTCTTTTAGTCTCAATATATGTTGGGTCTCCATACCCATTCCCATACATAGGATTTTCAGTATGAAATGAATGGTGCCTTTGAGAAGCTTTTATCTTCATGGAACATTCAAAATTAGATAACTTGGGTTCCCAATCATCATTTAATAGAACTCTAGAGCTGTCGATGTACCGGTGTATTACGCTAAAGTCGCGTGTCTCGTCATAATGAATGTAGCTCAATGCATGTGCAACACCGACAGATATCTTCAATCTTCGCACCCATGTCAACATCATCGGGTCACTTAGATATTGGCTGAGCATTCCCATGGTCTCAAGCTTGAAAATGATGACTTTCTCATCGTTCTCATCACAAAACCCAACTAATGAAACCAGATTTTTATGCTTGAGACTAGAAAGCATGGAAATCTCAGTCCAAAACAGCTGTTCTCGATCATTCGTTTCTTTATTTAACCTCCGAGCATGAATATCAATCAAGTCACCGGACCACAAGAGTTGTCCCTTGTATACCTTACAAACTCCACTTGTGCTGATGATATTTTCATCAGTGAAGTTGATGGTGGCGGATAGTATGCTTTCAAGGGGGATTTTGAGGTGAGCAAGATCTTTCTTTGGTGAAGACTTTATCTATTCATCATGTAAAAAAAGTGAATTAATACACAAAATAACGTGTTTGATGAAATCCCTGAGCCTTTCCAAACACATGTTATATTTTCTACTTTAAAATAATATCTTTTTTATAGTTTAGGAAGTGCAATCCCCTGGTCTTATAAACTTGAAATATTAGTGATTTCATGTTGAGATATAGCCTTGGATAATGCAGTTAACATTTGGTCTGTAATGAGATGGTGAAAGTACGTTATTACATAGCGATGAGTGGAGTTTGTCCATATTAGGCTAATAGGCTATTACATGTTCTTTGTCTACCGATTGGATACTACGGATTGAAATTGTCTTGTTTGGTTCCCTCATTGCATTCAGAGACATGTTTTTGTCTTGTGATTGACAATGAAAGGCACGTTGACTAGATAAGATAAGTTAATAAAGTGGTATTTAGAAAAAAAAAAAAAAAAAAAAAAAAAATGGCATGTAAGAAAGTATGTTGGAGTACATGGTATTAATGATAAATTAGACTGCTGGCAGAAAAGAGTTCTGAATTAGAGAAATTGTTAAAAGATTGCATAAGATTCAAGGGTAGAAGGTGATAAAGTGGTATCCAGGAAAAACTATGGTATCCAACCTGTGACTAAAATTGCAGAGAACTAAGACACATGAGTATGTTGGAAAGATTTGGTCTAGGTTGGGACTACTTCGGATTGGTTACGACAAAGGCAATTATGGAAATTAAAAGTACAAAACATGTTCCTAAAGTATTATAGTCATTTTTATCGCTTTTACATGTAACAAACGCAAGTAAGTATTCTACGAATCTGACACGATATTGCATTCGTATCCACACTAGGACACTAGGTATTTGAATTGATATAAACAGACTGCTTATTTGAACTGTTTGATTCTGCCAAGTCTTTTTGAAACTGCTTGAATCTAAATGTATAGAAACGTGATGATTCTGCTTGTTGTTGATTGCTGAATGATTATAGATGATTAAGTTGTGCTTAGATTGATTACAATTGTGTTGATTGAATCGATTGGGTCACCAAGTATCAAATGAAGCTCTCGTACCGTAATACTAATCTAAACTACTCCAACTAACTACAAATTAGAAAGTGAAAGTGTAGTGTAAAATGTAACAGATGATACTAGAGTGTTCAATGACACTATATATATGGTAAAGTTAAACATAATCTTATGTGATCTCATATGCCGCAACAGGTATATATATTTTTAGTTTTGTATACCGAACATGTATGTCTTTATGTAGATTCGCTTCGTACGGATATCGTGCACAATGTATGTTTTACTCTTATCCCAAAAGATTCAATTATGGTGACTAATATGTGACATGGTGACTAATTATGGCTTCGTAAATATACCCTTTTTGGCTGTGTTGGTTTGGGTTTTTACTTAAAAATATAATAGTGCTATTGTTTTTTATCTTTATGGTAAAATGGTGATAAACATAGACAATTTTGATTACGCTCACAATATCTCATCTTCAAGCATTGAACCATATGTTTCTTGTAATGTCTACAACCCAAGTGAAGAATGCCGAGAGGTTGCAAAAAAGATTGATTTTGATATTTCATGGCAATCCTGACCCATGTATGCTCAATTTGGTTATGTCGGGTAAATTTTTTTCACAGTCATGGGTTGAATGGGTGAAAAGGAAACACAACTTTTAGGTCTAACAAGTTGATTTGCTGTTTTCTCAAAGGTGAAGATCGGTGGGATCACCCTGGTCCCATGCATCCTAAGGATGCCAACCGGACCCTCCCCCAAGGACCCGGCCCCAGGCAATGAGCACCTGTCCCAGTGACTGTACTTATCAGGAGGTGGGCTATAAACCCTGGCCATTTTCTCAAAGAGGCCCTCGCTGACCAGTCAATCTGAGCATTTGCGGTGGGGGGATGGTATCAACAGAGCATGTGGTCCTGCCCCCATATCTGATGGCCTGATGGGTCGTACGGGTCAACAGAACAGGTCATGATGGGTCATCAAAAAGATGGAATTCACTTACTTGTCACGACCCATAGCCGTTTCCGGAATTTTTACATCTTTCTCTTATTTTAGATGTATATGGATGAAGTGATACAGAGTAGAAGTTAACAAGAAGACTGAGTTTGTTCGTTTTCTTATTAAAGTAGCACACAATCTAACCTTAAATAGCTAGTGGGTATGACTATGAGTTGGTTTTTCAATAATCTACTTTTATAACTGATAAATAATAATTTATAAGTATTTACCTTTACTTTTATATATCAGTTTCACTTTTACATCGTCATGGTTTAATTTTTGAAAGTAAAATCTTTGTGCTTGATATATTTGACATGTGATATAACTTTTAAGTGATTTTTTATTTTTTTGTTTAGGAAAATTCATTTGGAAACAGTAACGGGTCGACCTGACCCAACGTGTTTGACCTCTGACCCGCTCAACCCATTTTTTAAATATGACGTGTTTGACCAATGACGCATTCCCCCATAACTCATTTGACCCACAACCCAATCCAACCTGACCCGACCTAACTGCCACCTAATAGTTTAGCTTAAAAAGACCCGGGCTCCGTGCCTGTTTAGGCATGTTAATTATTTTTCTTAGTTGTTAGGGATTATTACGATAATAAGTTGTTAGTTTTAGTTGAATTTGATTGATACGAATTTCAAATACCTTCTCATTTCTATGTGGTACGAGAGCTAATAACCATGATTATGTATCTTTTTTTGAACGGCGAATTTTTATTAAAACAACTAGCAAGAAGCTAGAAAAGAAATGAAAGAGTTACAAAGAGATCTTACAAGCGGTTTTAGGATTGACAATCCAATCCAACCAACTTGGTCTAACTTTTGAGTGCCTATTCGAAATCCAAGTGCGTGAATGGACAATGATGTCATTCTCGATTAGATTCGTATTCGAAACCATGATTATGGATCGAATGGTGAATTAACAATCGAAGAGAAGAAAGTAAAGTGCGAGTCTTTTGTTTAATAAGACATGTGGATCCGTACTAGTTTAGGCTCGTTGTTGTTGTTGTTGTTGTTATTATTATTATTATTATTATTATTGTTAGGGTTTGTTACTTTTTTTTTTAATTTTTTATTTTATTTTATAAACTATTGTAAGTTGTTATTTATAGTTGGGTATGATTAATAAAATTTTTGTTTTTTTTCTTATATGCTAGTTGTAGGTGACCTTGATTTACGTTAAGACTCTCGCTAATCTTTGTTCTTCACGCACCCATTTGGTTGGAATGGTAGAATGAAAACTAAACAAAAACAATTTGTTGTTGCTTTAAATGATACTGGTAATATAATTGTGTTGGCCTAGGAAGTTGCAAAGCCAGTTGTTTGTGTAAAAGTGGTGATTAACAAATAAGCTTTGGTGCGGGTGGCGGGTGCGAATAATATGGGTTTGGAACTTTGGATTACGTTAACCATCCATATTCATATTCTCATTCTTATTCTTCATATATTGGTTTTAAACCTTAATGCATGCACACAGCTGTGACATATGTCACACTAAAGGGTTTTTAACTATATATTTGTGTATTTTTTATTTAAAAAATAATTATAAATAATTTATAAGTGACATCTTGGTCAACAATTACTTTTATTCATACAAATATAAAATGATAATTACACTAAAATTTAAATGACTAATTATTACCTTATTATTTTTAATTCATGTGAAAAACTTGTCACTATTAAGTTACATAGTAACTGTTATGGAATATATTTGATTACAAGAAAAAGAAAAAAAAAAAAATATTAGAAAGTGGTAAATAAAAGAAATACATTATACTTATCACTAACTTACAGTATAACCATACTTATTAGCCAACTTGCAATAAAATATTTCCCCATCGCTTATCATCTTTGACAAAAGGTTACGGGGCACTTTCAGAATAAAATTTGTCAACTAATAAAGCGACAAATTAAATCATTTGATATATATGCTAAGCTAATTAACTAACTAGCATTGGTAAAATTAACAGGCCGGATAAGGAGAGGGGTACTACTAAATTTACCCTTAATCCACTATCTAAACCTTAATTTTTCATTGGGTACTACTCTACTAAATTTACCCACAATAATATGTGAATTGAAACACTTTCATCAAATACTTTATATGCTAAAAATGATTGTAAAACTTACATCATATATGTAAGCGAATGAGGAATATAATTAAAGAACATAGCAAATATGGTCTCTTTGGTCATCAAATACTTTATGTATAATCAGTTTTTTAAGGTCTAGCAAAACTGTAAACTGATAGCAGTATAGAAAGATGGAAGAGAACCCGTCTTACCACATGTTCCAGTTGAAGTTCCAACGCTTTCTCAAGTCTCGTGACAATCTCATCAATATTTGGGCGTTGCGATCGCTCTTCATTCAAGCAACCATATGCTATTTCCGCAAAAATATTAAATGATTGAGAGTCCATTTGACTCCATAGATCCCAATCAATTATTTCATTGAGTTTCTTCTCCCTATATTGGGTAACGGCCACCGAAGCCAAGTACTTATTATCTTGGCCGTCATTGATTACTGCGTCCCTACCACACAGTAGTTCAAACATTACTATCCCAAAGGAGTACATATCTGACTTGTGGTTTGCACCTTTTGTCTCTATATATATTGGGTCTGTATACCCATCCGTACTCCACACCTTATCAGTATTGAAAGAATTGTGCCTTTCAGATGCTTTGATCTTCATGGAATGTATGAAATCACCTAACTTGGGTTCCCAGTCATCATTTAAATAAATCAATGAACTGTTGATGTTGCGGTGTATTACGCTAAAATCACGTGACTCGTCATAATGAATGTAGCTCAATGCTTGTGCAACACCGACAGATATCTCCAATCTTCGCACCCATGTCAACAACATCGGGTCACTTAGATGCCATTGAAGACTTGCTCTGGTCTCACGCTTGTAAATGATGACCTTCTCGTCATTATCATCACAAAACCCAACAAGAGAAACCAGATTCTTGTGCTTTAGACTAGAAAGCAATGAAACCTCCATCCAAAACTGTTGGTCTCCATTAAACCATTCTTTATTTAACCTGCCAGCGTAGATATTAATTAACTCACAGGACCACAAGAGCTGTCCTTTGTAATACCTTTCAAATGCATCTTCTCCGACGATATTTTCGTCAGAAAAGTTGTTGGTGGCTGATAGTACATCTTGAAGGGGGATTTTGAGGTGAGCAAGGTCGTCGTGATTGGATGAAGACATTATGTCTATTTTATCCAAGGGCTATTGGGTTACAAAAGGATGTGAAGGGAATTGAAAGAGGTTATTTAATTAAAACAGAGAGTAGTACCAACTGATGCGTGTATGTATTATGCATATATAGGCAACCTCCACCGACGGTGCTCTTTTCGTAAATCCTATTGGTTGATCTGCATATTTTACTATGGCTATTAATATATTTTAATTATTTATATGAGTTTTTTCTTTTAACAATTTTATGCCCATAACAAACATTGATACTAATGTTAAATACATATTTTAAAAACTTGAATGGGTTATGATATTGAATTTTATATGTAATCAAGTTGTTATTCAAATTACTTTTTATTCTAGTTTCTCTCAACACTGTAATAGTTCCAAATTCAAATTTGCTAGTTGAATGGTCCAAAAAGCCAGTTCCAAGTAAAATGAAACAGGTTAATATATGTTTTATTTATTCAAGCGTCATGCGTGCTGCTTCCAGTTCTACTAAAGGTAGAAAAGGACCTCCAGAGGCAAGAGTGTTAACACACTTGATCCAACTTTGCTCTTTGATTCAAGCGGCATGTGTATGACTTTTATAATATTATAATAGGAAAAATTCTTTATTTTGTTCTTCATTTTGTTACATCGTCTTTCCACATGAAGATCGTGAAAAATGACATATCGTACGCACATTTCTTATTGTCAGTGTCGAAATACCACCTATTTATCATTTTCATTAGATTGTCTCTTTGAGGAAACAATAGTCACAGATTATAGACATTCGATACAATTTTGTCAAAACTGAGACTTCACCCTTAAATTTTGTTGTTAAACTATCTTGATTACGCTCCTATGTTTTTGGGGAATTTTTTTGATGATTTTCTTTGTGCATATGATTGAAGTACACTTTGGTGATTAATGTATCAGTTACGTAGTATTTACAAAACTACATGGTAAATTAGTATACTATGGCAATAGTTAGCAGGGTTTGCTTATGCGATAAAGTCATAAGAAATGAAGATGTGATCATGTGAACAAATTTTGGTAAACACTTTGGGTGTGTTGGTTAAAAGTAGCAATGAGCAGTAGCCACATCTCACCATTTTTTAAAGAAACATTGAAAAATTAGCTTTCTTAAAAATTAGCCAAAGGTCATCGCTCTTTTGTCAAATGACCAATAAAATTCAGAATGCTCATTGCTCACCGCTCCAAAAAGCTTCACACTGCTCTTCGCCAAACATACCGGTTGTATCTTAGTACCCATAAATTGTGAGTATTTGTTAGGCCATTGATAATATATTATGCTATCATTAGCCAACTTGCAATAAAATATTATTATACATTGCTTATTGTCCATGGGGCACTTTTTAAGTATATCAGGTGTTGAAGTCAAATAATCCTAATACTTAAGTATCAATTTCCCCTATTATGCTCATTTATTCTACTTATATCATGGATATATACTTTGATTTCTTTACAATTTGTATCACAAATTAGCATAGGAGCCAAAGAGACAAGGAATTTGGAAAGAACGTGCAAAGATAGACAAATTACAGTGTTCTAAAAGAAGCCACGGCGTAATATCATCTCTCAACTAAGCTGTAGCTATGTATTCAAGTGTGAAGACCAAAGTCAATGCAGACCAAGAGTTACGGCGTAACCAAACTTCTGGTTTACATCATAACAAATTCAAGTCTTCAAAGAATTCTTCGAATGGAAGGCTACGTCGTAACAATACTTTGGAACTACGGTGTAGCAACTACTACGAGAGTAATCCAATATCCAAGAATTGAGCTACGACGTAACACATTTGAAGACTGCGACGTAGAAGAAACCCTAATTTTGGAGTTACGGCATAACACTTCATCAACTACGCCGTAACATCACATTTGGATAAGATTACACTAGCTACGGCGTAACACATTTTTCAGTTACGCCGTAGCTCTGATCGGGCCTATAAATATAACCTTAATTTATGCATTTGTCTGACAACTTTCGACAACTTTCTCACACACAAAGTCAGAGATCGTTGGGAGCTTTTAGGAGGCCCCAAGGGAGAAAACACGCCTCAATTACCATAAGTTTTAGCATTTCATATTTACATTTACATTTCGAATTCATGGCGTTTGCAAACATCATTTTGAGTGTTCAATCTAATATGATCGGCTAAGCACCTCTGGTGCTAGCCTAATTATGATTTCTTTATTGCTTTAATTATGTTTCCGCACTTTTCTTAATTCTTTTACGTGTGTGCATGCTTAGTTTATCTTATAAACCTTTAGTTTCGGTAGTTTAAAACACCCGGTTATACCCGGTATGCTGGAGGAATTGATCATAGGATCCCGACGTAGTTGGATTGCGAGGATATGGTTAGGTTGACAACCAACGACGGACCTTGTGTGCAAATTGACCATAGGACCACTTTCCGGGGTGGAAGAACTTAAGTAGTTAAAGTATGGCCTATGATCATGACAACGGGCTATATTAGATAATTCTAGCATGTAGTGGCACTTAATGACACAAACCCGTCTATCGTACGTCGGCTTACTAGCATGAGGTAGTGCCTGTGGTTCCCGGTAGGATTCAGGGGAGATAGGATATGGAACTTGACCATATGAACCTAGTGATATATGTACGCCCCACCTAAAGAATGAGATTAGTTTTATAGAAAGCATGATTGCAAGCGATATAGGAGGAGTAATTAGGTTAGCACATTTCTCTCTTAGTGCTCACATTTAATTACTTTTGTTTATTACTTTCATTTCATTTTACTCGATCAATCATTTTTACTTTAAAATCAATTTTATTTAGTGACATTAGACTTAGATATAATCCGCACCACATAGCTCTTGGGACGACCTCAATATTACCATTACTAGCCTACACATGACCGGATTCTCTGTCCAAAGTTACCCGGAATCCCCTGATTTTTCTGGATTTACAAAAATGGGACAGCATGTATATATACTTGTTAGAAATCCATTTCCAAGGTTCAAAACTAGTTTTTACTTCAACCAAATCTCTTGCAAACTTCACAAAACTAATCTAATCCTACCATACACCTTCTTAGGGTGCCATGGGTTCCTAATGACTAGTAATCAAGTTAATTTAACAAAGGAACACCTAAAACCAATTCTAGGGTTTGTATGATCAAAAAGTATACAAAAATAAAGTGGTATAGCTAGTTTGTGCATGAAATTAAGCATGAATACTATAAGATACATATGTTAATTAGATGAAAACATGAAAATAAATTTTGAATACTTACTTTGAAATAATAGGTGGTGAGATGATGAGAAACCTTGGATTACTTGCGTTTTTGTGTTATGATTCTTGATTAGGATGATGAAATGAACAACTTTGATGCTTTGTACTTTGAAAAATAATGGTTTGATCTTTGTTCATGGGGAAAGTCGTGGGTTTTGGTGTAGGGAGGAAGGAGATGAAAACTTTTGGCTTATGAAAAAGTTATGTTATGATTCTTGTAAATTAGTATGTTTATGTTTTGGTGGTTTATGTAAATAAGTAACTAGTTATAATGTATAATACTACATAATAAAGCATGAGGTTAAAAATAAATCACATGGTGTCTAGGGTGAGCTCATGGCCGGTTTTCAATGTATAAAAGAGTAGCCAAATCGGTTTTGATCACTTAGGAAATGTAGTGTATTATTAGTTGTAGTTTAGTGTAAGTATTAGTTATAATCGGGTACCGGGTTTGCGAGAAATAAATGTTAACAAAGTTGACCGGGACTTAATAAAGTCATAAAAATGTTAAAATTATGTTGGGTACAATTACTGAGTGCTCGGGTGATTATTGTTTAGTTTTCACGAAAACCGTCGTAATATTCAAAAGCTTACGTTATAAATAAAATAAATTTCCAAAATACTGGGTAAATGAATGTTATAACTTTTATGATGATAAAATGGATATAAAAATATGTCGGGACCATTGTGGGAATATTTATATATATTCGTCGTGTATAAACCGTGTGTTAACGTTTATTTAGAAATCATAATACGTAAAACGTTAAATATACTGAATATAGTAATTTGAAAATCCTAAGAGTGGTATAACATGTAAATGACCTACTGATGATATGCAGACTGTCTCTAGTCCGCATGAAATGTCTTTACTGATAATGCATGAATTCGCACCTGAACCAATACGGTTACGCGAATTTAAATACCCGTAAACTAAATTTACGATGAAATGTGTAATGCACGTGAATGATGAAATCTTTTCCCGCAATGAATAGTGTTCTGTGAATAGTAAAATTTCTGAATGCTTCTCAGAATGTCAAACTGACACCAAAAATGATGAATAGTAAACTGATGAATAGTGTTTTGATGAATAGTGTTTGATGA
Organism: Artemisia argyi; assembly: GCA_030686995.1. Lineage (NCBI taxonomy): Eukaryota > Viridiplantae > Streptophyta > Magnoliopsida > Asterales > Asteraceae > Artemisia > Artemisia argyi. The sequence continues at coordinate 198,551,061 of CM060685.1, read as the reverse complement.
ATAGTGTTTTTCTAAAGTTCGGGAAATGACATGAAATGACCTGAAATGGTGAGTTGTGACAGTCTTCCCCTCTAAAAGGAACTTCGTCCCGAAGTTCAGTTTATGTTGGTCTCTGAGAATGTATTGATGAAAAGGTGATGATATTCGAGAATTCCAGCGAACTCTAACGATAGGAATTCGACTCTGTTTCAACTGTTTGACCACACTGTCCATGATTTCTGTTGGTTCTCTTACAAGGTCTGAGATTGTCATTTGGGTTGGATCCCTTCCAATGGAATCATGAGTGACTCATCTGAAAGTCATTTTTGGGGATCTGAAAATGTGAAATATGTTCGTGTAATCCTGTTGTTCTCTGACAATGTTCAAGTCTGACGGCCACTATGCCTTCTCTATCAAAATATAAAGGGTCCAGTGTATAATGGTGTAACTTTCCAAGTTTTCTGAACGATAACATGCCTTTCCTAGGCAGAACTTTCTGCTAACTCTGCAGAACTTGAAGTTTTAATGGTTTACGACTTATTGAACTTGTAACTGATTCTTGACTTGTAGAAAATTTCTGGTTATCTCATGAATGCCTACTGAACTAATGAGTTGAGCTTTTTCCAAGTTTGGCCCATCAATAGATGGTCTGCACTTCTTAATGTTTTAAATATGATACTGGTAATATATACTGCTGAATTCTGCCAGAACTCAAGTTTGTATGCTAGTTGGTCGATTCTAAAATGAATCTTAAATGGTCCAATATGCTAAAGGTTCAACTTCTCTTGTTATCCAATTTGTATCATGCCAATCCAAGGCATAGCTTTTAACTTAGTTTGTTCTCCCACTTGAATCTGGATGGTTTGTTGTTCAGGATATCCAATCCAAATGATGTGTGTTATGTGCCAACCTAACTTCTGCCAGCTTCCCGTTGTTGGTGTGATAACTATTGTTGTAGGTGAATTTGATTTATGTTGATTGATTAGTCCAACCATTACAGGGTCAATCACTCATGCTCTGAGCATACCTTCCTATGTTTGAGTTGTTCTCTCGCTTTGACCATCGTTCTGAGGGTGATAGGTGATGTTCACATCTAAATGGGTTTCTGAAGGAAATCCTGAAATGATTACCTGAAGTCCACGGTGAATTCGGTTTTCTTAACAGGAACAACTGAAATGGGTACAATAAACCTTTGTGACTAATTCCATAATGTTCGGTCCTTCGAACTTGGCGTTATCTGAAGGGATAGAATATAGGTAACAATTTGATTCCTTGTGTTTTGTTCCAACGGATGATAAGACATATGTCCTTCTTTGTCTAGTGGGTTTGGTCTTCACTACTGAAGTTCGTGATCAATTTGTGATGTTCCTCCTAATTCCTTCATCACATATTCCAAATATTCTCTATTGTCAAGTCACAAATCCTAAATGCATAAGCGATGTTGTAGAGAAGTTGGTTCTGGATATTTGTCTCACGATTGTGAGTTTTGGTTGAAATCTTTTTCTGAATAAACGAACTTAGAAAAATGGAGCAAATGATTTACTAAGTAATATTTTTCCTGAGGATTCAAAATTTCAGTAGTTATGAAGTAGAAAAATGTTTTCAAACATGTTGTGATTAAGACTGCTTACCAAAGTTTGATGTTTATGTATATTTCTCATTGTACCATAGTGTTGCTAAAGATTGACCAAAAAGGATCGTACTTGTTCAAAATAGGAATTTCAGAAATCATTTTTCCACAAGGTATGTGATTTATGTAAACGCATCAACTTTATTTAAAAGTGAAAACACTAACAAGGATAAAATGGTAGAATAGGAAATGTTCGCTTAAATGCATAGATGTCTAACACTTAGTTCCTGAAGTTGGATAATGTCTATTGATGGTTATCTGGCATAACTACAAGCATAGGTATTTAGACTAACTTAAGTCCTGAAATAGTTTATCGTTGTAATTGGCAAGACGAAGGTATCACTTGATGTTGTGTCGATGAATGTCTATTCTGTTTTCCCATGTAGATGAGGAGATATGTTCTGGTTTGATCCCTTGCTTGGTATGAAGGTGAGGTTATCTGAAATTTCTAGACATAATGCCTTAGAAGAATCTACATCGATATTCTTGATTCAAACAATTGTCCTTTGTGAAAACTTACTGCAGGAAAGTTTATGTATGGATGAGGCCATGTTTAAATGAAATGCTCTGCAGTCTCAATTAGAAGCTTGGTTTATTTCTATTGTGTTGTCCTGCGGACATTTATATTGAGTTCAATCCTGTAGCTCAGTCTAGCTAGTACCCTTGAATAATAACATTGGACAACTAGGTTAAAGATGGTGATTCGGATGGTCTCGCAGTATCTTAGAATTTGTTGTTGAGTTATGAATTCTCTCACTATATACTTCTAGTCCTGGTTAGTAGTTCTGTAATCCTTTCGTTGCTTTTATTGTATTGAGGAATCCTGCATGTAATTGATATGGAAAGTCTCTTCTAGGGAAGTCAATGGGAAAATCCAACTTAATGTCTGAATGAGTGACTGGTGGGGTAAGTATCCAGGGATAGTTCGGCAAAAGGGATGTTTATGAAAGAGTTCCTTTGTTTACAAAACTTTTGGATAAAGATTGTTATTAACAATCCTTTGAAAAGGTAATTATTTCCTTCATGGCATAATCCTTCCTGAATTTTACATAGGTGATCAGGCTATGTATAATTGAGGACTAATGATGCGATGTTGGATTTTGTCAAAATATCATAACTTTTATCAAAAGTTTTAGATGGTGTTCAACGCATTGTTATAAAAATGGTGTCCTGATATTTTCTTTCAAGTAACATGAAAATTGATTCGCGTAACAATAGTAAATACTTGGTGTAATGACAGAAAATCAATTTATAGGATGTTAATAAAATAGCTTACTTTAGAAATTTTTCTGTAAAGCAGTTTCCCCATATGATAGTAAAATAGCTTGAATGGTTTATTGGATACGTGGGTGAATCTTGTCGAATGGTAATAGTCTACTAATTCGTCAAAAACAAAATCAACCTAATTCCTGATGAGACAATGCTAAAATGTTGCGAAACGATTGAAGTCTGAGCAATCGGGATAGAAAATGGAGTAAATGATGGTTATGATTATCATCTAGGTAACAAAGGATAGATACTACATTGGATAGGAAAGTGCTTAATGCCCCTAGGTCATGTCATCGTACCAACGGTAAGTACAAAAGGAAAGATACAACCCTAAAGGCTCGAACTACGGTTTATATATCGAAACAAAGCTCCTCCTGCTGAAGCATTGTTGTTATCCTTGATGTTTCTAATATCCTGACGGTTCTCTTTCAACAACTCACGCTATTCCTCGAGCGATTCAGTCTTGATTCCCAGTTCCTGATTTTTCCTTGTTCCTTAGTTCCGGGCAGTCATTCTTGTAATGCCCTAAGTTTCCACATTTGAAGCAACTCCCTAGGATTTTCTGATTTGTGAGTTTCCTACAATTTTCAGTCCGATGACCCTGCTTCTTGCACACTCCACACGTTTTACTGCAATGACCTTGGTGATATTGATTACACAGGTTGTAGTAAGGTAACTTTCCAATATACCTTCTCTTTGTGTGCGGTTCTGCAGCAAAGGCTCTATTCATTTCTTGTCCTTTGGGTGATTGTTAAGCAGCATTGCAACCTAGATTGTTGTTCCACACCTTTTGTGGCTAGGATAATAGTAAAAGCTAGTGAGGATATAAGTCTGGTCCAGGGACTTCCTGGTGTCCCTGTGTTTGAAATCAGGTTTGTGGCATCATAAGGTCGAGATAGTCCTGAAGTGGTGTCTGAAGTTGTGCATCGATCAAATCTTAGATAATGTAGGTTCTGAACCATTCCTGAAGAATCTGCGGATGTTTCTGTTGAGTCCGTGATATTAGTATTCTCTACTAGGTGTTATCTAGTTCATGGCAAGTGGGAGTGGAAAAGGAAAATGACAATGATGGTACTAGTGAATGGAATACTACCCTCTTTCGCGCTACCTCGCGACATCCAAAAGGTAAAACTAAAGTACACACTGTGGGAAGGCCAATAGTGTAATAAGTAACTGATGGTGGTGATAGTACCTGAGTAGTAAGTGCCCTACTAGTGATGGAAAGAAAACACACTATCTTCCTTGCAATAAGCATCCTAATAAGTCCATTAAGATTAATTCTGAATACACTACCAAAAGGCATTCTATGTACGGGGCTGAATGATAGGAAAACCATGTTCCTATGGCAAATCAATAGTACTAATGGTGGTGTAAATGCAACTGGTGGTATAATGGTAGTGGAAGATGACAAGGCATCTTCAATGTCGAAATCCGATAAAAGGATGTCAGGGTGAGTATCTGAAGACATGTCACTTGTGAACCAGGTCAATAAAATGATATACATATACGGATATGAGTATAAATAACTCGCACAGGGTATGTATGAAACAACATGTATCATGATTATGCACTTATGATGAAATGATGAGATGCTATGATGATGTGGTTATAGTCTAGGGTCCAAGATACATCCTAGTTCGCTATAACCTTAGCTCTGATGCCAATCTGTCACACCCCCAATTTACCTGACTTGCAGCGGAATGGAATACCTGGGGGTGTCTGTCATAGCACCACAGTTACAGTTACATTGAACGACCTAAAGTGTCGTTTGGAAAATACTGCATTTGATCATTGAAATAATTCAGAGTTACAAAATGAGGTCCCCAAAATGTGTTGCATGTTTATGAAAAACAAGTCATACTAGATCAAACGTTTACATAAGTGCATGAAATAATGATGAGACGCGTCGACTCCGCGACTCCATGAAGGTCCAAATGCATGTCACATGAGCTACCTTAATAACCTAAAATACATTGCTAAAACGTCAACACGAATGTTGGTGAATTCCATAGGTTTGTAAAATGTAATGATGTACGGCCACCACAAGTAAAAGTGCAAGATAAAAATCTCATGAAAATTGTACAATTGACCTTAAGCTCATGACACCGAAGCTATGACTGATGAAACTCTATGCCCCTCCTGAATGTTCTGCCGAAACATTCAAATGTAAAAGACATGACATGCATCCGCTTACTGTTGGTAATCACTACCACGGATGGAGGCGTCACCCTCGATAGATCTATCCACTCACTCTCGCTTAACGGTAAATTAACGGTTCATGATGTTACAGGGGACTTATCACATGGCAAGGTAACTTAAGCAATGTACATGTTTGAATACTTGGGCTCGTACTAAAATGATTGATGCAATGTATTCCCCCGTGGGATTTGAAAACAATCAAAAATGTTGAATTGAAAACGGGGCTATGAAAACTCACCTTAACTGATGAAACTGTGATGAAATGAAATGAACACCAATGAACAATTAGCTGCCGCAACCCAATATGATTGTACCATGAACATGTAATGAGCTGAAAAACAAGGCGCGCACACTAGCCGCAACCTAATATGAATGATGAACGATCTACTTTAGATCATGAAATGATGTTATGAATGTCCATGCACATGTTTCCTATACCACTCTACTCTTTGAAAAACACTTGTTGTTATCAAAAGTATATATTCCAAGACTTAGGGAAATATGGCTATTAGAAAAATAAACTAGTTGTAATATATATACTTATATATATATCGTATGTACCAATGTTTGTGTTGAAATCCTCGGTTTGAAATCCTTGAAATAACGCCTTGTACTAATGAAAATATACTTGTAATCACTAATACATCATTAGTTATGAAATTGGGTACTTGGTTAATATTTCTAGAAAATCTAGAATTTAGTACGTAGAAGTATTATTACTTCTATTAGTGACAAAATGGTCTCGCAATACTAGTCGTGAAATAGTGAATATTAGGAGTTAGGAAAGAAGCTCAGTAGTTTTGAGAAGATTTTCACCATATCTAAAAAGTCACAGAAGTGAAGTTTGTCCATACAGGTCTCGATCATAAAGATAATTAGCCGTCAAGTGAGGTGTTTGGGCTGTTTTGGCAGATTCTGGGCAGTTTTCAGGAAAGTTTGGAAGTCCATAAGTTATTCGTTATAAATCATTTTGACAAACGGCTGGATGTTTTGAAAACTAAGCTGGGTGAACTAACTTTTTGTCAATGATATAAATTTTCCAGAAATGAGTTTATCAATGAGTAAATTGGCTCTCAACATGATGTCTTACAAAAACTGTTTTTCTATAATTGGTAATATTTTGCTAAAAAGCTGATGGAAATAAATAGAGTTTCGCCGATTTTGAAACGTGTATATCTTGGTCGTTATAAGCTTGTTTTCTACGTTCTATATATCCCCGAAATCGTGGGACAACATACTAATATATTTTTGATAAGTCGGGATGGCTAGATCAAGTTTTACACCTCAGATTGCCCATTGAAAATCGTGGGACAGCATGTACAATTTTCAGAAAATAGTTTTCGTCGTTAAACTTGCAAAAATCATATCTCCTTCGTTATAAACTCGTTTTAATCCATTCTTTCGCCCACGGCTTCGTTTTTGAAAGTATTTTCTAAATCTTTAGCCCAAAGTTACCCGGAATCCCCTGATTTTTCTGGATTTACAAAAATGGGACAGCATGTATATATACTTGTTAGAAATCCATTTCCAAGGTTCAAAACTAGTTTTTACTTCAACCAAATCTCTTGCAAACTTCACAAAACTAATCTAATCCTACCATACACCTTCTTAGGGTGCCATGGGTTCCTAATGACTAGTAATCAAGTTAATTTAACAAAGGAACACCTAAAACCAATTCTAGGGTTTGTATGATCAAAAAGTATACAAAAATAAAGTGGTATAGCTAGTTTGTGCATGAAATTAAGCATGAATACTATAAGATACATATGTTAATTAGATGAAAACATGAAAATAAATTTTGAATACTTACTTTGAAATAATAGGTGGTGAGATGATGAGAAACCTTGGATTACTTGCGTTTTTGTGTTATGATTCTTGATTAGGATGATGAAATGAACAACTTTGATGCTTTGTACTTTGAAAAATAATGGTTTGATCTTTGTTCATGGGGAAAGTCGTGGGTTTTGGTGTAGGGAGGAAGGAGATGAAAACTTTTGGCTTATGAAAAAGTTATGTTATGATCTTGTAAATTAGTATGTTTATGTTTTGGTGGTTTATGTAAATAAGTAACTAGTTATAATGTATAATACTACATAATAAAGCATGAGGTTAAAAATAAATCACATGGTGTCTAGGGTGAGCTCATGGCCGGTTTTCAATGTATAAAAGAGTAGCCAAATCGGTTTTGATCACTTAGGAAATGTAGTGTATTATTAGTTGTAGTTTAGTGTAAGTATTAGTTATAATCGGGTACCGGGTTTGCGAGAAATAAATGTTAACAAAGTTGACCGGGACTTAATAAAGTCATAAAAATGTTAAAATTATGTTGGGTACAATTACTGAGTGCTCGGGTGATTATTGTTTAGTTTTCACGAAAACCGTCGTAATATTCAAAAGCTTACGTTATAAATAAAATAAATTTCCAAAATACTGGGTAAATGAATGTTATAACTTTTATGATGATAAAATGGATATAAAAATATGTCGGGACCATTGTGGGAATATTTATATATATTCGTCGTGTATAAACCGTGTGTTAACGTTTATTTAGAAATCATAATACGTAAAACGTTAAATATACTGAATATAGTAATTTGAAAATCCTAAGAGTGGTATAACATGTAAATGACCTACTGATGATATGCAGACTGTCTCTAGTCCGCATGAAATGTCTTTACTGATAATGCATGAATTCGCACCTGAACCAATACGGTTACGCGAATTTAAATACCCGTAAACTAAATTTACGATGAAATGTGTAATGCACGTGAATGATGAAATCTTTTCCCGCAATGAATAGTGTTCCGTGAATAGTAAAATTTCTGAATGCTTCTCGGAATGTCAAACTGACACCAAAAATGATGAATAGTAAACTGATGAATAGTGTTTGATGAATAGTGTTTTTCTAAAGTTCGGGAAATGACATGAAATGACCTGAAATGGTGAGTTGTGACACATACACTCTTACCCTACCATCCAAAATAATACATCATAGGGGTATGAGCAATCCCCTTACACTTGAATCTTTACATACTTTACATTTAACTAATCTAATGACTCGAATTAAGAAAATCAAAACACTTGGAGCACTTTTAAGATTAACGTACATATGGGGGTAATAATATGATGTTCTTCCCCATTACTCCATAAAATAAGTAGTTACCCATGAGTCCCAATCGTCCCAAAACAATATGTACAATGATATGACTCGACTTAGTAACCATGTAATCAATTAGAGAGTTAACTTAGGGTTTAACAAATAACAATAATGCACTAAAAATGAGCGCATACACGGAAGGCTAAGGCGATTTGGGTGTACATTTAAGTGGGGTGTAACAAATTCTTCCTTTATGTAAGATGCTTAAAGTTAGAAACGAAAAGATAGGCTCGGAGGGGTGTACTAGGGGTATCGTGTACTAAAAATGAGTACAACGCTAATGGTGTGGGAAAAATTAGTTGACTTAACTAGCCAAGTAATATGACTTAAATGGTCAAGTAATTATGATACGGGTTTAACACAAGGGTGATCCTAATGCCTCTTATCATGTAGTAAATCCTACCACACGAATGTAGTCTCACTAGCGGTCTCGGGATGCATCACTAACGCAAGTTCTAGAATCTAAATGCTACTGATTGGTACTAAACAGTCAGATAATATCAACCAAGTAATGGTCAACAAGTCAAACAGCCTAAACCAATACTCCGGTGAGTTTAGTGTTTCCCCGGATCGTTAGATCCCAACGAGATGTGAAATCTGAAATAAAACGACTTTGAGATAAGGTGAATTGAACAGGAAAAGGGTTTAAGTGATTTGTACTACTGAAATATAAGAGAAAATAGCTTTAATAAGTTATATCAACTAATATGTGAAATCAGATAAGTACAAGTGAAAAAGGAATTGAAAACGTAAACGTTTACTAATTAAACGTAAACAAAAACAAATTTAACTTATAGTAGGATTTTATAAGCCTTAGGGGCTTAAATGCAAATCAAATAAATTTAAAATATTTATTTATTAATTTAAAAAAACTATTTAATTAATTATTTTTATTTAATAACTATTACTAATTATTTAATAATTAACTATTAATTATGAAAATGTAAAATAAGTCTAGAAAATTAAAATTAAAATTTCTAAAAATCTAAAATATTATAAAACTTATTTTAAAATTAAAATTATATTTTTCACACTATTTATCTATTTATTATTAATTATTTATTATTTAATTATTATTTAACTAATTATATTGATTAACTTATTTATAATTACTAAAAAGACTTAGATAATTATGAAAAATTTTATATATCTAATTAACCATCATGGGAATCCTAAAAAATTATAAAAACTTTATTTTATGTATTTTTAATTTAATCTACTAATTATTATGCTATTTATTAATTATCATCTAATTAAAATAATTAAATTATGAAAACTAGTAAATGAACAGTATAAATCACAAGAAAATTTATAAAATTATTTTATGACTTATAGAAGCTAGGAAAAATATAAAATATAGGTGTTACTTTATAAAAATATATTATGCTATTTAATTCTTATTTATTATTTAATTATTAAATAAACTAATATTAATTCTAAATAACACTAGATGACAAAAGAAAATTCTGGAAAAAATTATAAAATTACTTTAATATATAAGAGATTTAATAAAAATATAAAATAGAAGAAGTGCTTATAAACAAGCTAGAAAGGAAATTAAATAGATAATTTCTATTAAATAGAAGCTATCACTATAATTAAGTTTGGTTTTTTCTTGTTTTTCTTTTATAAATCTAATAAAATACTTAAAATATGAAATTTTTACAAAGACAAATAATTTAGAAACCAAAAATAAGCACTGTGAATGCTTATTGGACCAAACAGTTGACCAAGTTGACTTTTAAAGCAAATAAGCTCAAATGAGCTAATGTGGGGTCCACCTTGGTATTTTCTGGTCTACCTAAGTTAGTTGAACGGGTTTGAGCAAGATTTGACAAGATAAGCTCACTGAATAAGCCACAAGACCACAATAAGCTGTTTGCTTATTTGGTTCTGGGTCAGAAATGGGACAACCTTTGGGTGTAATTTCAGGTGGGGTCCACTATGATCTAAGCCAAACAAAGGGTCAATGGTTCAAGCCTGGTAGGAGGGGGTTGGAAGAACCAAGATTTAGGGTGTGGGACCCACTGATAAGCTTAGAAAGTGCTTGGGAAGTGAGGGGTCCAAGTCTGATTCACTCAGTTGACTGAGTGAGTGAAAATGAGCTAGTAAGCTTGGTAAAAGCTTTAAAACAAGCTTAATAAAGAAAATAAAAAGATTAATACTATGTATATATGGTATATTAATAATTATGAACAAGTGTGTTCACTGGATTTGGCTAATAAACTTGTGAAAAGCTTATAAGCACTTCCAATAAACTGAGATCCAAACACCCTTGACAGGCAACCAAATTGGTCAAATTGAGCTTATGATATAAGCTCAAAAGAACTTATTGAATGCTGAAGTGTGAAGATGGGCTGGTAAGGATTCTAAAATGCAAAAGCTTGAACAATGGGAACCACTGAGTAGCTTTTGCAAGGCTTATGAAGTTGGGTGGGTTGATTGAGTCACTCAGATAACTGAGTGAATGAACAAGCTTAAGCTGAGATGCAGCCCTAGTAAAAGGACTTGAAAATGAAAATAAAAGCTTGAACTTGATAGATTAGCTGCTTAGCTTCTTAATAAGCCAAAGATCACAAGCAAAAGCTCAGTGATGAGCTTATGATGGGCTTGTGAAAGTGCAAGATACCACTGGGTGACCAGTGTTTTGTTTGAAATTGGTGAACAAGATTAAGCACAATAAGCAGTTTAGATAAGCAGTAACAAACAAATAAGCAGTCAATTCAAGAAATTAGACACAAGGGCATCGCAAAGATCCAAAATACTCAGAGTCTCAAGCACTAATGAAGCTTGTGAAAGCTTCCAAAGTTAGCTTATTATTCTGTGTACAGGGGAGGTATTATGCAGAACCACATGAAATTAAGCACAAAATAAGCAAGTAAACCACTTTGATAAAATTTAACAAAAATAGCAATAAGTAGAACAACAACTAGATTTTAAGACCCTACAAGCTCAACTCCTAATTCTAATTAACAAGTTCACAATGAAATTCCTAAGTTAATTCAAAAACAGTTAGGCTGCAATTTTGACTAATTATTATGAACTTCTAAGTTGACTTATGTGAGTTTAGAGCTTAATTATTGAACTGATTATGTAATGTTATGCTATAATAAGTTGAAATTAAGCTAGAGTACAAAGTTCTAAGCTAATATGAAGATTATGGACATAATAATCCTAACAGTTAACAGATAGGGTAGATTACAAACTAATTTTGACTTTTACTCTAATAAGACCTAAATATTATGACTAAACTGAGTTCTAATGACCTAAACAAACATGCAGCAATAAGTATCAAGGACAATAACATGCAGTAACCTAGTCTAGCAGCTTGATCCAAACATACCTTAGCAAGGGTATTCTTTTGATTAGTGTTGCATAACTCTGAATTAGACCATGAAATTGAATCCTAACAGTATATTGTGATGTACTTAGATTAAATTAACACAAATACTGAGTAATTAACAACTATAACCTATGAATCACAATTATTCTATTTTTGACTGTCTAACTAAAATTTTTAGCAACTAAGATTTCCAACTAACAACCTACTAATTTTAAGTTATAATATTACTAACAAACATCAACTAAGCATGAAACAAGAAGAATTAAACTAAATTAACAACTAATATAGTCAATGCCAAAAATCAAGAAAGTACTTACAATTTGGCAATGAGATGAACACACAGAACCAAGAACTGAGAACCAATCCTATAGCTTTCCACAAAGCACTATAACCAAGGCAATCCAGAATAGCACTTGCTCCAAGCTTTTTCTACAGTAACCTTTATTTTTTTATTTATTTTCTATATTTTTGGTATTTTCCTAATTAATTGATTATTGATTGTTCAAATGACTTTAAAAGCTTGCAATAGCTTACTGAGAGCTAAGTAGTGTTAGTAGAGTCCTCTAAACAACAATCATCAACAGAAATTTAAGAACTTGAATTGAAAATGGGACAAAGTACAATTACTTGAAAACTTAAAAGATAGATTGAAACTGAGTAACCAAAGCTGTTTATTACACTTAAGAAAAGTTAACAAACCCTTTGAAACAGAAATTGAAAGTTACACTAATGTGATAACTAGTTTAATTAGGCTACAGTGATCATAAACTAAGTTACAAATTATATATTTTCTCTCTTCTGTCTTCCTTCTGTATTTATCACCATTTTGCATCCCACTTGATCAAATATCTCATCCCACTTCATCTTGGCCCTTAAAACTGAGTAATTGATCCAAACCGTTTAAATCCAAAATTGGCGCCAAAACGAGCCACGTGGAATTGAGGCGGTTCCAAAGCAATTAAAGCTTCTTGTTGTAATGTGGAGGTGTCAGGAAGAGTTTGGCAATGCTTGGAGGCCAAGTTGGGTGGTTTTGCTCAAAACTATGGGTAAGTATGTGAACAGTGGTGGTTTTGGGTGGAAATCGGGTGTGAAGTGCATTTATTGTGGCGTGTTCAGGGTGAAGGAGATGGTGGAGAGTGGGTGAAATGATGAGGGTGTGAGCTGGAAGGGTTGAGGTGGAGTTTACAGGTGTGGGTGTGAGGTGGAAGACGAAGAGGGAAATACGGGGTGTTTGGTTTGTCTGTTTTATTTATTTAACAAAGAGGGGGTGTGGACTGGTTTTGGGTGGGCTGGGAAATAAAACAAGCCCAAAGTTTAGTAAGTGTGGTGGGCTGGATTCATTTTGGGTTTTGGGTAAATAATAAAACATAGGGTCCAGTTTGGTTTTAGTTAATAAATCACAAGGACCAATTGTGTAATATAGGTAAAGTTGAGGGCTGTTTGTGATTTTTCCAAACTTCAAATAATGACTGAACCTGCAATTAACCATTAGTACAAGGACCACAAGTATAAATTTTATTATTTTAAACCTCAGGGACCCAATCTGCCAATTCCACAAACTCCAGGGACCTATTCTGTAATTTTCTGAAAGTTGAAGGGTTTATTTTGTAACTTCTCAAAAGTTTATCACAAGGACCAATATTGCCATTTATAAATAGTACAAGGGTGTAGTTTGATAAATTTCCATTTTTAAACACCCAGGGACTAAATTTGACACTTTTCAAAGTTTAGGGACCAAAGTTGTCATTTTGCCATTTTTAAACTTTAAAGGACTTTTCTTAACAACTTATGAATCCCAAGGACCTTTTATGACATTTGTTCAAGTTTTGATTTACCAGGGACTAGTTTTGCCAATTTTCCAAAGTTCAGGGACTGAAACTGTAAATTATGTGAAATGTTTTGTTTTTCATCAGTTTTCAATCCTTATGCATAAAAACACAATCCAGGGATAATTTTATGTATTTCAAGGCATTCCTGTGTGTTTTCATATGTTTTTGCAGCTTAAATGTAACAGAAATGATGAGTATTTACACACTCATCAATCCCCCACACTAAACTATTGCTAGTCCCTAGCAATCTATTTGAGAAAAAATTAATGGATTTTTACTCTTTACCAAAAGCCATCACTTCTGGAGTAGCCAGGTGTAAGAACTGTGGCACACCTGATAACCGTGTGATTTTTAGCAAACCACCAGCTGTCAACGGATTTGATTTGTCTTTACCAGAAGCCGTTTGCTTCTGGACTAGCCAACTCTTGATGGAATAGTCAACATCTTGGTGAGCTGATTACCAATTATGGTTTTTCAACGGCCTTTACCACAAGCCATAATCTTGCGGGCTAGCCAACTCATTAGCTTTTTAGGATAATGGGGAGTTGAGGAACCATACAATTTTTGGCAAATTGCAAGCCATCAACGGTTTTGAGATGTCTTTACCAAAAGCCGTTTGCTCCTGGACTAGCCAATCCTGTTGTGGGTTAGACATGGAGGATTGATACCATTTATTGCATTTCTAAGTGTGAAAAAACTTTAAATTTTGATCAAATGAGGGTGCTTGATGGAACATGTGTTTGAATTCGTGAGAATCCCCCCCCCCCCCCACACTTAGAAATGAATATTGCCCTCAATATTCAAAACACCGGGTGTTAAACCGATACTTAGAACGTAAGAAGGAAATATTAATAACCTTTATTTTAGGCTATTTACATACAAACTCACTTTTTTTTTTTTTTTTTTTTTTTTTTTTTTTTTTTTTTTTTGAAGATATATACATATATTCAACATGTGGGGGCATCTCCCCCACACTAGGTGGTAGAAAAGAGAAAGAAATCAGAAATATGAGTGAAAACCCATATTGCTATGCTTTTGATTACCGAGTCACTAGCTTGACTCGACCTCGAATTGATTTGTTCATGAGGTAGCTTGTTTTTGATTCCCGAGTCACTAGCTTGACTCGACCCCGAATTTAATTGTCTTTGGGGAAAGTTTGGAGATCCGGGACAACCACGTTTGGGAAGTCTTCTCCAAAGTAATGTTTCACACGATGCCCATTCACTTTAAAACATGGACCGTCATTTTGAGATAACTCAACGGTACCATATGGATAAATGTTGGTCCACGAAAATTTGAGCAAATCTTGATAAACATAAATTAGAACTTCATTAATAATAATGAATAAAAGAGTTACAAGATTACTCAACCAACTAGATTACATGATAACATCTTCAGCTTCTCTGTGGGGATAATTTCGGTATATTATCCCCATTTATGCTGTCAGCACAGAATGACAATGTTCTCTCATTAATTAAATGAGAGGAGGAATCCTAACTAATACAAAGTATTACATTGGACTCACTTAGCTATCTCTTTTACAACAAATCATATATATAGGAAGTACTAGCATCACATGTGATAGTGGTAGGTACACATGTGATGGATGAGTTGTCATCCACTAATTGGAATATGCTTCAGCATATTCCTTTTGCTTTTGTACTTTTGTCCTTCTTGTAGCTTGTATTCCCAAGAAAGTGCATACCTATATTTATTCCCTTTTTGTACTTTGCCGTCATAATGCTTCAGGGAGCTTGAGCCTCCTCAAGGAGCATGAAGCATTCTTCAGGGAGCATGTACATCTTCAGGGAGCATGTACATCCTCAGGGAGCATGTGTATCTTCAGGGAGCACATGCATCCTCAGGGAGCACGTGCATCCTCATGGAGCACGTGCATCCTCAGGGAGCACGTGCATCCTCAGGGAGTATGTTTGTTGTAGAGATAGCTTCAGGGAGTTAGTGAGTTATTGTCATCACTCACTAAACTCCATCACCTTCTTCTTGGCTCAGGGATCATTCACTGAGTACCACCACACTGACTGATTTGAGTCTTTCTTTTTAGACCCGGTCCGAGCATCCTGAAGGATAGACACTCAGTGACTTGTTTCTTTACTGAAATAGTAATTTTACTATTTTATTCAGTAAGTATTTAGGCTATTTTATTTTCAAATACTTGTGGGTAATATTTGGGAGAAATATTGACCCAACAATAAACCTTAGTGATAGTAAATGGACCAGTCCAACGGGTTTTTAATTTACCCGAGAAGATCTTTAATCCAGAGTTAAAGAGAAGTACTCGATCACCAACGTTAAAAACGCGGTTCTTTATTTTTGAGTCATGTATTCTCTTTGTTTTTTCTTTATAGATTAAAGAGTTCTCGTAAGCCTGATCACGTAGTTCATTTAATTCATTCATTTGAACTTTTCTGTGATCACCCGCAGTTTTGAGGTCAAAATTGGCATGTTTTAAAGCCCAGTAGGCTTTGTGCTCAAGTTCCATCGGTAAATGACATGTCTTTCCGTACACAAGCTTGTAAGGTGTACACCCAATGGGTGTTTTATAAGCTGTACGAAAAGCCCATAGTGCGTCATCTAATTTATCCGACCAGGCAGCACGGTTTTCATCAACAGTCCTCTCAAGTATCCTTTTGATACCACGATTTGAAACCTCCACTTGCCCACTTGTTTGTGGGTGATACGCAGTAGAAAGACGGTGGGTTACACCATACTTTTGCATGACTTTATCAAATTTGTCATTGCAGAAATGCGTTCCACGATCACTTATAATAGCACGTGGGGTTCCAAAACGTGCAAAAAGAGATTTCAGGAATTTCACTACAACTCGGGCATCATTTGTGGGTAAAGCTTTTGCTTCAACCCACTTTGATAAATAATCAACTGGCACAAGTATGTACTTGTTTCCTCTGGATGATGGAAATGGCCCCATAAAGTCAATGCCCCAGATATCAAATATTTCAGATACTTGAATAGCATTTTGTGGCATCTCATTTCTTTGTGAAATGTTTCCATGACGCTGACAAGCGTCACAGGTTTTAATGAGGTCCTGGGCATCTTTATAAATTGTGGGCCAGAAGAATCCGGAATCAAACACCTTTTTGGCGGTGTAATTAGGACTATGATGTCCCCCAGTGGGTCCAGCATGGCAAGCCTTAAGAATTTCAGTGGCTTCCTGTCCATATACACACCGTCGGATGACTTGATCCGCACAGATTTTGAATAAGTAGGGGTCATCCCAGAAGTAATGTTTAACATCCTTAAAGAATTTATTCTTCTGTTGGGTTGACATCCCTTTCACAACAAAGTTACCCGCATGGTAGTTTGCGAAATCGGCAAACCATGGGGTAGTAGAATCTCCACGAAAAGCAACCGCATTGAGTGTTTCGAGAGGAAATGTTTCATTTATTTCCTTTTTCTCATACACATTTTGATGAGGGTTCTCTAATCGGGACAAATGATCAGCAGCCAGGTTCTCAGCTCCTTTTTTATCACGAATAATGATATCAAATTCTTGGAGGAGGAGAACCCAACGGAGCAATCTCGGCTTTGCATCTTGTTTTACAAATAGATATTTAAGATCCGAGTGATCCGTATACACTACGCTTTTAGTCAAGATTAAGTATGTCCGAAATTTCTCAAAAGCATACACCACAGCTAATAATTCTTTTTCTGTAGTGGTGTAATGAGTTTGAGCTTCGTTCATAGTTTTGCTTGCGTAGTGGATATGCTGGAAGTGTTTCGTTTTGCGTTGCCCCAAGACTGCACCGATAGCAAAATCACTTGCATCGCACATAAGCTCGAAGGGTAAATCCCAGTCGGGGGCAATAAGAATGGGTGCCTCAGTAAGCTTTTTCTTTAATGTTTCAAAAGCTTCGATGCACTCTGGTGAGAAGATAAAAGGAGTATCCTTTTCAAGGAGATGAGTCATAGGCCGTGAGATTTTAGAAAAATCTTGTATAAATCAACGATAGAAACCGGCATGACCCAAGAAACTCCTAATACCTTTGACGGTAGTAGGGTGAGGCAGTTTTGCAATGACATCAACCTTAGCTCTGTCAACCTCAATCCCATTCTTGGAAATCTTATGGCCGAGGACAATGCCCTCTTTGACCATAAAATGACTCTTTTCCCAATTTAGACATAGATTGGTGTCTTTACACCTTTTCAACATTGTTTCTAAATTGGTGAGACATGTTTGGAATGAATCCCCAATGACCGAGAAGTCATCCATAAAGACCTCCATAGTTTTACCAATCATGTCGGTAAATATGGCCATCATACACCTCTGGAACGTACCTGGAGCATTACATAAGCCAAAAGGCATACGTTTATAAGCAAAGGTTCCATAAGGGCATGTAAAGGTAGTCTTTTCTTGATCCGATGGATCAATGGGGATTTGAAAGTATCCTGAGAAACCATCAAGGAAACAATAGTACTCGTTTCCAGCTAATCTCTCAAGCATCTGGTCCATAAAGGGCAGCGGAAAGTGGTCTTTGCGGGTGACGTCATTTAACTTACGATAGTCAATGCAAACACGCCATCCGGTAACCAGCCGAGTTGGAATCAACTCATTTTCCTCATTGGTGACAACAGTAATGCCACCCTTTTTTGGGACACAATGAATGGGACTAACCCATGGACTGTCAGAGATAGGGTAAATCAATCCTGCATCAAGAAGTTTAAGGACCTCTTGTTTAATCACATCATGAATTTTTGGATTGACCCTTCTTTGATGTTGCACTGCAGGCTTGAAGTCATCCTCCATCAAGATTTTGTGTGTACAAAAATCTGGGTTAATACCCTTTATATTGGAGAGTTTCCAAGCAATTGCTTGCTTGTTTGACTTCAAGACCTTTATGAGAGCACTCTTCTCCTCAACACTTAAACCTTTAGCAATAATGACGGGTAATTTATCATCACCCTCCAAGAATGCGTATTCAAGATTAGGAGGTAAGTCCTTGAGTTCGACCTCAGGAAAATCATCAGTTTCCTCAACATATTTGATTTCCTGATTATGAAGTTGTACGGGAGGGAGTGGAAGAGAATTGTCTTGATTTAGCAATCTCTCAAGGAGAAGAATATCTCCCTCCAGATCAATCTCAGTGTTATCAATTCCCAATGGGACTGAATCACTTTTGAGAAAAGCCTCGACCTCTTCCAAAAGGAAATCACTTCCTTTAAACGGAGTGAGAGAAGGGGAAGAGTCGGAAATGATAGGTTCAGATGATGGAGTGGCATCCCCACTCACAGAATTATGAGAATAACCAAGAAACTCTTGAGAGTACTCCTCAGAAGCAATGTCTATGATATCTATTTGATTAACTGCTTCAGAATCATAATTGGAGGAGTACCTCGAGGTTTGATCGAGGTTAAATGTAACAGCTTCATTACCCACACGAAGAGTGATTTCTTGCTCAAATACATCGATAAGAGCACGGCCCGTTCTAAGGAAACCCCTCCCAACAATGAGAGGGACCCTTTGATCAGCATCGAAATCAACCACTACAAAGTCAGCGGGGAGATGAAATTCTCCTACCTTCACAAACACGTCTTCGGCAATGCCGAGAGGACGAGATATCGATCGGTCTGCAAGCTCTAAAGTCATGCAGGTAGGAGTAAGATCAGGAAGAGAAAGTTTCTTCCAAACTGAGTATGGCATTAGGTTGATACTTGCACCAAGATCGGCCAAGGCATAGCAATCAACCATTCCCGGAAATACACATGGTATTAGAAATTTTCCAGGATCTCCCAGCTTCTCGGGAAGCTTCTTTAAAAGAACTGCTGAGCAGTTCTCATTCAAGGGAGTCTTTGCCATTTCAAACAGTTTCTCCTTGTTGCTTAACAAGTGTTTGATTGTCAATGCAAATTTGGGCATCAGAATAATAGCATCCGCAAAGCTAATGTCAAAATGCAAATCTTGGAAGATTTGAAAGAATTTATCCATCTGGTGACTAGCTTTTTCACGGAGCTTTTGTTCACTCAAGCGTGAGGGGTAAGGAATAGAGGAGGTAGAAGGTCTGAACTGAGGTGTTTCAACTGGAATATCATTTTGTTCAAAAACAACTTTAGGTTTTGGTTTGGGTTTCGGGACAACATGAGGTGGGACGTCTTGGGTACCTCCCTTATGAGTAGGAAGTACTTCGTCTTTATTTACCTCGACGTTATTTTCCACTACCTTGGGAGAAGAAGAAGAAGGGGTAGTGGGAACAGTGGGTCCATCATATGAAACTCCGCTCCTGGTCGTGATCGCCTTTGCATCGCCCCTCGGGTTTGCGATCGTGTTGCTCGGAAGTTTTCCAGAGCCCGAGGGTTGTTGATTTAAAGATTTCTTAAGTTCAGAAATCTGGCTGACCAACAACCTGTTTGTCTCTTCTTGAGTTTTCATGAACTGCTTCAACAACTCATCTGATGATGGTTGTGGAGCTGGGAGAATGGCTTGTGTTTGGTTGGGAAAATTTTGGACACGGTTATTTTGATTATAACCTTGTTGTGGCTGAAAATTTCCCTGATTTGGGTTACCATTTCCCTGAAAATGATTTCCGGGGTTGAAATTGTTTCTGTTAAAGTTTCCTTGATTGTGGAAACCTTGATTCTGTCCAGGATTGAAATTCCCTTGGTTTTGATAACCTTGGTTCATTCGGGGTTGGTTCTGGTTTCTGTTTTGCAAATTTGGGTTTTGGTTAAACCCGGGTGGTCCCATATGTGTGTTAGCACGGTAACTTGGTTCCATTTGAGGACGGTATTGATCACCCCCTGATTTGTAGTACCGGCTAAGGCATTGGCTTCAAAAGGACTACCATCGGTGGCAGTACAATTGTAGTAAGCATGTGGGCCACCACAAGTGACACAAACTTCCACTTTTTTAACTTCAGCATGTGAAGGATTTTGTGTGAAAGTGACTTTTTTCTGGCTTGAGAGAACCAAAGCTTGAATGGCGTCCGTGAGTTTATCTATCTTAGCATCGGTGCTAGAAGTACTCACGGGTGATGAAGTAGAAGGACCAGCACTCACTTGGGAGTTATATGGCTTTGTGCGTGTAGTGCGGACTTTGGACTTATTTTCAATGATTTCTAAAGCTTCTTTTGTGGTTTTGCTCAAAAAATTACCTCCCGCGGAGGCATTGAGAGAATCTTGGTCAGATTGACTCACACCATTATAAAACGTGTCAATTTGCATTAATTCAGTGAAACCATGATGAGGACATCGACGAAGCAATTCTTTGAAACGATCCCATGCGTCCCCAAACGATTCCTCAAACCTTTGAGTAAATTTGATGATTTCATTTTTAAGACTTGTCGTTCTGGACGGGGGAAAAAATTCGTTTACAAATTTGGTAACTAGATCTTCCCATGAGTGTATTGAACGAGGAGGTTGTTTTTCCAGCCAAATCCGGGCTGCTCCCTCAAGAGAAAATGGGAAAAGAAGAAGTTTAACTGCTTCGGAAGGGACGTTCTTGTATTTGATGGTTGAAGTAATTTTATTAAACCATCGAATATGAGCATGGGGATCATCCCTCTCAAAACCATAAAATTGGCTTGAAGTTACTAGATTTAGTAACCCGGTTTTGAGCTCAAAGTATTCAGCCACGATGGCTGGGACAACAATAGCATCTCCGTAACCCTCAATGGGTGCTTGGAGAAGCTCATTCATCGGACGGTCTTCCGCCATGATAACTTTCTTAGGTGAAACAGTACGTTCCTCAGATACGACTGTTGGGGCAGAACGTCTACGACGTCTTCGAGGAATTCTAACAAGCTCACGTAAAGGGCTTGTTGACCTAGAAGAACGAGTGCGCATGCACTAGAGACGACTCTAAGATTACTTAGAGTGACGGGAAATTACAAATAGAAAATAAAATATGAACAAAAAGATGATATATAACAAAGTGTGAAAATTCAAACTCACAGATATATCAAAAAGTCGTAATTTTTGATTGGTACTAAACAGTCAGATAATATCAACCAAGTAATGGTCAACAAGTCAAACAGCCTAAACCAATACTCCGGTGAGTTTAGTGTTTCCCCGGATCGTTAGATCCCAACGAGATGTGAAATCTGAAATAAAACGACTTTGAGATAAGGTGAATTGAACAGGAAAAGGGTTTAAGTGATTTGTACTACTGAAATATAAGAGAAAATAGCTTTAATAAGTTATATCAACTAATATGTGAAATCAGATAAGTACAAGTGAAAAAGGAATTGAAAACGTAAACGTTTACTAATTAAACGTAAACAAAAACAAATTTAACTTATAGTAGGATTTTATAAGCCTTAGGGGCTTAAATGAAAATTAAATAAATTTAAAATATTTATTTATTAATTAAAAAAAACTATTTAATTAATTATTTTTATTTAATAACTATTACTAATTATTTAATAATTAACTATTAATTATGAAAATGTAAAATAAGTCTAGAAAATTAAAATTAAAATTTCTAAAAATCTAAAATATTATAAAACTTATTTTAAAATTAAAATTATATTTTTCACACTATTTATCTATTTATTATTAATTATTTATTATTTAATTATTATTTAACTAATTATATTGATTAACTTATTTATAATTACTAAAAAGACTTAGATAATTATGAAAAATTTTATATATCTAATTAACCATCATGGGAATCCTAAAAAATTCTAAAAACTTTATTTTATGTATTTTTAATTTAATCTACTAATTATTATGCTATTTATTAATTATCATCTAATTAAAATAATTAAATTATGAAAACTAGTAAATGAACAGTATAAATCACAAGAAAATTTCTAAAATTATTTTATGACTTATAGAAGCTAGGAAAAATATAAAATATAGGTGTTACCTTATAAAAATATATTATGCTATTTAATTCTTATTTATTATTTAATTATTAAATAAACTAATATTAATTCTAAATAACACTAGATGACAAAAGAAAATTCTGGAAAAAATTATAAAATTACTTTAATATATAAGAGATTTAATAAAAATATAAAATAGAAGAAGTGCTTATAAATAAGCTAAAAAGGAAATTAAATAGATAATTTCTATTAAATAGAAGCTATCACTATAATTAAGTTTGGTTTTTTCTTGTTTTTCTTTTATAAATCTAATAAAATACTTAAAATATGAAATTTTTACAAAGACAAATAATTTAGAAACCAAAAATAAGCACTGTGAATGCTTATTGGACCAAACAGTTGACCAAGTTGACTTTTAAAGCAAATAAGCTCAAATGAGCTAATGTGGGGTCCACCTTGGTATTTTCTGGTCTACCTAAGTTAGTTGAACAGGTTTGAGCAATATTTGACAAGATAAGCTCACTGAATAAGCCACAAGACCACAATAAGCTGTTTGCTTATTTGGTTCTGGGTCAGAAATGGGACAACCTTTGGGTGTAATTTCAGGTGGGGTCCACTATGATCTAAGCCAAACAAAGGGTCAATGGTTCAAGCCTGGTAGGAGGGGGTTGGAAGAACCAAGATTTAGGGTGTGGGACCCACTGATAAGCTTAGAAAGAGCTTGGGAAGTGAGGGGTCCAAGTCTGATTCACTCAGTTGACTGAGTGAGTGAAAATGAGCTAGTAAGCTTGGTAAAAGCTTTAAAACAAGCTTAATAAAGAAAATAAAAAGATTAATACTATGTATATATGGTATATTAATAATTATGAACAAGTGTGTTCACTGGATTTGGCTAATAAACTTGTGAAAAGCTTATAAGCACTTCCAATAAATTGAGATCCAAACACCCTTGACAGGCAACCAAATTGGTCAAATTGAGCTTATGAAATAAGCTCAAAAGAACTTATTGAATGCTGAAGTGTGAAGATGGGCTGGTAAGGATTCTAAAATGCAAAAGCTTGAACAATGGGAACCACTGAGTAGCTTTTGCAAGGCTTATGAAGTTGGGTGGGTTGATTGAGTCACTCAAATAACTGAGTGAATGAACAAGCTTAAGCTGAGATGCAGCCCTAGTAAAAGGACTTGAAAATGAAAATAAAAGCTTGAACTTGATAGATTAGCTGCTTAGCTTCTTAATAAGCCAAAGATCACAAGCAAAAGCTCAGTGATGAGCTTATGATGGGCTTGTGAAAGTGCAAGATACCACTGGGTGACCAGTGTTTTGTTTAAAATTGGTGAACAAGATTAAGCACAATAAGCAGTTTAGATAAGCAGTAACAAACAAATAAGCAGTCAATTCAAGAAATTAGACACAAGGGCATCACAAAGATCCAAAATACTCAGAGTCTCAAGCACTAATGAAGCTTGTGAAAGCTTCCAAAGTTAGCTTATTATTCTGTGTACAGGGGAGGTATTATGCAGAACCACATGAAATTAAGCACAAAATAAGCAAGTAAACCACTTTGATAAAATTTAACAAAAATAGCAATAAGTAGAACAGCAACTAGATTTTAAGACCCTACAAGCTCAACTCCTAATTCTAATTAACAAGTTCACAATGAAATTCCTAAGTTAATTCAAAAACAGTTAGGCTGCAATTTTGACTAATTATTATGAACTTCTAAGTTGACTTATGTGAGTTTAGAGCTTAATTATTGAACTGATTATGTAATGTTATGCTATAATAAGTTGAAATTAAGCTAGAGTACAAAGTTCTAAGCTAATATGAAGATTATGGACATAATAATCCTAACAGTTAACAGATAGGGTAGATTACAAACTAATTTTGACTTTTACTCTAATAAGACCTAAATATTATGACTAAACTGAGTTCTAATGACCTAAACAAACATGCAGCAATAAGTATCAAGGACAATAACATGCAGTAACCTAGTCTAGCAGCTTGATCCAAACACACCTTAGCAAGGGTATTCTTTTGATTAGTGTTGCATAACTCTGAATTAGACCATGAAATTGAATCCTAACAGTATATTGTGATGTACTTAGATTAAATTAACACAAATACTGAGTAATTAACAAATATAACCTATGAATCACAATTATTCTATTTTTGACTGTCTAACTAAAATTTTTAGCAACTAAGATTTCCAACTAACAACCTACTAATTTTAAGTTATAATATTACTAACAAACATCAACTAAGCATGAAACAAGAAGAATTAAACTAAATTAACAACTAATACAGTCAATGCCAAAAATCAAGAAAGTACTTACAATTTGGCAATGAGATGAACACACAGAACCAAGAACTGAGAACCAATCCTATAGATTTCCACAAAGCACTATAACCAAGGCAATCCAGAATAGCACTTGCTCCAAGCTTTTTCTATAGTAACCTTTATTTTTTTATTTATTTTCTATATTTTTGGTATTTTCCTAATTAATTGATTATTGATTGTTCAAATGACTTTAAAAGCTTGCAATAGCTTACTGAGAGCTAAGTAGTGTTAGTAGAGTCCTCTAAACAACAATCATCAACAGAAATTTAAGAACTTGAATTGAAAATGGGACAAAGTACAATTACTTGAAAACTTAAAAGATAGATTGAAACTGAGTAACCAAAGCTGTTTATTACACTTAAGAAAAGTTAACAAACCCTTTGAAACAGAAATTGAAAGTTACACTAATGTGATAACTAGTTTAATTAGGCTACAGTGATCATAAACTAAGTTACAAATTATATATTTTCTCTCTTCTGTCTTCCTTCTGTATTTATCACCATTTTGCATCCCACTTGATCAAATATCTCATCCCACTTCATCTTGGCCCTTAAAACTGAGTAATTGATCCAAACCGTTTAAATCCAAAAATTGGCGCCAAAACGAGCCACGTGGAATTGAGGCGGTTCCAAAGCAATTAAAGCTTCTTGTTGTAATGTGGAGGTGTCAGGAAGAGTTTGGCAATGCTTGGAGGCCAAGTTGGGTGGTTTTGCTCAAAACTATGGGTAAGTATGTGAACAGTGGTAGTTTTGGGTGGAAATCGGGTGTGAAGTGCATTTATTGTGGCGTGTTCAGGGTGAAGGAGATGGTGGAGAGTGGGTGAAATGATGAGGGTGTGAGCTGGAAGGGTTGAGGTGGAGTTTACAGGTGTGGGTGTGAGGTGGAAGACGAAGAGGGAAATACGGGGTGTTTGGTTTGTCTGTTTTATTTATTTAACAAAGAGGGGGTGTGGACTGGTTTTGGGTGGGCTGGGAAATAAAACAAGCCCAAAGTTTAGTAAGTGTGGTGGGCTGGATTCATTTTGGGTTTTGGGTAAATAATAAAACATAGGGTCCGGTTTGGTTTTAGTTAATAAATCACAAGGACCAATTGTGTAATATAGGTAAAGTTGAGGGCTGTTTGTGATTTTTCCAAACTTCAAATAATGACTGAACCTGCAATTAACCATTAGTACAAGGACCACAAGTATAAATTTTATTATTTTAAACCTCAGGGACCAAATTTGCCAATTCCACAAACTCCAGGGACCTATTCTGTAATTTTCTGAAAGTTGAAGGGTTTATTTTGTAACTTCTTAAAAGTTTATCACAAGGACCAATATTGCCATTTATAAATAGTACAAGGGTGTAGTTTGATAAATTTCCATTTTTAAACACCTAGGGACTAAATTTGACACTTTTCAAAGTTTAGGGACCAAAGTTGTCATTTTACCATTTTTAAACTTTAAAGGACTTTTCTTGACAACTTATGAATCCCAAGGACCTTTTATGACATTTGTACAAGTTTTGATTTACCAGGGACTAGTTTTGCCAATTTTCCATAGTTCAGGGACTGAAACTGTAAATTATGTGAAATGTTTTGTTTTTCATCAGTTTTCAATCCTTATGCATAAAAACACAATCCAGGGATAATTTTATGTATTTCAAGGCATTCCTGTGTGTTTTCATATGTTTTTGCAGCTTAAATGTAACAGAAATGATGAGTATTTACACACTCATCAGCTACCGGTACACTCATAAGCACCAATAGTAAATGCTTTTCCTATCAAAACTAAAGGTGAACCTCACATTTTTGGGTGGAAAATTTTTCTGAATATACGGTTATGTGCTAGTCATACAACCTCCTATCCATGAGACGCTTGCTATGGCTAAAGTTTCGCTCCTAAATGTTGTAAAAAAATTTAAATTTGGCGCTAAAATTACACTAACAAGTATTTCTCATAGTTTTATTACTCATCTACTATCAAACAAAACAAACTCAAGCGAAAGTGCATATGTAAGGTATCATCCTTTTACCCTCCCCTTACACTTAGGATGAACATTGTCCCCAATGTTCAAGTAAAGAATGTAAAAGTGAAAAAGTAAAGAGAATGAAATCAAATACTCCCCTGATTCGCTCGGTATGGATTATAGGTTGGCCAGGTTAAATCTTCCTCCAAGAAAACGAACAATCAAAGCTTCCCTTCCAGAATATAAATCACCTTCTTGTCATAAATAACATGTAAATCCTGACAAAAGTAGACAAGGCAACCTCGCGTAAAATCGGCGGCATCCTATATAAGTTACTAAATCCTAGAAAACAAAGTAAGATATAATGCTTGTGGAATGAAGTTTGCAGATTTCCTGGAGATTATAAAACTTCATAATTCACAAAAAACCATAAGACTCCGTTAGAAAAACAAAACCGGTAAAATTTATAGATTTTTGACTCCTGACGCCGTCAAGAGCAATACCCTGACGCCGTCAGAATGAACCTGCAGAAATTTTTATGTTAAGTTTCCAGAAAATTTCTAGAAAAACTTTGTCCTACTTCCTGGAAAATCCTGCAAAACTTCATTATGACTCGATACAAGCATTTGACTCTAACAAATACGAATATACATGTTCATTAAATATTGTGGAGAATCATGATCGGTTTGTTTCTTAAAAACATATTTGGGGTTTCCCCTTACACTTATCTTTTGCAAAAATACCTTTAGGTTGGAGTTAAGACTAGGCCAAACAACATAATAAAGTATTTCCACATTTTAATTGAGAAACATGATCAACCAACAATAAAAATAAAACATGCATACGGAAGCAAATAACAATCAAACAATTAAAATCACACAAAACATGGGTTGCCTCCCAAGAAGCGCTTTTCTTTATTTACGAGTCTTGTAGCTAGACTCAAAGTCGTGGGTTACTACGTGACTTCATCATTGGTTCCACTCTCTAGGTCGTCTTCTAAACTAGTGTCGCTCTCATAGTGTAAGTACTTTGGATCTTCGAATTCGAAAACATCCCGTCGATACTTAGAGCCAAGCTTACTAACATCCTTAAAGAATCCACAAGATAAATCAGAAATATTTCTACACCCTCTTCTAACATCGTCATCACACAAGACAAGTTGGGAGCTCATCACATCGAGCCCGTCGCAATCTATCTCCCTAAGGTCTCTTCTTTTGTATGGCGTTTGGTATGAAATCCTCCTAATCCCGTCAGTGAAAGTCATGATTCCGTTCAAGTCATCCACTATCAACTTAGTGATTTCACAAAAGGGTGCTCCAAAGACGACTTGCGATAGCCTAGGGTCAACAAAGTCCTCTATGTTGTCCACAATCGTGAACTCCATAGGGAATGCCATATTTCCTACGAACACTTGGATTTCATGATCCTTACCAACCACTTTCTCTCCCTTGTAAATCATCCCCCATCTGCAGATATTGTTATAATGAAACAATGACATGAAATTCTTTGGCAGGAATACATTAATGTATACGTTTTCGAAGTACTTATGACCGATCATGCAAGGGATTTTTAGGTTATTCGGATCACGTCGTTTGATCTTTCTCAACTCGCCATCCTTTGACCCGTGTAGATTCCCCTCAAGGGAGGGACGATACTCATAAACCTCCTCACCATCCCTACGAAAAATTACCGTTCTAACACCATTGGTGAGTAATACACTACCATCTTTCTCGTCAAGGATTGCTCCCGATTCATTGATGAATGGCATCCCAAGGACAAGGTTGGTTAATGTCTGACTGGTGAGAGGGTCCACGTCATCAACCACGGTGAGGTCAGTATTGTAAACAAGCTCTCCAATCCTAATTGACAAATTTTCTACTACCCTTTCGCTCGCAATGTGTTCTGGGAAAGCCTTGTGATATAGGGAAAGCGTGATTACGTTGATTGGGAAGCTAGGATCTATATGACTATTGATTAAGACCTTTCCCTCAATGGTACAGGGGATTTTGAAAAGTTTAGAGCCGCTCTCCTTGGTTTGATTGCTACCTATACTAATAACATCCTCTATTTCAGATTCTTCTATAACAGATTTACTCAAAATGGTTGGGTCTTTCTCCTGTTCCTCCGATGTCTCGTTCCTTTCATCCGGTTTGTCGGATTTCTGCGCGGTGCACTGCTCGGGTGAGTTGGTAGGTTTCCTTGCCGAAGCGTGGTCAACCTTTGAGGTCTCATCCTTCGCTGTCTGACTGAGTTTGTCAGTTTGTTGTTGGGTTGGATTGGATGCTACAGCTGATATTGTGGTGATGGTGTTTACGAAGTGGATTGGTCCAGAGGGGTTGATAGGTCCTTTTTCGTTAGGAGATTGATGTTTGAATAGCTTGCTAGGACTTTTTATTTTTACAGGGGAGGCTGGTGGACACATGACGGTAGCAGACTTAACCTCATCAACGTGAATGGGCTTATTATCAATATGCTCTTTGATAGCAGTCAACAGATTACAAATCTTGTTGTTCACGTCAGCCTGCTGTTGTTTGAATTTTGTCTCGAGTGTAGTGAGCTGCAGTTCTTGAGAAAGAATGAATTTTTTTAAATCATCTTCACAGCTTCGCCTAGGGGTACTTTGCGACGGAAAATGTTCGGACCAAGTGAGCGGTGAGGAGTCATTGAATGATACACTTCGTGTTTGGTACCCTCTAAAATTAGGTTTATCCTTCCATGCCTCATATGCTTCGGCAGAAGTTCGAGGACCCTGCCCTACGTGTGATGATGTGAATTCGTTATAAGCATGTTTTGGAAGTTCCATGCAGTTGTAGGTCTCATGAGGGCCATTGCACAGTTTGCATTTAGAAGCGATTCTGCTTACTTGGCTTGAAGGCTTATGAGCTTCGTAAGATTTCATGAGAGACTTGACTCGACCTTCAAGTTCCATGATCCTACGGTCGAGAGTGCTTGAATTGTTCGAAGGCAAAGATATTGCCTTGACCGTTTTGTTCAAATCACGGGGATCATTCCAACTTTCATTGTCATAGAGAGCAAGATCTTCTATGAGTTCCCATGATTGTTCCGCACTAAGATCACGTAGCTTACCACCGGCCAATTGGTCAATGGTTCGCCTCGTGGGGATGTCGATATGGTCATAGAAGATTTGGACTTGGAGCCAAAGATCTATGCCATGATGAGGGACTTTTTGGAGTAAGTCCTTGAAACGAGTCCATGCTTCATAAAGAGATTCATTTTGACGTTGTTGGAACATCAAGATGTCATTCCTAAGCTTAGTAGTTCTCCCCGGTGGGAAAAATTGAGCAAGGAAACGAGTGGTGAGATCATCCCATGTGGTGATGGATCCCGCGGGTAAACGCTCAAGCCATTGACTAGCTTGATCCCGTAGAGAGAATTGGAATAGGCGTAAACGGGTAGTCTCTCTAGTTTCAACACCTAGGTCTATGGAATCTACGATTTTGAGGAAATCCTTGAGGTGTTGGTTTGGATCTTCGGAACGAAGTCCATGGAATGCACATCCGCTTTGCACCAACCGGATGGTGTCGGATCGCAAGGGGGTCACATTGGCTCCGGTGAGCTTAATGGTGTTTCGGTAGCCTTGGTGGCTAGGTTGGGAATACTCTCCTAAGGTTCGGGGCCTAAGGGGTTCTAATGGTGGGTTTTGTTGTGGTGGGATGATGGGTTCAAAGATGTTACCACCTTCCACGATGTCGGATGGTAAAGAGTTACGAACAAAGGCACGAAGAAATAAGATAGACTAATGAAGACCTAAAAATAAAAATAAAAATCTTACTAGAAAGGAATCTAGCAAGTAGACCTAATAAAAAGAAATCCTAACCTAGACAATAACTATTCCCCGGGCTGCGGCGCCAATAACTTGATGCGTGGGAATCGCACCTTGCTTTACCTCTCGAGGGATCTCGAGAAGCTTACAACCCCCACCAGGCAGTGTACCTGATCGTTGTAGTATAGTATAGTGACAAGTACCGGGGGATTGATCGTTCAGCTTAGGAATAGTGTCGCTAGGATTAGAAAGCCTAATTAATAGTTCTAGAGGTGAAAGATGATTATTTTTGTATTTTTATATTTTTATGAAAGCAAGTAAAATCTCGGGTTTTGGAAGAGTGGGCGGAATTAGTTGCTATTCAACTAACCCAAAGCTATTATATAATTGAAATAAACTAAGGAAAATGAAATTAAACTAATTAAACTAAGGTTGTGAGCAGTGGTTGGAGAAATTGTGTTTACTTAGACTTCATTACTCCCTAGATATCTTTTACATGTCAATTACTTGTTACACTTGTATGGATGACGGATTGTATTCCTTAATACCATTCGTGGGGTGGCATACATAACTCCCCAACTCTATGAGCTCTTATCTCCTCCTACACCATGACCCAGCACAACTATAGGGATTGTAAACAGTGGCTCATGCATTAAATACAACCAATAAAGACCTAGTATGCCTCGGTTCATGTTTCTTAAGACGTTCAAGCATGTTACCATTTGGAGATCTGCCAGTTTTCTTAAGCCTAACATATAATATCATTCATCCAAAACAAGAATAGACAAGTAATCAACACATAATCAACATCTAGGTTTCATTAGATCTCACAAAATTTAAGCTTCTCATTTGAACGCTTTACTATATATATATATATATATATATATATATATATATATATATATATATATATATATATATATATAAGAGTTGTGTAAAAATGGTTGCACAAATGTGAGAAGGAAAAAAAAGGAAGATGCTCAGGTTGTATTATATGCATAAACTTAAGTAGGATTATTATTTTAAACTTATTTTATGAAATATTGAAATTTTAAGAGACAGAGAGAGAGAGTAGTAGTTCTTCTTTTATATAAACAAGGACGGCTGCGAGCCGCCATGTTGCGGCAGGGCAATGATCTTGTAGCAAATGTCCGCGTTTGGCTGCTTCATACATGAAACGCTTGGTTGTATATTACATATTTATGACACAGTTAACATGAAAGGGCCGAACCAAAAACTCATACATTAATTTCACTCATCTTTCAGAGCAAAACACCTAGGCTATGTTTGGCAAAAGTAGCTGTGAGCAGGAGCATTGAGCAGGAGCACTGAGCAGTAGCTGTGAGCTGTGAGCAATAGCAAAAAAAGCTCACAGCTTCATAAAGAAGCATTGGGAAAATGAGCTTTCCTAAAAAATAGCAAAGCCCACAGCTCTCATGCCAAACAAACATCAAAAACAAAAAAGCTCATTCTCACCGCTCATTACCCAAAAAAGCTCCAAAAAAGCTCCGTGCCAAACATAGCCCTACAATAATTTCACTCATCTTTTGTACTCGCGACTTTTTAAAAAAAATGTACGATTTTGTTCAAAAAATGTACTTTCGACTCATAGACATGCAAAGTTCCCTTTTAATATTTGGTAAAGATAATAACGTAAGTTTAATATTTTATAAAGACCTTATCCTCGTTAATCGGTTTTATGAAATTTACAAATCTGTGAATTATAGTTTAATTATTACTAGTTATAATGCCCGCGCACGCGCAGGTTTTTTTAAAAAATTTTGAATCATATATTTTTATTTATTAAAAAACAAATAATTTAATCTTTGTTTTGTTTGATTTATGATGTTTGATTATAGTTTTTTTATTATTAAAGATAATTATTTAAAAATTTTAATCATATTATTAATTGCATCTTATCTACATTTTTTGTATTTATCTTCTACTTGTTTTATGGATAAATACAAAATATTACCTAATAAGAAAATAACATTTTTTTAAATAAAATTATTACTAAATAAGGTATGAATGCATTTTTTTGAAATGGAAAATTCCTAATAGGGGTTTTGTTGTATTATATAAAAGATTAAGGAAAATTTACTCTAACTATAGTAGCTCTTTCATCAAATATAATATTGACAATTACACGTAGGGGTGTTGATCGGTTCGGTTTTCTTTTATTCGGTTAATTCGGTTCGGTTAATTCGGTTAAAAAAAATTTTAGGGTCAAACCGTGAACCAAACCAAACCGAATTCAAATTCGGTTTTTGGTTCGGTTTGGTTAAATTCTAGTTCGGTTTGGTTCGTTTCGGTTTTCGGTTTAACCAAATTGTTTTATTTAAAAAAAAGAAAAATATACAAATATATTTTGCCAAAAAAGTTATTTCAAACATAAAAAGTATTTTTTAACATTAGGATAGAATTTTTTTGTTATTTATATATATATAAACATAAATATAAATATATATATAACATTTATTGATCTTTTTATATATATAAATATATAAAAAATATATAAATTTATATGAATTCGGTTTTCGGTTCGGTTTTCAGCATTGATTAACAAAACCATATCCAAACCGAGAACCGAATTAAAAGTTCGGTTTGGTTCGGTTTTGGCAAATTCGGTTCGGTTATAAGTTCGATTCGGTTTTGGTTTTCGATTTATTCGGATATTTCGGTTTTTCTGCTCACCCCTAATTACACATACTCTTTTCACGTGACAGTTAATGGGCCAAGATCCAAGCTACCTAGCGGGCTAATATTTGGGCTCAAGAAAAGTGACGCAACTTTGACGTCAATGAAGAAGGCAACAAATCAGGAGGCACCGAAATGATGCTCTTTTATAGTATCATGATTCTTATAGTAGATGGTTTATGAAAACAAAGATATACCTTTCAGTCTTATGAATATTCTCCATTTGTAGTTAACATATACAATCTTGGCAATTCGGATGACGATAATAATGATTGTTTACTATTTGAGATGAAAATGCCCGGAAAATAAATTTTGGTAGTAAAAAAATATGACCTCATATAGATTTTTTATATATGGCCTTGTAAAAGACCAAAAATCATCTGCATTTTTACGACTAAAGAGAGAAATGTTGCTCGTTTATGAAAGCATTAAAAGAGAATGTTATGAATTGATGAATTATACAATTAGGATTATGGAAAAGAGAGCAATCAAAACACGGAGGTTGGCTTTATACATATGCAGGGGCGGACCCAAGCATAGAGTTTGGGGTGGCGGTGCCCTCCACGACTCGTTGAAAAAGTTCAGATTTTAATGTAAAAAAAAAAATTTAGACCTTATTATTAAAGTGCAATCCTTCAAAAAATCAAATTGCCCATACCTTGAAGTCAAAAATGTAAAAACCTTAGTTTTTAGTGTAAAAAAAAATTATGACCTTTTTATTAAAGTGCATCACGAATTTTATAAAAAAAATTTTTTTTTGCCTCCCGCCTTGAAAAATCCTGGGTCCGCCACTACATATGCATGATGATGATCTTCCTGTAGCCAACTTTCTATCTCGATTAAATTAATAATGATACATTCACAAACAAACTTCCACAAAAACATCCATAAAATGACATGTCAGCGGATGATTGGTGTATTTTGTGGCAGTTTCTTTCTCCTCTCTCTCAGTGGCGAAGCTAGAAAATTTTCAGTGGGGGGTCGGGATCTAAATTTTTTTTCCTAACGCTATTTTTCGGGTAATATGTTCGGGTCGGGTCAAAAATTAAATACTATTATTATAAAAAAAAAAGTTTCAATCACTAAAAATCTAAGCATTTGTCCAAGACAACTAAACATTAAAAATGAGACAAACGGTTGGTACCTGGTTCGATTTATTGAAGAAATTAGAGTTCAGCCTTTCGACCTTTAAGATCCTTGAATTATTCAATTATGGACTCCGCATCAAACTTGTTAGCAATTTCTTTTTCTATGTAAATCACAATACTGTTTGCTAGATTCTGAGGGTCGAAGGGGGAGGGTTTGGGATTTGGTTAATTGGTTTGTTAATTGTTAGGGATTGTTCCGTTTATATATATATATATATATATATATATATATATATATATATATATATATATATATATATATATATATATATATATATGGGCTAAGTAATGGATTTTAGTTTGGATTTGGTTTGTTAATGGATTTTAGTTTGGGGAGATGAGCTTATGTAAAATGTAATGGATCAATTTTATTGCTTAATGTATAAAAAAAATCACAATTAAAATGGAGGGTCGAAACCGAATATACCGAAATTTTTCTACACGAAAACTATATACCCACTACATCGCAAAAAAAATTTCGGGGGGGTCGGGCGCCCCTCCCCGCCCCTATATAGCTGCGCCAATGCGCTCTCTCTCTGATTAAACCAATTATCCGCTGACACGTCATTTTTTGGATGTTTTTGTGAAAGTTTGTTTGTGGTTGTATCATTCCTCCGATTAAATTATCCCTCTAAATCACAGTTAAACAAATAAACCTTTTTTTAGATAGATGATTTTTCATACACCTAAATCACATATCTCGCAGATGTTTACAACAAAACACGAACCCACAACCTACTCTTTGATGGGCTCACCTAAATACTACCAAGACAAAGGACTCAGATGTCATTTACTTTCCGGCCAACGTTTATCATGAATTACAAAGCTATGTAAGTTTTTATTGCATGGAACTTTTATGGGGTTGAAAGTCGCTCAATTGTGCTTTTAGCGGGTACATGGCATGTGCTTTTTGAATATACAATGAAAACACTAGATTTCTAGCCCAATCTTTTTTGTTTTCCGTGAATGGCTGACAAAAGTTAAACTTCTTGGATTTAGTTTCCTGTATATATTACGTCATCCTTAATCCATCCTGCATGCATATTTCAAGAAGTGATTGAGCTTTTACCAAAACAAGTATTTCATCTCAATTGCACAATCAAAAGTTAAATGTTGTCACCAGATACAAAATACGTGTGTTACCTTGTATTCAAGCTTTCAGAAAAATGCGAGGGGCTGCATTGTCCAGTAGAAGTACGAGACATACTCCACAAAAAAACAATGAGGCTGAATTTGTTTATTTTTTGTTAGCCTCGCTTTTTTATAAAGATAACGTGACACAAGTGAAATGGACTAGATATGTAGTAAGTCGCACCCATAAAGACTACTTATGTATATTAGGCAAACTTGTAATACGTTGAGCCTATAAATACCCCTCATGACTCTCCATGAGGGGTGTGAGAAAGAATTGTGTAAACACTCAGTTATCAATCTAATATATTTAGTGTTTCTCTCCACCTTTCTCTCTATACTTTCTCTCTCTAGAATAATGATGTATTTTGATCAACCGCGACCCATTTGATTACTTGTTGGTTAGAATTGTTTTTATGAAACAGATTCGAATAAATTAGTAGCATTTGGTGTTGCGAAATGGGATTTTTTTTAGACCGTTTATCGTTTAAGAGATTAGTAGTGATTAAAAAGTTGGTAATTCTATAATGGTTATGGACTTTAAGGTTTATATGTGTTTATTGGCTTTATAAGAGAGTTGGGTTTTATGGCGAATGTTTGGTTGTATTTTTAGCTGGAGAAGAGTGTAAAACGGTCATTTTTACGTCAAGTGTATGTGTTTTGATACGCATAAACGCAATGGTGTTTTGGGCATCTTTTTAATAATCTTGTTGTCAGCTCTTAGAATGTTACCATGCACCATTATAGTTATCATCTTAATATTTTTGTACACCATTACGGTTCGTGCCTTTTTTAGCACAATAAGCTTTTGAAATCAAATGTAGCTTAGTTTGTACTAAGAAAAGCACTAACTGTAATTATCTGTGATAAGAGAGGATTACAAGCAGTAAGCTTTTGAGCATTGTCAACAATTTCCGATGCTTCCACAGCATAAACATGTTTTGCACCAGCCTAAACAAGAGAAGAAACAAAGAGATGAACTGTGTCATTTGTCGATACGTGTGCATCATATTTCTCGATGAAATTACATGATAGTGTCTTGGTGTTTGGCTGTGGCTTTTGTAAGTGATTATACGATAAATTGAGTTGCACACCAACTGTTAATGTCTGCTGTAAATTTATCATGTTAATGAGACCCTTTATTATCGCAGAATTCATCTAAATTAAATGTCATCATTTTCTATATTTAGAGCACAAGTATCCATATGATTAGTGAACAAAAAAGCCTATGATTTTTTGGGCTGCTGGACTATGGTTTGCTTCCGTTGACAGATTCAGAGAGGCTGCAGTGAATGTAATTAGTAAACTCGTATGGTCTCCATCTCAGGTATTCTGAAATCAAAATCTCTCACTTCCAAAGTTCATATAATTTTAAATCCATTTGCATTAACCACGTCGGAACAATATAAAAAGCCAAACACGATGAGAACAGAGATAATCTAACTTAATGATGGCTACAGATTTTGTTTCTATACATGCTTGCCATTGCCTTTAAATTTCTATAAATTAAATTACAGATGGATCAAACTCAATGGCCATTATATATGTTGCAATTTAGAATATAATTTTCATCTTATGTTTAGTACTTCTGGTCAATGTGCCAAGTATGAGGGCAATCATTTCCCAAAAGGGTAGTGATACATGTCAGTAGAAGAATTGTATCGTGATAAAGCATCAAATTATGTGAATGGGACTGATACGATGGATGTTTGGATAAACTCGGGTCTATTTTTTAGTTACAAGTTAAATATGAATAGTTCTTGTATAATGACATACTAAGCATACATAAATTGCAGGATCTTCATGGGCTGCTGTTTTAGAAAGTAGAGATGGCCTCAATTATCCTGCAGATGATATATTGAAGGTACCAATCAACATCGGGGTTGGTTTCAAAGTTTTTTATTGACAAGTATGGCTACCCATGTATTTGTGCTTGATGATTGGGCTTTAAAATGAGTAAATTTTTGGGTAAAATGGCCGGATTCAGAATATATAAAGCTTTGGAGACTTCTCGCACTACAAACTCATTGGTTCCACTTTGTAGGCGAAGGTGGACTTCCATTCCTGTGTCTTTCTGTGAGATTAAGGAATATGTGTGAAGCTAAACTTGATGCTTTCTCACTGAATATCATACTCATAACATCTTAGGTATTCACAATCATTATTGTGTCGATGTGGAAAAATGGGCGTGTTCAGGTAAAAAGCTAATGGCTCACCCGAAACATTTTTAATCCAATTTTTTAATAAGTGTCTCTAATAGTATTGCATAAAAAATATATCATTTTATGTGACTAGGGAAATTTTCGGCACTAAAAATACACTATGGGTGACCTTTGACCCGTTTGATCTTTCCTTTTAGGCAATTTTTTTATTTTACCTTTGACCTGTTTTTCCGAACCTGAATACCCCATATATAAGTAAATAGGTCGGATTGCCACACTAGCATACGGTGCTGAACTACACATCATTGCTTGCATTTATATGTTATATTTCGTGGATA
This sequence comes from Artemisia argyi, assembly GCA_030686995.1. Classification (NCBI taxonomy): domain Eukaryota; kingdom Viridiplantae; phylum Streptophyta; class Magnoliopsida; order Asterales; family Asteraceae; genus Artemisia; species Artemisia argyi. The sequence goes on along the minus strand of CM060685.1, from coordinate 198,513,306 downwards.
TTTGTTTTTAAGTTCTTTGGCGATACTGTAGGTTGAGATCCTGTCTATTTGTAGATGTTATATGGATTGGTGTTTAACGTGAAGGTTCAACAGGTGAAGGATGCTGGAACTTCACAACTCAAGTTGTTGATATAAATAATGTCTAAAAAACATTATTAACATATATCGATATCTCTATGTTTTGATAATCACAAAACGTAAACTCATTGAACTACAAATTATGACGTAAACAAGTATTTAGTCGTAAATATTTGCTTTAGCATCCATATCACTTAAGGTATGAATAAACAAAGTGTCTAATGCATTTTATGATCAAAGGAATTTTTATTTTTACAAACCTTACATTTTATTAAAATGGGACAAACATTTCTAAACTTATACAAAACATTTTTGTATTTATAAGAAATGTTTTATTCAAAATAAACATTTTGAATTCAAATTTCTACCCAAAAAACGGCCACATTCTTCAGGAAAAACCTCCCCCACAAAAAGACAAAAAATCTGAAGAATTTTTTTTTCTTAGGCGGCCCCCTTAATTATACTAGGCGGTCCCCTTAATAATTAAGGGGACCGGCACACAATTAAGGGGACCGGCCACGCTCCCTGTCAGATTTTGTCAGAAATTTTTCCATATAAATGCCACCTCAAACCTGGAATTTTTCTCACCTCTTTGCACAAATATTTTCAGATCCAATTCTCTCTAAACATCCTTCTAAAATCCTTTGATCATAAATACATAATCCTTTGTTTCAAAGTGATTCTTACATCATCCTCTCAAGTGCAAGAGAAGAATACTTCTATCCTCCAAGACAAGAAGTATTACAACTTGTTGTGACCTCCACATCCAAGTTGTTGGTGCATCATCAAGAATATTTACATATATCTTTGTGTAGTGTGTTGTGAATATTTGATTGTAGATAGTTGTGTTAGGAATATAGATAGTGTGATTGGCTAGTTGATTGTAGTAAAGATAGTTGGTGTGAAGTAGTTGTGAAGATAGGTGTGTAGTAGATTGGTGTGAAGTAGTTGTGAAGATAGGTGTGTAGTAGATTGGTGTGAAGTAGTTGTGAAGAAGGTGTGAAGATTGACAAGGTGTGAAGACGGTGTGAAGTCTTGAAGAAGGTGTGAAGGTGTGATTAAGGTGTGAAGATCACGTGGTGTGATATTTGGTGTGAGATTGGTTCTAGCTACGATTAGAACTCGACATTTAGCTTAGTGTCGTTAACTTGTGTAAGCCAAGGTGTGTAAGGTTTTCTCCGCCATAAGGGAGCTTGTTGATATAGTGAAGAAAACTCTCGAGTAGGTGACTCGAGGAGTGGAGTAGGGCAAGGAAGGTGTCCTTGTAGCTGAACCACTATAAATCCTTTGTCTCGCGGTTAGATCTTTCCATATCTTACTTATTATCTTGCTTATATTGTTATTACTTTTGTAGACGTAGACGTATATATATAGTTGCTCATATAGTGCTAGTATTGATTTTACTTAAAGATCAAACGAAAGTTTTATTCACAAAACAAAGTTTTTACAATCAAACTAAAAAGGTTACATACATATAATTGATCATTTCGATCAAGTATAGTTTTCATACAAAATATAACTAAGGATTATAAAATAAACGATTACGTACTTATCTCTCGTATATAGCTACAATTGTTTATATTATGCATGTGTTGATTTCACATACTTAGGATACAATATTATTATTGTTTATACTTAGATATACTTGTTCATATTGTTCAAGATTTGAGTTCACATAAGATTGAATCAAAGTTTTAAAAGCAAACAAGGTTTTAAAACTAAACTAAGTTTTCAAAATAAAATTAAAAAGACGTAAAACTATTCAACCCCCCCTTCTAGTTTTCCACAATTGGTACCAGAGCCACGTCTAGCAAGATTTTTAAAATATATTGTATTTTAAAACTTGTAACGATCTATGGAATCTGAAAAATATTTAGAAGGGCAATCTATGCAAAGACCACCACTATTTGAATGTGATGGATTTTTATATTGGAAAAATCGATTCGAAACTTATGTGAAATCAAAGGATCTAGATCTTTGGCATGTTATTACTAATGGTGATTTTTTACCTACTCAAAATAATCCCGAAACAAATAAAGATGAAATAGTACCTTTTGAAAAACAAAATGATGAGTTAAAAAGAAGACTTTCTAAAAACAATGAAGCAAAAATGGTTATTTACAATGCGTTACCACGTAAAGAATACGAAAGGATCTTTATGTGTGAAACCGCAAAAGAAATTTGGAATTCTTTACTAATAACTCACCAAGGTAATAGTCAAGTCAAGGATAACAAAATAGATCTACTTATGCAACAATATGAGCAATTTATGATTCCGGAAGAGGAATCAATTGATAATGCTTTTGCTAGGTTTAACACTATTATCACAAGTCTAAAAGCACTTGATGAGAATTTTTCTAGTAAGAATTTTGTCAGGAAATTTCTTAGGGCTCTTCATCCAAAATGGCGAGCTAAAGTCACGGCTATTGAAGAATCAAAGAATTTGTCAACTCTACAACTTGACGAATTGATCGGTAACTTAAAGGTCTACGAAGAAATAATAAAGAAAGACTCCAAGATGGTCAAAGGAAAAAGGGAGCAAAGCAAATCAATTGCGTTGAAAGCTAAAAAGGACTCTAGTGACGAAGAATGCTCAACCTCCAAAAGTGACGATGAAGAGTATGCTATGGCAGTACGAGACTTCAAGAAATTCTTCAAAAGACGAGAAAGATACATTAGGCAACCATATAATGAAAGGAAGTGTTTTAAATGTGGCAATCCAAATCATCTCATCGGAAAGTGTACAATGATGTCAAGAGATCAAAATCAAAAGGCGTTTATTGGAGGTGCTTGGAGTGATAGCGATGAGGACAAGAAAGAAACCACAAATGAAGAAAAGTGTCTTATGGCTAAGACATCAAGCGAGGTACGTTCCGAAACCGAATACTTTAGTGACGAAAATTTATCATTAGATGAAAAAGACCTAGATAGTGAATATAATAGGTTATGCAAATTAGGTCAAAATGTTATAGCTAAAAATAAGTCACTAAAACATATTAATAATCAATTAGAAAATGAAGTACTCGAATTAAAAATTAAACTACAACATTTGGAAAAAGGAAAAGAAGTTTTTGTAAAATGTAAAACTTGCTTAGAGGTTAAAAATGAAAACGAAAAACTTAAAGATGAAATTTTCAAACTTGACATGTTTAAAAATAGTAATAACCCACTTAAGAAAATACTAAGTGCTCAAGAAACTTCGGGAGATAAAACCGGTCTAGGATTAACTTCAACTAATGTTTCAACTAGTGAAAATAAAAGTATAAAGTTTGAATGTGAATCTAGTAAACAAAAATCATTAGAATCAAATCCTAAGTATATACTTACAAAAGATAGAAAAATACCCATTGAGAATGATGAAAAAGTAAAAACTTTTTATAAACCATCCTTAAAGACCGAAGTAGGATCCTCTAAACCTAAATTTAGATCTAAAACTCCACCACCAAGAAAACCTAAAAATCATCATCCAAGATCTAAAATATCTCAACCTATAAGAAATCTAAATAGACAATATTACAATAACACTAGAAATCAAATGTGGAATTATCAACCAAGTTACAATCCTTGGAAAATATTACCACCATACATGCATCCTTGCCAAATGTTAAATATGTTTGGACCAAACAACTTTGGACCAATGAGACTATGGGGACCAAGTGGCTAAATTGTCAATCTCGGAAGAAGTTGGAATATCATCTACAAATGACTTCTATAAGTCAACATGGTCACTTGAAGTGCTTGAAGATATTCCATTGAAGACTAAAAGGTACGCGTTTCTTTTAAGTTCATCACTATAATTTGCATGCTTAGATAAATGATTAGGTAGATTAATGCTTAGTACATAATTGATTATATTCTTATAACCTAGAAACATCATTGGTTGACTTTCCTAGGAATAAGATAAAATTGTTCATTGCCGAACAAAATAGAAAATGGAAATCTTATATATCCACTATTAGGAAACTCATGGTGATGAAGTGAAATGAGTTAAGTGGATCAATCGTTAATATAGAAGTAGGATTAGATCCCTCGCGTAAGAAAACTATGGATGAAACAAGCTCTCGTAGACTATGGTATTAAGTCAGATAAGCGTGCGAAAACAAAGGAACTATAGATGTTAGGTTATACCCCATTCAACACTCTCGCATCTAACATATAAATTATCGTCTTCATTTCCTTTAGGATCATAGGATTTGTAGAAACGATAGCATGAGATAATAATAGGCTTAACCAATCCTCTTGAGCATGTGATCTTTAATAAACATTTTTTTAAATATTTGATTTATGATATTTGTTGTCAAAAATCTAATATCTCTAAAAATATGCAAAAACCTCACATTTTGGAAAATAGTCTTTCAAATAACTATCCCACTTTTAAATAACATGTTTTCACTATCAATATCCACAATTTTGTTTTGATCAAAACCAAAGATTGGGAAAATATTCTTTACCGTTCATTCACACATTTTGAAGTAAAAACCCAATCTATTTTATTCAAATAACTCTCACATCCAAGTGAAAACTTACTTTCAAACATTGTTGAATAATGCTAAAAACGTCTCTTTTAAAATCATGCATGGTTATTTCATATTTGTCATCTATATTTATATAAATGACACTTATAAGTGAACTAAATCAAATCAAGAGGACCATGGTTTATTCATTAAGACTTTGTTTGTAACAAGTCTAGAAATACATGCTATCATAACTACCCACTTATTGCACATTGATACACATTAGGATTAATCCTCATTGTTAGGTAGTTATGAAATACTTGATGTTGCTTATTGTTTCCTAGCACTTATATTTTACTTGCTTGATGAGTATGTTTGCATGCTAGATGAAATTGCTTGTTTACTTAATCTCTTTGGTTAACATGCTTTGGCTACATAATTGCCTACATAATTAGGATATGCTTGATTGCCTCAAAGAGTTGGACTTGTTTGAAACAAAAAACACAACCTTTCTGCAATTCACTACCAAAAACCCTTTTCTGGCAATCTGGGAATCACCAGATGGGCGGCCCCCTTAAATCATAAGGCGGCCCCATTAATTATTAAGGGGACCAGCATCCAATTAAGGGGACCGGCCATCTGATGGTCGAAGGTGTTGTTTCCCTTTTCTATTTTTTAGCCCATTTCATCCTACACTTCCCAAAATTCACGAACCTATTTTATCCTAAACCTTCCATCAATGTTTATCCATCCTTGATCCCACCAATCCTACACTATAAACACTCTCATTCCTCTCAATCTCCACTCATTTCATCATTTCCTCTCCCATTAAACCAAAACCACCAAGAAACTTGTTTGGAGAAGAAAGCCTAACTTCCTTTAAAATTCCGTCAATCAAATGACGTTGTCAAACATCCAACACCAAATTCCTCCTATGTTTTCAAACATTACTTACCTAACACCTCACTTTCCTTCTCACCAACATTACATATCAAAAACCTTTACTCACCCATATCCTTCTACATTACACTCAAACCTCATAATCTTTTCACAACTCAAGCGATGTTGTTCATAATCAACCAACACCTAAACCTCACTCTCACACAAATGATCCATTTAACAACAAATCATCCATTCGTGCTTCGACTAATGCTCTTTCTTATGATGAGCATGCACAATCCCAAAACAATAATCCCAACCTAATTACCAAAACTTTACATGTTGCTCATTCAACAAAAACACCATCCACTCATGAAGGATCTCTTCCACCATATCATGTTTTCATGATTACCCAAGCTCAAACATGTCTCCACCACCAAGAGTATCACCACCACATCCTACAACTTCACATGCCATTCCTATGTTGCATGTTCAAACCATCACCCAAGACAACTATCATGCTCCACCACCATCACCTTCCTCCGAACACTTGAAGTTCGTTGAGGCGCTAAAAGAAGCCCATGAGCTTAGTGCTCTTTTAGCCTTACATCTTGCTCAACGCAATTTGGATCCACCTTCATCTAGATCACCCTCATCACCACACAACATAAATCAACTTGAGAAGCATGTCAACAATTGACCTTGTTGCATCTTTCTCCTAAAAACCATTGCATTCAATGAACACTTAGATTGAATATCTTCTCACTAGATCACATCCAATACCCTCACTTGAACAACATCTAAAACCTCAATCAACCTCTTCTGCTACAAACTCTCCACCACCAAACTATCCAACATTCATGACCCGAACATATACCTCCATTAATCCAACAACCTTCATTAATCCAACAACCTTATCTTAACTCAACCATCCTCATTCCAAACACTCCATCATCAACCATCTAAGCATACCATATGCATATGATTTTCACTTTCAAATACGAATCAACCAACCTTTTGTTACAAGCAAGTCCGATGGCTCTCTTTGGCAAATTAGGATCTTTTAACATAATCACTTTGAATTAATTGTTATGTATCCTTAATATTTGTTTACTATGCTTGTTATTTGTATATTGCATATTCTTCTATATATGCTTGTGCTTCTAATATTTTTCTTGCGAGCATTCCATATCTCGATCCCTTGGTGCCATCGAACAAGGGGGAGCACACATCAAGGGGGAGCTTTCATCCCGTCTAACTTCATTTATGAAGCTAGACGGCATAACCTTTTTGATTCTACAAAAAGGGGGATAAGTGAATATAAACTCACTAAGTACTTGTCTAAAAATTAATTTTTAGACTTAATGAGTTTAGGTTTTGTAATCATCAAAAAGGGAGAGATTGTTGATATAAATAATGTCTAAAAACATTATTAACATATATCGATATCTCTATGTTTTGATAATCACAAAACGTAAACTCATTGAACTACAAATTATGACGTAAACAAGTATTTAGTCGTAAATATTTGCTTTAGCATCCATATCACTTAAGGTATGAATAAACAAAGTGTCTAATGCATTTTATGATCAAAGGAATTTTTATTTTTACAAACCTTACATTTTATTAAAATGGGACAAACATTTCTAAACTTATACAAAACATTTTTGTATTTATAAGAAATGTTTTATTCAAAATAAACATTTTGAATTCAAATTTCTACCCAAAAAACGGCCACATTCTTCAGGAAAAACCTCCCCCACAAAAAGACAAAAAATCTGAAGAATTTTTTTTCTTCTTAGGCGGCCCCCTTAATTATACTAGGCGGTCCCCTTAATAATTAAGGGGACCGGCACACAATTAAAGGGACCGGCCTCGCTCCCTGTCAGATTTTTTCAGGAATTTTTCCCTATAAATACCACCTCAAACCTGGAATTTTTCTCACCTCTTTGCACAAATATTTTCAGATCCAATTCTCTCTAAACATACTTCTAAAATCCTTTGATCATAAATACATAATCCTTTGTTTCAAAGTGATTCTTACATCATCCTCTCAAGTGCAAGAGAATAATACTTCTATCCTCCAAGATAAGAAGTATTACAACTTGTTGTGACCTCCACATCCAAGTTGTTGGTGCATCATCAAGAATATTTACATATATCTTTGTGTAGTGTGTTGTGAATATTTGATTGTAGATAGTTGTGTTAGGAATATAGATAGTGTGATTGGCTAGTTGATTGTAGTAAAGATAGTTGGTGTGAAGTAGTTGTGAAGATAGGTGTGTAGTAGATTGGTGTGAAGTAGTTGTGAAGAAGGTGTGAAGATTGACAAGGTGTGAAGACGGTGTGAAGTCTTGAAGAAGGTGTGAAGGTGTGATTAAGGTGTGAAGATCACGTGGTGTGATATTTGGTGTGAGATTGGTTCTAGCTACGATTAGAACTCGACATTTAGCTTAGTGTCGTTAATTTGTGTAAGCCAAGGTGTGTAAGGTTTTCTCCGCCATAAGGGAGCTTGTTGATATAGTGAAGAAAACTCTCGAGTAGGTGACTCGAGGAGTGGAGTAGGGCAAGGAAGGTGTCCTTGTAGCCGAACCACTATAAATCCTTTGTCTCACGGTTAGATCTTTCCATATCTTACTTATTATCTTGCTTATATCGTTATTACTTTTGTAGACGTAGACGTATATATATAGTTGCTCATATAGTGCTAGTATTGATTTTACTTAAAGATCAAACGAAAGTTTTATTCACAAAACAAAGTTTTTACAATCAAACTAAAAAGGTTACATACATATAATTGATCATTTCGATCAAGTATAGTTTTCATACAAAATATAACTAAGGATTATAAAATAAACGATTACGTACTTATCTCTCGTATATAGCTACAATTGTTTATATTATGCATGTGTTGATTTCACATACTTAGCATACATTATTATTATTTTTTATACTTAGATATACTTGTTCATATTGTTCAAGATTTGAGTTCACATAAGATTGAATCAAAGTTTTAAAAGCAAACAAGGTTTTAAAACTAAACTAAGTTTTCAAAATAAAATTAAAAAGACGTAAAACTATTCAACCCCCCCTTCTAGTTTTCCACACAAGTTATGTTTCATTTCAGTCAATTCTAGATATTTGTCCAAAAAGAAGTCTTTGATCATCAGTAGTCATTAATACATGGCTTTTGTTTGTTAATTAATTCATGTTTTGGCAACTGATTAGGATTGAGGGGGCGTTTGGTTTGGATGTGGGTATTAGTTTGGGCATGGGAATGGGTATGATTCAAGAGAGAGAAAACCCTCCTTTATAATGGGTATAAAGCATACCTATATTCATGGGTATGATTGACAATTTTAAAATCCAAACCTTCCAACCAAACAAATTTTAAAGGATTGATACCCATCCCTCATTCCGACACCCATAAAACAAACGCACCCTCAATATCATCACTACATGTAATAAATATTAAATAAGCATATGGCCTGTTTGATGAAATGCGTTACTCAAAATTGTTTTAAAAATTGGAAGCCATATTCTCAACCCTTATCATTGTCAAATTTTTATATTATTCAATTAAATAAAACCACTAGGCAAGATGCAGCACATCATATTGATGTTTGTTGTATTGTTACTTATTATTTTCAAACTTTGAATTATTCAATAAAAGGGACGTTTAATCTACTACAATTATAATGCAACTACCACACTTTTGGTTAATAAAATGATATTAGAGTTCATTTATTCAGATCTTTTTTATATCTTATGGTTACGTATGAAAACTTATAAGTTACATTATCTCTTGAGTCAAGTTTTGATCCCTATAATATAAAACCAGATTTTTGTCAATTACCATCGAAATATTTCATTGGCGTGAAAGTCAACTTCCTCCTCAAGCTAAAATATTTCTTGGTGCCTTGTATAATACTAGAAAGCTGTCCGCGCGATGCGGGGGCGGATTGTTGGGGTGAAGAGGAGGGAGGTGGGGTGGTGGAAAGTGGTTGTTGGGGTGGTTGTTGAGGTGGTTATAAATTGTTGGGGTGGTTGTTGAAGTGGTTATAAATTGTTGGGGGGTGATGGTTAGGGGTGGTTGTTTCCTTAATTAGTAAGTAAAAGTCTGAATTTTTAAGTCTTTCTAATTATAAAATAGTCACAAATACATTATATAGTATTATAGATATCCAATGCATTTCGTCACCGAGAAGAAAGTTGCAAGTTGTGTAATTAAATTGAGTTGCACACCAACTGTTTGATATAATGTCTGCTTTAATAGTGCTATAAATTGATCATGTTAATGAGACCCTTTGAGACTTGTTGCTAGTTAGAATTGTTATGTGAACTTAAATCACATTTAATAAAATGGCCTTATTTGTTACAAAACTAATGAGTGCTACAAATATATAAATGATAACATATCCGAAAACAACCTATATAACCAACTACTGCATTTATATAACTAATGAGTACAAATATATAAATGGTTATATTTTGGAACGTTTGCAAGTAGTGGCGAGTTTCATTGGTTCTTTTTAGAATAGTTTATGGTAGAACCGTTCTCAAAGGTTGTCAAAAAAAAATTTTCTGTAGTAGTTAGTGGTTGTATATTAATGTTTCAGTTGGTAATTCATATTATTTTCTTTCAGGAACCGGTATTTGTTTTTTGTTATTTATGATTTTCAAACTCTGAAACATTCAATGAAAGCTAGGTTGACTATACACTAGAGATAATTTGCTTAATCTTACGGTATGTTTAGCGAAATGAGCTGGAGCACTGAGGCTGAGGCTGAGGCTGAGGCTGAGGCTGAGGCTGAGGCTGAGGCTGAGCCTGAGCCTGAGCCTGAGCCTGAGGCTTATATTATAATTCGAAAGCTGGAGTTTATATTTTTATTAACTGAAGCTTATTGATGTAAAATCACATAAAATACATACAACTAAATTCAGATATATTTCTCGTTTTGCGTGAATAATCCGCTATATTTTGAAGGCCTAAAGGGTATTTAAGTAATTTGAATAACTATACTGCTATAAGCCTGTGTCACAAACAAATCTTATTTTATGAACTAATTTATTTTAAAAATTTAATCCCTTGTAAACTTTTATAAGCCTCGCGCCAAACATAACCTAATGGGCAAAGTCAATAGTCTTTACAATAATGCAAAAACAGACCTCCATGGCTCCATCCATTAAACATAACACAAGAACACCACACACATCCACATCTATGTACCCAATGACATAAATATCCAACGATATCAATAATTATATATAAAAGAACAAAATTGATTTCACTTGCATATTATACTTTATATCATTTCTGGAGGACTCGAATTCCCATTTTTTGTTAAATAATAGTTTCCCTGCTTTATACTTTGGGCTTTTTGGCCTGTTTTGTGTTTCTATTGTTTCAATGGGCTGTTTGGTCTTTCACACTAGGTCCATGTCTAATACTCAGTGTCGTATAAATACGTTTCGTATTCCAACTTATTCCAGAACCTCTTTTTTCACTTGCTTCATCGAAAGGTAATTGGTAGGTGAGGCAGATCTGATTAGCTTCTCCTTCTCACGCAATTTTCTACTGCTTTTTTTTGTTGGTTTGTTGATTTTAGTTCATTTTAGTTGCTGTTATAGGCCTAGGTAGACTGCTTATAGATCATGCACATTTTCCCATTGTTTGGCCATGTTTTGATGCCTAAGTGTTACATGCATGATTGCTAGGGGGACATATACATTCTTCTGTTGTATTTAGGCTACCTACATGTTTGTATTTTTATTATTTTACTATCCCTTACTAACACCTTTGTTATTCCATGGTGTCCTATGCCATGAATTATGCCCCTTTGTTGTGTTTGTTTATTTGTTTGGTTCATGTTTCTGTCTTAGCTTCGTATGTACATTATTTTTGCTCTTGCCTGTCTATGAAATCCCAAAACAAAATACTCCCTGAACACGTGCAACATCTGTTATTCATGGAGAGTGAATTACAAAGTCAATCGTCCTGTGACGATGGCACATACAAATGTCCCGAGCCTGTTTCATCAAATGAGTGTAGTGGTTCAGGTTGCAAGCATAAACCAGGCAGTTTGGTTGATGATTCTGAGATAGGTATGTGAAAGAAAGTGCGCTCTCATACAGACCTAAAGGTTGGCCCATCAGGTTTGTTGTGCATTGTTTGCATACCTCTCAGAATTTGTAGGCTGTCGTGTTCGTTCAACGCTTATGGATATTGTCTTGCCATGTGCAGCTGTCGCCAACGTGCCTTACCATCCAGTTACGGGGGTCGAACAGGTAACTAATTCGTTTTTGCACGGTTGTATTCTGAATAGGTTTATTCAACTTTTGCTAACTACTTTTTTAATTCGTTTGTAGGAGGTTTATGTACAGCCTGTTATCCATTCACAGTTTGTAAGCGCTGTTTCTCCATCCACGGGTCCTAGTTGTCTTACGGCTCCTGATGATAAGGCGAAAAATGATCCGTTTTTAGGGGGTCATTTAAGCCCGGAATTGAATTTATTTGATCAAATATTGCCCTAAATCGTTCCTTTTGTGATTTTAGGTACTTTTGGAGTGAATTCTGGAAAAGGAAGCATTTTTGACGTTTTTTGAGCATAAAAGTGAAGAAAACGACAAAGTCTTAATTTTCCTTGCTGGGAATAGTACCTGACGGCATCAAGAGCATTCATGTGATGGCGTCAAGAGTAAAAGTGGTGACGGTCCAGAAGAAACGTGACGGCGTCACCCAAGGCCGTCACGTGTTAACTTGTCAAAACTTGCGCGAGGAGTAGCTGATATTGTTTTGGTCATAACGTTTGTATACGAACTCGGATTTAGGTGATTCAAAAGCCCACGCGAAGAGGACGAAGAAATATACAATTTGGTGAAAAATGGGTGTGACGCCGTCATGTGTAACGAGCTGACGCCGTCATGCCTTGCCGACAGAAAACTTGCCTATAAATATAACATCATAACTTCACTTTTTGTAAGCCCTAAACCCTAAGGTCGATTCCTGGGTTTAGGTAGGTGTTTTTTCAGCAACTTAGAGGGTTTCAATTACTCCATAAACATCTTGTAATGGTTTGCTGATTATATCTTAATTATGTTTTCCATTATCATTGTTGTTTGCTCTTCTTTGATTATGTTTTGCTAATTCACCTTGTGTCTACTTATGATTATGTGAAACTTGTATATAATTGATTAGATCTTATTGATTCCTTGTTGATGTTTGTGTCTATCTTCATCAATTAGGGTGTGACACTTTGATAGGTCTAATTGGTTTAGTTTATAATTCTTGATTCCTATTGTCTCTTGTTTAATTGAATGAATTTGATGTTAGGCTTAAGAAAACTGGCAGACTTCCATAAGGTAACATGCTTGAACGTCTTAAGAAACATGAACCAATGCGTACTAGGTTATTATGATTGTATTTAATGCATGAGAGAATTCTAATGATCCCATGTTAAGAGCTTCTTGCAGGCTCGACATAGGAGTGAAGTAGGAGCTTATAGAGCTGGGGAAGTACGTATGCCACCCCACAAATGGTATTAAGGAATACAACCCGTCAATTAAAACAAGGTGTGACAATTCAATAGGTAGAATTGGATAGCTAGCAAGGAGTAACATGTCATAGGTAGACATGCTTCACTTATCTTGTAGAACCTTAGTTTATTTTTCTTGCACATTAGTTTGATTAGTAGCTTTTGGGTTAGTTGATTAGCAACTAATTCCGTCCCTCCTTCCAATACCCGAGATTTTTACTTGCTTTTCATAAAATATAAAAATACAAAAAGAATCATCCTTCACCTTTAGACCTAGTTAGATTAATTTCAATCCTAATGACACTATTCCTGAGTTGAACGATCAATCCCTCGGTACTTGTCACAATACTATACTACAACGATCAGGTACACTGCCTGGTGGGGGTTGTAAGCTTCTCGAGATCCCTCGAGAGGTAAAGCCTGGTGCAATTCCCACGCATCAAGTTTTTGGCGCCGCAGCCCGGGGAATAGTTATTGTTTAGGTTGAAATTTATTTTGATTAGGTCTACTCATTAGATTCCTTTTTAGTGAGATTTTTATTTTCTTTTTATTAGCTTTCTCGTAGTCTATCTTTTCTTTGTGTATTTGTTTGTAGAAACCTTTCCATTGACTCTTCCGTTCACCATTATGGAGAATGCGAATCCACCATACTACCGACCACGAAACCCATTCACTCTTAATGACATCTTGATGTTCAACCAATATCGAGATGAACCTATCTATGATGCATGGAATCGTTTTAAAATTTTACTACGAATAGTCCCTCATCATGGTTTCGATCTATGGTACCTAACTCAATTCTTTTACTATAATGTCCACCCGTATTACCAAAGGTACATTGACGATTTTACCAACGGGGACCTTAGGGAATTAAATGTTGAAGAAGCATGGGATGCCATAGAAGATTGTGCCCAATATTATTATAGAGTAGACAACCCGACAAACAACATAACAAATCAATTGACAACAAATTTGAAGGATCATGAAACAAGTTTGTTAGGGGATGAATATTCTCATGTTGAGATACCTAAGTGGATGGCGCCCAATATCATAGTACAAAACAAACACATAGGTAATCTAGATACAATGGAGGATGAGGTAGATAATCCAAGCCCACAAAGTACCCCACAAGTCCAACCATCATTTGAGGCACATACACCGCCCGTGACTTACCCGGAAGAAGTAGAAGAGACTTTAGGAATCCCAATAGAGGTAGAGCCCTTAGACCAAGCACCATTTGAGGATATAGGTTTGAATACTTGTAATGATAACCTTACACCTAGTTCTAGGGAATTTCCTAGTGTTGATGAACCGGAACCTCAACCTTTACACAACTTTCCATCCTTAGATATACATCTAGGGGACAAAAGAGGAACCGACCCACTCATCAACCAATATTATCCGGGTAGTTTTAGGATGAAGGAAGCCATTCACTCACCCCCTTCACCTCACGTGGCACATTTCCACCCTAAGGATGTGTATCGCTACTTCCACCTGCACTTAATCCTAAGTGTAGGGAAAACCTCCCCTATTTCCGTTAAATAAGGGTAGAGTCAGGCTCGTGACTCGAACAAAAACAAACGCTTGTTAGGAGGCAACCCAACCCATGTTTTTTAATTGTTTGATGTTTTTATTTTATTTGTTTGTTTGTGTCATATATGCTTAATCATAGTTGTTTAATTTTCATTTTTCGAATAATTTGTGAAAATGCTTTATTTTGTTTTTAACCTCGTCTTAATTGCATATAAAGGTATTTTACAAAAAGATAAGTGTAGGGAAATTTATATTTTGTTAAAAAGAACTAAATTCGAACATGAAAACTTCACAATTCATGATTAGCATATATTCTATCTTGTTTGTGTGTCAATAATTGTGGATATGTTTTATGAGTTCCTATTTGTAATTCATTCCACAAGTATCCTATCCTTTTGTTGCTTTGTCTTGTTTCTATTTCTAAGTCTAAAATTACATCTAGTTGTGATTTTTGTTCGGTTTGATGCTTTGGTTTTTGTGTTTGTTGATTACAGGACAAGAAGATGATTTATATTTCTGGAGGGAAGCTTTCAACGTTCATCTTCTTGGAGGTAGATTTGACCATGTTGTCACATTATCCACACCGAACGAATCAGGGGAGTATTAGTTTCTTTCATTCTTATTTATTTTTACTTTTATATCTTTTATCTAGAACATTGGGGACAATGTTTGGTTTAAGTGTAGGGAGGGTATATTAGAAACTATTACTCCACTTGGTTTTTGTTTTGTTTGATAGTGAATGTGTAATAAAACTGAGAGAAATATTTGTTAGGGAAGTTTTAGCACCCAATTTAAATTTTTTTGCAACATGTAGGAGTGAAACTTTAGTCTTAATAAGCGTCTCATGGATAGGAGTTGTATGACTAGCACAAAAACCATACCACTCAAAAATTTCCACCCCAAATATGTGAGGTTCGCCCTTACATCTTTAGGAAAAAGCATTCATTGTTGGTACTTATGAGTGTACCGATAGTATTTAGATTCTAGAACTTGTGATAGCGATGCATCCCGAGACAGCTAGTGAAACTACATTCGTGTAGTTAGGATTTACTAGATGATAAGAGGCATTAGGATAACCCTTGTTTTACACCTGTAATATAATTACATTGGCTTCACAGGTCAAGTAATTCTCCCACACATTTGCGTTGTACTCATTTTTAGTACACGAAACCCCTAGTACACCCCTCCGAGCCTATCTTTTCGTTTCTACCTTTAAGCATCTTACTTAAAGGAAGAATTTGTTACACCCCACTTAAATGTATACCCAAATCGCCTTAGCCTTCCGTGTATGCACTCATCTTTAGTGCATTATTGTTATTTGTTTAAACCCTTTGTTAGTTGTCTAATTGATTACATGGTTGCTAAGTCGAGTCATATCTTGTACATATTGTTTTGGGACAATTGGGACTCATGGGTAAAGTACTTGTGTTATGGAGTAATGGGGAAGAACATCATATATTACCCCATATGTGTATTAATATTTAAAAGTACTCCAAGTGTTTTGATTATCTTGATTCGAGTCATTAGAATAGTTGACTGTAAAGTATGTAAAAGCTCAAGTGTAGGGAGGAAGCGAGCTCCCTTTGATGTATTATTTTGGATGGTAGAGTAGAAGTGTATGCAAAAAAAAATAAAAAAAATAAAAAATAAAAAAAAGAGAAAAAAAAAATATATAGAAAAAGAAAAGAGAAAAACATACGAGCTACCATCCGTTTCTTTTATTTATGTTTAAGTCAAATAGTGTCTTGAAAATTCAAAAAGAGTTGTGGTTAGTTTAAGTTGAGTCAAGTCTTGGCTTAGCAACGCCTCATTGTACATGTACTTAACTAAGACAATTGACTTGCCACCAGTAAAATATCCGTTTATCTAACAAAACCGTGTCTTCCATATCCCCTACACCTAATGTTATAACCCTTTAAAATACCTCTTTGATAGTTTATCCTAGGTGCTTACGCCAAGTGGTGGAGGTTTGATCCTTTCCCAAGCCTATGGTAATCTATTTGCTATGACAGGTAAAGAGTGATATTTCTCCATTTCCAATTATGACATATAAATTTACAACACCAGAGAGATGAGAGTATCCAAATACTTAATGTGAGGTGCTAGTGTATAATTTCCGTGCTTGTTTTGACTAAGGTGGAATGATCATTTGTTGTAATTACTTTTATATTAGTGTTAAATGACCCCTAACTTGTATTTTTATTGGTGGAAAAGCTCATTTGCTTGAGGACAAGCAAATCCCAAGTGTAGGGATATATTATAAGGCGAAAAATGATACATTTTTAGGGGGTCATTTAAGCCCGGAATTGAATTTATTTGATCAAATATTGCCCTAAATCGTTCCTTTTGTGATTTTAGGTACTTTTGGAGTGAATTCTGGAAAAGGAAGCATTTTGGACTTTTTTTGAGCATAAAAGTGAGGAAAACGGCAAAGTCTTAATTTTCCTTGCTGGGAATAGTAACTGACGGTGTCAAGCGCATTCATGTGACGGCGTCAAGAGTAAAAGTGGTGACGGTCCAGAAGAAACGTGACGGCATCACCCAAGGCCGTCACGTGATAACTTGTCAAAACTGGCGCGTGGAGTAGCTGTTATTGTTTTGGTCATAACTTTTTGATGCGTGGGAATCGCAACAGGCTTTACCTCTCGAGGGATCTCGAGAAGCTTACAACCCCCACCAGGCAGTGTACCTGATCGTTGTAGTATAGTATAGTGACAAGTACCGGGGGATTGATCGTTCAGCTTAGGAATAGTGTCGCTAGGATTAGAAAACCTAATTAATAGTTCTAAAGGTGAGGGATGATTATTTTTGTATTTTTATATTTTTATGAAAGCAAGTAAAATCTCGGGTTTTGGAAGAGTGGGCGGAATTAGTTGCTATTCAACTAACCCAAAGCTAATATATAATTAAAATAAAATACTGAAAATGAAATTAAACTAAATTATACTAAGGTTGTGAGCAGTAATTGGAGAAATTGTGTTTACTTAGACTTCACTACTCCCTAGATATCTTTTACACGTTAATTACTTGTTATACTTGTATGGATGACGGATTGTATTCCTTAATACCATTCGTGGGGTGGCATACATAACTCCCTAACTCTATGAGCTCTTATCTCCTCCTACACCATGACCCAGCACAACTATAGGGATTGTAAACAGTGGCTCATGCATTAAATACAACCAATAAAGACCTAGTACGCCTCGGTTCATGTTTCTTAAGACGTTCAAGCATGTTACCATTTGGAGATCTGCCAGTTTTCTTAAGCCTAACATATAAAATCATTCATCCAAGACAAGAATAGACAAGTAATCAAAACATAATCAACATCTAGATTTCATTAGATATAAGCAAACACAAAAGAGATCTAGCCTAGCATAATGGAATTGAGACAAGAACAAGATATAAACGACCAACACATAGACATATTGATTGAATTGGAAGAACACTTATCTCAATTACAATGCAAGGTCTCAAGGGTTTGGAACCCTTGAAAAACCTGTAAAAGATACACCAAATTCGTCTTTAGGGTTTCACCAAAACTTCTCTCTCTTTTAATGAAAAAACTAGAAAACTATATATAGGAAAACTAGGCTGACGGCGTCAAGACTACCATGTGACGCCGTCACCTCGCTGCCTAATACTTCCTCGGACGGCCTTGATCCACTTATGACGGCCTATGTGACGCCGTCACCAACCACGGTATTTTATTCTTGCCACTTTGACGCCGTCAGGATGACTTTTGACGCCGTCACCACCTTCGGTATTTTATTCTTCATGGCTGACGCCGTCAAGATGTAACTCTTGACGCCGTCACCTTGTGTCTTCAGCATGGAAAATTGGTACTTTGCCGTTTTCTTCACTTTTATGCTCCAAAAACGTCCAAACTGGCTACTTTTCCAGAATTCACTCTCCAAACACCTAAAATCACAAAAGGAACGATTTAGGGCAATATTTGATCAAATAAAGTCGGATTCGGGCTTAAATGACCCCCTAAAAACGGACCATTTTTCGCCTCATCATATACCCTTACACTTGAGATTTGCTTGTCCTCAAGCAAATGAGCTTTTATTCTACTCAAAAGACAAGTTAGGGGTCATTTAACACTAATATAAAAGTAATTACAACAAATAATCATTCCACTAAAGACCAATAGACAAGCACGGAGGTCATACACAAGCACCTCACAAATAGTGTTTAGATACTCACATCTCTCGGGTGTAATAAAGTAATATAACATTAAGGAAATGGAAGATATCTCTCACTACCTATCATAGCAAAATAGATTACCATAGGCTTGGGAAAGGATCAAACCTCCACCACATGGCGTAAGCACCTAGGATAAACTATCAAAGAGGTCTTTTAAAGGGTTGTAACGTTAGGTGTAGGGATATGAATTACACGATTTTGTTGGATAAAGGAAGTTTTACTGGTGGCGAGTTAACAATCTTGGTTAATTACATGTACAAGATGGCGTTGCTAAGCCAAGACTAGACTCGACTTAAGCTAATAAATGAAAAATAACAAAAACATAAAATGAACATAGAATGAAAACGGGATGGTAGTCCGTATGGTTTTTCTCTTTTTCTTTTCTATTTTTTTTTTCTTTTTCTTGATTTTTTGATTTTTTGATTTTTTTTTTTTTTTTTTTTTTTTTTTTTTGCATACACTCTTACCCTACCATCCAAAATAATACATCATAGGGGTTTGAGCATTCCCCTTACACTTGAATCTTTACATACTTTACAATTGACTAATCTAATGACTCGAATTAAGAAAATCAAAACACTTGGAGCACTTTTAAGATTAACGTACATATGGGGGTAATAATATGATGTTCTTCCCCATTACTCCATAAAATAAGTACTTACCCATGAGTCCCAATCGTCCCAAAACAATATGTACAAGGATATGACTCGACTTAGCAACCATGTAATCAATTAGAAAGTTAACTTAGGGTTTAACAAATAACAATAATGCACTAAAAATGAGCGCATACACGGAAGGCTAAGGCGATTTGGGTGTACATTTAAGTGGGGTGTAACAAATTCTTCCTTTAAGTAAGATGCTTAAAGTTAGAAACGAAAAGATAGGCTCGGAGGGGTGTACTAGGGGTATCGTGTACTAAAAATGAGTACAACGCAAAGGGTGTGGAAAAATTAGTTGATTTAACTAGCCAAGTAATATGACTTAAATGGTCAAGTAATTATAATACGGGTTTAACACAAGGGTGATCCTAATGCCTCTTATCATGTAGTAAATCCTACTACACGAATGTAGTCTCACTAGCGGTCTCGGGATGCATCACTAACGCAAGTTCTAGAATCTAAATGCTACCGGTACACTCATAAGCACCAATAATAAATGCTTTTCCTATCAAATCTAAAGGCGAACCTCACATTTTTGGGTGGAAATTTTTTTTGAATATACGGTTATGTGCTAGTCATACAACCTCCTATCCATGAGACGCTTGCTATGGCTAAAGTTTCACTCCTAAATGTTGTAAAAAATTTTAAATTTGGCGCTAAAATTACACTAACAAGTATTTCTCATAGTTTTATTACACATCTACTATCAAACAAAACAAACTCAAGCGAAAGTGCATATGTAAGGTATCATCTTTTTACCCTCCCCTTACACTTAGGATGAACATTGTCCCCAATGTTCAAGTAAAGAATAAAAAAGTTAAGAAGTAAAGAGAATGAAATCAAATACTCCCCTGATTCGCTCGGTATGGATTATAGGTTGGCCAGATTAAATCTTCCTCCAAGAAAACGAACAATCAAAGCTTCCCTTCCAGAATATAAATCATCTTCTTGTCATAAATAACCTGTAAATCCTGACAACAATAGACAAGGCAACCTCGCGTAAAATCGGCGGCATCCTATATAAGTTACTAAATCCTAGAAAACAAAGTAAGATATAATGCTTGTGGAATGAAGTTTGCAGATTTCCTGGAGATTATAAAACTTAATAATTCACAAAAACCATAAGACTCCGTTAGAAAAACAAAACCGGTAAAATTTCCAGATTTTTAACTCCTGACGCCGTCAAGAGTAATACTCTGACGCCGACAGAATGGACCTGCAGAAATTCTTATGTTAAGTTTCCGGAAAATTTCTGGAAAAACTTTGTCCTACTTCCTGGAAAATCCTGCAAAACTTCATTATGACTCAATACAAGCATTTGACTCTAACAAATACGAATATACATGTTCATTTAATATTGTGGAGAATCATGATCGGTTTGTTTCTTAAAAACTTATTTTGGGTTTCCCCTTACACTTATCTTTTGCAAAAATACCTTTAGGTTGAAGTTAAGACTAGGCCAAACAACATAATAAAGTATTTCTACTCATTTAGTTTAGAAACATGATCTACCAACAATAAAAATAAAACATGCATACGGAAGCAAATAACAATCAAACAAATAAAATCACACAAGACATGGGTTGCCTCCCAAGAAGCGCTTGTCTTTATTTACGAGTCTTGTAGCTAGACTCAAAGTCATGGGTTATTACCTGATCTCATCATCAAACATTACATCCTCCTCATTAATCATTTCATTGTTATTTTCTTGGTAATGTTTTACACGTTGTATGTTAACCGTGAATTCCCTACCTTCATCATCAATTAACACTACTGCTCCAAATTTAGAAGAATTTTTTACTGTGAACGGCCCGTACCATCTATACTTAAGCTTTCCCAGAAATAATCTCAACCGAGAATTGTATAATAGGACCTTGTCTCCTTCTGAAAATTCTTTGGGTTTCTTAATTCTTTGATCATGCCATCTTTTAGCTCTCTCTTTATATGTGATGGAGGATTCGTAAGCTTCTAGTCTAAGCTCATCAAGCTCGTGTAATTGCAAAAACCTATTATTCCCAGCAATTGTGTAATCTAAGTTGCTTGCTTTAAGCGCCCAATAAGCCTTGTGTTCTAACTCTACCGGTAAGTGACATGCCTTACCATACACCATGCGAAATGGGGTCGTTCCAATAGGCGTTTTGTAGGCCGTTCGGAATGCCCATAAGGCTTCGTCGAGTTTGAATGACCAGTCCTTTCTATTTTGACTAACCGTTTTTTCAAGTATTCTTTTAATAGCTCTATTGGTGTTTTCGACTTGGCCATTGGTTTGTGGATGATAGGCGGTTGAGAATCGATGGGGTACTCCATACCTCTTCATGACCTTTTCCATTTGTGCATTGAAAAAATGTGTCCCCCTATCACTGATGAGAGCTTTCGGAATCCCGAATCTTGCGAAAAGCTTTTTCAGGAAATGAATGACTACTCTGGCATCATTTGTCCTAAGGGCTTGTGCTTCAACCCATTTTGAAACATAGTCGATGGCGACTAAGATGTACTAGTTTCCTCCTGAGGATGGAAAGGGTCCCATGAAGTCGATCCCCCAAACATCGAATACCTCACAAACTTGTATAAAGTTCTGAGGTGCTTCATCCCTATGTGATATATTTCCGGCTCGTTGACATGCATCGCACGCCTGCACCATTTCTTTTACATCACGGAAAATTATGAGCCAATAGAATCCCGCATCGAGAATCTTTCGGGCGGTAACGTTAATCCCATGATGCCCTCCAGAGGGACCGGAGTGACATTCCCTCATAATCTTTACTGCCTCATTTTCCGAAACACAACGCCTTATAATATGGTCAGGACACCTTCGGAATAGAAAGGGTTCTTCCCAGAAGTAGTATTTTAGCTGGGAAAAGAACCTCTTCCTTTCGTACTTAGTCAGGTGTTCAGGAACCAGTCTACATCTACTTGCGAAGTAATTGGCAAAGTCGGCGTACCATGGCTCCGAATCAATCATTGACATTAGTTGTTCATCAGGAAACGAATCCCTAATCTCACTTCTATCGTGTTTATCCAAGGGGTTTTCAAGACAAGATAGATGATCG
The DNA here is from genome assembly GCA_030686995.1 of Artemisia argyi. NCBI lineage: Eukaryota > Viridiplantae > Streptophyta > Magnoliopsida > Asterales > Asteraceae > Artemisia > Artemisia argyi. The sequence continues at coordinate 198,490,909 of CM060685.1, read as the reverse complement.
GCGGCTAGATTCTCTGCCCCCCTCTTATCGCGAATCTCAACATCGAATTCCTGTAACAACAAGATCCACCGAATCAGTCGTGGCTTGGCATCCTGCTTTGCAAACAGATACCGAAGAGCTGAGTGATCAGTGAAGACGACTGTCTTTGAAAGGACAAGATATTGTCGGAATTTGTCGAATGCAAACACCACAGCTAATAATTCCTTTTCGGTGGTGGAGTAGTTCTCTTGAACGGGATTCATGGTTTTGCTAGCGTAATAAATAGGTTGGAAAAGCTTGTCACGTTGTTGACCTAATACAGCCCCGACGGCGTAGTCGCTAGCGTCAAACATGATTTCAAATAGTAACTCCCAGTTGGGCGCGATCATGATTGGGGCTTGAGTGAGTTCCCTTTTTAGGAGATCGAAAGAATCTTTGCATTCTTGGGAAAAATCGAACGGGGCATCTTTCACAAGCAATTGGGTCATGGGCCCGGCAATTTTGGAGAAGTCCTTGATAAATCTCTGATAAAATCCAGCGTGCCCCAAAAAGCTGCGTATTGCTTTAACAGTCGTGGGGTATGGTAATTTAGATATAGCTTCAACCTTAGCTTGGTCCACCTCTATCCCGTTCCCTGAAATCTTATGCCCCAACACAATCCCTTCCTTTACCATGAAATGACACTTTTCCCAGTTCAACACCAAGTTGGTTTCCTCACAACGTTTAAGCATCTTTTCTAAATTAGCAAGACAGCGGTCGAAGGAGTTTCCGAAGACTGAAAAGTCATCCATGAATACTTCCATGCTGTCTTCCATGAGTTCGTGAAAGATTGCGGTCATGCAACGTTGGAAAGTGGCGGGGGCATTACATAGCCCAAAAGGCATCCTTTTGTAGGCAAATGTTCCATAGGGACAAGTAAATGTGGTCTTTTCTTGGTCCTCAAGTGCTATGGGGATTTGAAAATATCCAGAGAATCCATCCAAGAAGCAATAGTACTCGTGTCCAGATAATCTCTCTAACATCTGATCAATGAATGGTAAGGGAAAGTGATCTTTCCTCGTAGCATCGTTGAGCTTTCGATAGTCAATGCATACCCGCCACCCAGTGACAGTTCTCTGGGGCACCATCTCACCCTTGTCATTTTTTACTACAGTCATTCCACCCTTTTTAGGTACAACCTGCACAGAACTGACCCATGGGCTATCCGAGATTGGGTAAATCAGTCCTGCATCCAAAAGTTTGATAACTTCTTTCTTCACTACTTCCTTAATGTTAGGGTTCACTCGCCTCTGGGGTTGCACCGTAGGTTTATAATCTTCCTCCATAAGAATCTTATGTGTGCAAAAAGTTGAGTCAATCCCCTTAATGTCGGCCACACTCCATGCGAGTACCCCCTTGTATTTCTTCAGGACCTCTAAGAGTTTAACTTTTTGTTCTTTTTCCAAGGAAGAGTTTATGATTACCGGGAGTTGGTTTTCTCCCTGAAGAAAGGCATACTCCAAATGATTAGGGAGCTCTTTAAGATCAACGTCAGGGGGCTCGATAATAGAAGGTTTGAGCTTGTTCTCGGGCTTTCGGAGCTCGAGATGCTCCGTTGCCTCTTTTCTGGGGTAGAAGGAGACTGCATTAACATCCTCCGTCTTTTCCACCTCTAGCAAAGGCAGAAAACTCTCGTCCCGTAGCCAGCCTTCATCGATTTGTTCATCGATGCAATCATCAATGACATCTGTGAGCTCATCTACTTCCCCGATAAAGTAGAGCCGGTTGGATGCTTCGAGGGAGAGGTCCATAGAATCCTTAATGTCGAAGGTTGTGCTATCGTCTCCTACTCGTAAGGTCAATTTGCCATCATAGACATCGATGACTGCACGAGCGGTAGCAAGAAATGGTCTACCTAAAATGATAGGTACCACGTCGTCCTCCTCCATATCCAGGATTACGAAGTCGACCGGGAATTTGAATTTCCCAACTTTGACTAGCACGTTCTCACATATCCCCACGGGGTACTTGACTGATCTATCGGCTAGTTGGATGTTCATACGGGTAGGCTTCAATCCAGAATATCCTAGTTTACGGAACATAGAGTGAGGCATGAGATTGATACTTGCGCCCAAATCGGCAAGAGCATTCTTGATTGAAAGAGGCCCTATGGAGCAAGGCAAGGTGAAGCTGCCCGGATCGTCTACCTTCTTTGGTAGCCCTCGATGGGTCACCACTGAGCATTCTTCCCCCAGGGTTACAAGACCCTCGAGCTTCTTCCTGTTAGCGAGCAGCTTTTTGAAGTATGTGCTATACTTTGGCATGTGATAGCAAGCATCCAGGAGAGGTATGGTGACAACTGAGTCTTTTAGGTATGACAAGAACCTCTTGTTATCATTCTCAGTTTTCTGGTTCCTTAGTCGGGATGGGTATGGAATTCTCACAGGTGGGTTAGGAAGGGCTGATGGGGAAGGGGTTGTCACGGGTGGTTGGTCCGGGGTGCCAATGCCGACATCCTGCTCCTCCTCCCCAGGTTTGTCTGAATCGAGTGTGACGGGGGACGAGTTTGGGTAAGGAGGGTCCTTCGTTGTCGTTCCGGCCCGTGTGGTTATCGCGAGCATGGGGTCTTTTCTTCCTTCTAACGGTGTTTGGAGGTTATCTAGGGCTGAGTTAAGCTTGTTGAAAAATTCTCTGACACCCTCCTGCTGTTCGTCGAAAAGCTCATTAAGCCCTTTCATCTACAAGTCTTTTTCTTGAGTGAAGTGACCAAGGTCATCTTCGAAATTGCTCCTGATCTTGAATTCAGGGCCTCCCTCCCCTTCTCTTTTCTTTACCAGATTTCCCCAAAGGGTGTAATCGTCATTTTGGTAGAAAGGCAGAAGGGAGGGATCAGCATAAATGTCTCCTCCTGATAAGCACGCATGTTCAGTTGTGGCTGCTCCTCCGCATTCCTCTACCTCATGCGGGCCTCCACAGTAATCGCAGATCAAGTAAGGATTCGACAGCAGTTTAGGTAGTTGCGATCCATCTAGGCAATCCATTCTTTTGTGAACTTTGCTTAACTAATCCAAGGTGGTTTCAGAAATGCAGACAGTCGACTCAGGTTCATCCCAAATGTCATCCTGGTCTTGGGCATATTCTTCAATCCTGTCCCATCCTTCCTCGGCACTAAGATTGGCTAATCTTCCTTTCCTAGATTGGTTAATTCCGTTCCGGTCATTAGAGGAGATATTTTCGTAAAAGATTTGGACCAAGAGCCAAAGTTCAATGCCATGATGTGGAACTTGTCTTATTAAATCTTTGAATCTAGTCCACGATTTATGGAAGGGTTCATCTTTCCCCTTTCGGAAACGAAGGATCCTATCTCTAAATGCTGAGGTTTTTCCAGGTGGAAAGAACTTCTCATAGAACTTGGATATGAGTTGCTCCCATGTGAAAATAGATTCGGAAGGGAGTTTGTCATACCATTCTTGGGCTTTTTCGTATAAGGTGAAAGGAAAGAATCGCAGTCGGGATGTGTTTCTGGTAGCCCCATCCGTATGGATGGTGTCCACTATTTTTAGGAAGTCCTTGATGTGTTGGATTGGATTTTCTTCATCAAGTCCGTGGAACTTACACACACTTTTGACAAGCCAAACATCATTTGCATGTAAGACCTCATTGGTGTGTTCGTTAGGGTAAACAATGGCATTGGAAAACCCACGAGGAGTTGGGGAAGAGTAGTCCTTGAGACGCTTAGGAGGAGATATTATAGGGGTATTCATCTCGTTGTGGGAGATAGGGGTTGTGATGTGATTTTCTGAATTTTCTTCAAAGAGAGGTGCATCAAAGTCGATAGCAATGCTGGACGGTTCAGGTGTTGAGTGAGTTTGTCTTAACCTACACATTTCTCTTTCGGGTTCAGCATAAGGCAAGACGAGGTCTTTAGTGGTGCTACGACTCCTAGTAATCCTAAGGTTGGAGAATTCGTTGGTTGCCATGATGGTGGACGGTGAAGAGTTACGAACAAAGGCACGAAGAAATAAGATAGACTAAAGAAGACCTAAAAATAAAAATAAAAATCTTACTAGAAAGGAATCTAGCAAGTAGACCAAATAAAAAGAAATCCTAACCTAGACAATAACTATTCCCCGGGCTGCGGCGCCAAAAACTTGATGCGTGGGAATCGCAACAGGCTTTACCTCTCGAGGGATCTCGAGAAGCTTACAACCCCCACCAGGCAGTGTACCTGATCGTTGTAGTATAGTATAGTGACAAGTACCGGGGGATTGATCGTTCAGCTTAGGAATAGTGTCGCTAGGATTAAAAAACTTAATTAATAGTTCTAAAGGTGAGGGATGATTATTTTTGTATTTTTATATTTTTATGAAAGCAAGTAAAATCTCGGGTTTTGGAAGAGTGGGCGGAATTAGTTGCTATTCAACTAACCCAAAGCTAATATATAATTAAAATAAAATACTGAAAATGAAATTAAACTAAATTATACTAAGGTTGTGAGCAGTAATTGGAGAAATTGTGTTTACTTAGACTTCACTACTCCCTAGATATCTTTTACACGTTAATTACTTGTTATACTTGTATGGATGACGGATTGTATTCCTTAATACCATTCGTGGGGTGGCATACATAACTCCCCAACTCTATGAGCTCTTATCTCCTCCTACACCATGACCCAACACAACTATAGGGATTGTAAACAGTGGCTCATGCATTAAATACAACCAATAAAGACCTAGTACGCCTCGGTTCATGTTTCTTAAGACGTTTAAGCATGTTACCATTTGGAGATCTGCCAGTTTTCTTAAGGCTAACATATAAAATCATTCATCCAAGACAAGAATAGACAAGTAATCAACACATAATCAACATCTAGGTTTCATTAGATCTTAGCAAACACAAAAGAGATCTAGCCTAGCATAATGGAATTGAGACAAGAACAAGATATAAACGACCAACACATAGACATATTGATTGAATTGGAAGAACACTTATCTCAATTACAATGCAAGATCTCAAGGGTTTGGAACCCTTGAAAAACCTGTAAAAGATACACCAAATTCGTCTTTAGGGTTTCACCAAAACTTCTCTCTCTTTTAATGAAAAAACTAGAAAACTATATATAGGAAAACTAGGCTGACGGCGTCAAGACTACCATGTGACGCCGTCACCTCGCCGCCAAATACTTCCTCGGACAGCCTTGATCCACTTATGACGGCCTATGTGACGCTGTCACCAACCACGGTATTTTATTCTTGCCACTTTGACGCCGTCAGGATGACTTTTGACGCCGTCACCACCTTCGGTATTTTATTCTTCATGGCTGACGCCGTCAAGATGTAACTCTTGACGCCGTCACCTTGTGTCTTCAGCATGGAAAATTGGTACTTTGCCGTTTTCTTCACTTTTATGCTCCAAAAACGTCCAAAATGGCTACTTTTCCAGAATTCACTCTCCAAACACCTAAAATCACAAAAGGTACGATTTAGGGCAATATTTGATCAAATAAAGTCGGATTCGGGCTTAAATGACCCCCTAAAAACGGACCATTTTTCGCCTCATCACTTTTGCATATGAACTCGAATTTAGGTGATTCAAAAGCCCACGCAAAGAGGACGAAGAAATCTACAATTTGGCGAAAAAATTGGTGTGACACCATCATGTGTAACGAGCTGACGCCGTCATGCCTTGCCAACAGAAAACTTGCCTATAAATATAACATCATAACTTCACTTTTTGTAAGCCCTAAACCCTAAGGTAGATTCCTGGGTTTAGATAGGTGTTTTTCCAGCAACTTAGAGGGTTTCAATCACTCCATAAACATCTTGTATTGGTTTGTTGATTCTATCTTAATTATGTTTTCCATTATCATTGTTGTTTGCTCTTCTTTGATTATGTTTTGCTAATTCACCTTGTGTCTACTTATGATTATGTGAAACTTGTATATAATTGATTAGATCTTATTGATTCCTTGTTGATGTTTGTGTCTATCTTCATCAATTAGGGTGTGACACTTTGATAGGTCTAATTGGTTTAGTTTATAATTCTTGATTCCTATTGTTTCTTGTTTAATTGAATGAATTCGATGTTAGGCTTAAGAAAACTGGCAGACTTCCATAGGGTAACATGCTTGAACATCTTAAGAAACATGAACCAATGCGTACTAGGATATTATGGTTGTTTTTAATGCATGAGTGAATTCTAATGATCCTATGTTAGGAGCTTCTTGCAGGCTCGACATAGGAGTGAAGTACGAGCTTACAGAGTTGGGGATGTACGTACACCACCCCACGAATGGTATTAAGGAATACAACCCGTCAATTAAAACAAGGTATGACAATTCAATAGGTAGAATTAGATAGCTAGCAAGGAGTAACATATCATAGGTAGACATGCTTCACTTATCTTGTAGAACCTTAGTTTATTTTTCTTGCACATTAGTTTGATAAGTAGCTTTTGGGTTAGTTGATTAGCAACTAATTCCACCCCTCCTTCCAATACCCGAGATTTTTACTTGCTTTTCATAAAATATAAAAATACAAAAAGAATCATCCTTCACCTTTAGACCTAGTTAGATTAATTTCAATCCTAACGACACTATTCCTGAGTTGAACGATCAATCCCCCGGTACTTGTCACAATACTATACTACAACGATCAGGTACACTGCCTGGTGGGGGTTGTAAGCTTCTCGAGATCCCTCGAGAGGTAAAGCCTAGTGCAATTCCCATGCATCACCTGCGTTCCCGACTATCGCGCCGGTTCTACGGAGCAATGTGCCTGCCAATGATGTGATTCACGGTAATAACTTGCTACTTTGTGCTGCGTTTATTGAAATGGATACCATTTCTTATATGTGTCATGTATTAGTATCCATGTTGCTATGTCATAGCTGTTACATGTTTCTTTCTAGCGATTATTGATTGTTGCTTTTACAGAACATCGTGGTAATGCGGTTACATTGGACTTTCAATCTGGTCTTATTCAACACGTTTCGAGTACTGATGATGAGGGTACTGAATGGTCTGATAACATTGTCCATGAATTGCAGGCTGCCATGTCTTCACCAATAGGTACATTTACTGTCCCCAAATTTTCATTGGTCGGATTTTGTATTCGAATCACAATTACTGAAGACATTAGTTTATGAACAACAGTTGTTGACACCATTGTTGATCGTCTATGGAAATGGCGTCATGTGGCGGACGACCACCCTTTTGGTACGTTTTCTGATGCATCATCATCTGTTACTCAGCTACCTTATTATGGATGTGTATTGTTTACTCGCTAAACCTAAAATACAGAAATCATGCCTTCACAAAGATGCCGAAGACGTGCTCACGAGTTTACAGACGGTGGTGTTATGCCAGAGCCATGTCATACGTTGCCACCCACTCCTGGCCTAACAATTGATCCAACCCTATATGGTGAGGGTCCTTCAGGGCTGCCTCATAGAATAGCTGCAGCTATGCTCTTACGGCCAGAGGCTGCACAGCCTCAACAAAATATTTCTCCAAATCCCCCCACAACGCGTCGCTCATACACAAGTTGTAGAGGTATGTGTCATCTATGTATCACCGCTGTAACTTCCAATGCTATTGTTGTATGTGTTTTCACATTATCTTTTTGCAGGCGGGTTATCCATACATAGTGCCATACCTACTGTTTCACGAGTGGGTACAGCAAGTGGTCCACCCACATATGATGATACTTTAGTTACGGGAGAGGATCCAGTAACTACATCACTCCCCACAGGTATCGAATTTTTTCTATTTTCTTTTGTTCTGTTACCCTTGCATGTTTACACTCCATGCGCCCTTGATGCTCACGCGTTTTCTGTTTCTTTTCAAGGTCCGCCGCAAGAATATACCAGATTTGGACCTTGCAACTGTATATGTTCCCATTGTCATGCACTTTTCTGGTATGAGGAGAGGCTCTCAAGTTCTACAAGGAGTTTAGGTCCGTTATATCATCCGTGTTGTATGGGAGGCAAAGTGCGGTTGTTGTTTCCAAGGGTGTATCCTCTATATATACAACAATTGTTCACGGACCCGCATTCCCTGACACACATCAGAGCCTATAATCAGATGTTTTCTATGACATCTCTTGGTGCCAACATAGATGATTCCATAAATGTTGGAAGAGGTCCATATATTTTCAAGGTTTTTGGGCAAATATATCATCAGATAGGGAGATTTTGCCCATTGCCACACGAAGGGCCGCGGTTTTTGCAGCTATACATTTACGATACTGAAAATGAGGTTGCAAATCGCCTCTCGAATTTTCAGAATAATGGTGCCAATGTTTTAAGGCCAGATATTGTCGAGGGTTTGATATGACTACTTGACAGACATAATGCTTTAGTGCAACTGTTTAGGACGGCACGTGATAAACTCCTTGACGCAGATGTCCCAGACTTCAAAATCAAGTTGTTTGCAAATGTTGGGTCTGTTCAACATGAGTTGCCAACAGCGGACCAAGTTGGTGCAATAGTTTTTTACAGTGGCCCGGAAAGTGAAACCGATTTCGATGTCATCATAGAGCATCATTCAGGGGAGCCAGACAGGGCAAATAAGTTGCAGCCGACATATGTGTCACTGCATTTCCCATTGTTATTTATTTTCGGTGAGCATGGTTACCATACAGACCTAAAGCTGGTACTGATACGTTAGGGTTCCTTGGATGGTGCTAAAAGGATGTCTATGGACGACGTTCAACATGCAAAATTTTTTTCCCCAAAGAATATTGTGCTAATACATATATCAATAAATCAGGGTATGTCAAGTATCGGCGACGAGATGTGGAAATCCAGGGCACTCGACACAATGTGAGGTTCGATAATGGATATGTGGTGCCATACAACAGGAGTTTGTGCATGGCTTTCTACGCACACATAAACGTAGAATGCTGTGGATGGACCACGTTGATCAAATATCTATTCAAGTACATCTCCAAAGGTACCGACCGGATTGCTGCTAACATAGCTAGGACGAATGGACCTTTTGGTCAGCCGCTACATCTAATCCCTAGTCATCATCATCAACATCTGCTACCACAACAGCTACACCAGTAGATGAGATCAAAAATTTTGTAGACGCAAGATACATAGAGCCACGTGAGTTGTGTTGGCGTATACTCAAATTTGATATCCATAGCAGAGACCCCGCCGTACAAATATTGGCAGTCCATCTAGAAAATATGCAACGAGTGATGTTTAGGAATAGGCAGCCTTTACAAACAGTTGTTGACAACCCGGGTTGCTATAAAACCACTTTGACACAGTGGTTAAAATTCAATGAAGAGTTCACATTCGGCAGGCACCTAACATATCTTAATTTCCCATAAGAGTTCGTATGGTCCAAGACAGATAAAGAATGGGCTCCTAGGCAGTATCTTAACAAGCCCTTGATTGGGAGAATCGCATACGTGCATCCAACCTCAGGGGATCTATTCTTCCAGCGGCTATTTGTCTTACACCAAAAGGGCTACTTAAAAATGACCAAGAATGGTGTATTGCAATGGAAGAGGCCACTGCCACAGCATCGGCAGCAGAACTGAGGGCCATGTTCGTGCAGATATTGGTATTCTATGATGTTACAACACCTCTTGAATTGTTTGAAAATTTTTGGGAGCCTATGTCCCATGACATCCCAAGGGTGTTGTCAGCACTGTTTGGGATACACTTACTACATGTCAATGAACCGGAACTAAGAAACGGCCTTTCTTACGAGCTAGAAGGTGCACTGGCTCAGCACGGAAAATCATTGGAAGAATTTGGGATACCGTCACCACCAAACGAGTTGCTGAGCATGTTAACCAATAGGTCCATCAGAGAAAGTGATGTTTTAATACCACAACTGAATTCCGAATAGAGGCAATTCTTCGATATGGTTATGAGTTCCATTCAAGATCATCGCCAGGAAACCATTTTTGTTTGCGGCCACGGGGGGACGTGTAAGATCTTTCTATGGAAGACAATTATCACAAAAATACGTTCACAAGGAAAGATTGTTTTGGCGGTTGCATCATCAGGGATTGCGTCACTATTATTGCCATCCGGTAGAATGGCTCATTCAAGGTTAAAAATCCCACTTGACCTTACAGACGAGTCGGTTTGCAGCATAAAAAAAACACCCAGATAGCGAAACTGTTAAAACAAACTGGACTCATAGTTTGGGATGAAGCACCGATGAATGATAGAAGATGTTTCGAGGCATTAGATAGGACATTGCGTGACATATGTGAAGAGCCGGATATCATCTTTGGGAAAAGAACGTGATACTCGGCTGAGACTTCAGGCAAACACTCCCCGTCAAGAAAAATGCTTCTACAAATGACATTATTGCTTCTTCCATATCTGAATCGTATTTGTGGCGACACTTAAAGGTCTTTTTCCCTATACAAAACATGAGGCTGCAACAGGCAAACATGAGCCAGTCGAAAAAAGAGGAAACCATACAATTTTTAGAATGGTTGCTTAATGTTGGTGATGGCAAGGTTGGTACACCAGATACACAAGATCCTCAATACACATCGTGGGTTCATATTCCCGACACCCATTGCTTCCCGGCAACAGAAGAAGGAAAGTGGTCTCTCATTAACTTTATCTATGACAATCATACTCTTCACAGACCGACTGCCAAAGCATTTCAAGACAAAGCTATTGTGTGCCCTAAGAATGAAACTGTGGATTCCATAAACACAGACATTCTTCACACAATAAAGGCGACAAGCCAGTTTTACACAAGCAATGACCAGGCAATCCCACGGTCCAACGATGGAGGTGCTTCAGAAATACTCTACCCTATTGAGTACTTGAATTCAATAACTATAAGCGGGTTTCCACCACATCAATTAGAACTCAAGGTAGGTACACCAATAATGTTACTGAGAAACCTGAACTTACAAGGAGGGCTTTGTAATGGTACTAGACTGATCGTCACCCAATTGCTTACCCGGGTAATCGAAGCTAAGATAATCACTGATACAAGAGTTGGACAGAAAGTATTTTTACCACGCTTAGTACTTATTATGAAAGATGAAAAGATGCCATTCATATTCAGACGTAAACAATTCCCAGTTAAAGTATGTTATGCAATGAGCATCAACAAGAGCCAAGGACAGCCGTAAAAAAAATTGGGGTGTATCTTCCCGAACCAGTATTTGGGCACGGCCAGCTTTACGTAGCATTGTCAAGAGAGACTTCTCCAAAGGGTTTGAAAATGGTTATTGCACCGTGTTCAAGGATCCCATCTAATACAACAAAAAAACATTGTTTACACTGATTTTCTAGCAAAAATAACCAGGCGACAGGTTTTGTTCATTAACTTTTTAAACACTCACCTAGCTTCATTGCTTTACCTGTTTGTGTTAGTTATTAACATCTACCATATATGTATTCACTATGTGTACGCAAAACACCATGTCATTATATGAAAACCTATTATGTTCCTTATGTGGCTGTTACTCATTCATTGAATACATGTTAAATACGTGCGCCCAGGTATACATTGATACATGAATGCTGGTTGTAAACATGTTACCCTTTACTACAAATATAGGCATATGTTACTAAACCATCTAATAATATTATAAGCGCGTTTTATTTTGTAGGAAAATGGCTGAAAAGGATAGAGATACTCCGTCAAACGCTGCTACAAGAATTGCAATAACCTCTGACACACAGGCAACCAACCGATCCAGGGACAAAGGAAAAGGTATACTCCTAGAAGAAGATGTCACCGTTGTTATGAGCCTTAAAACAGAAGATCTTACCAAGCCTGTAAGGAATTGTTGAAGATACTACTGACAGATACTACTGACAGGTTCTTGCGGAAGGCTTAGTGACTTTCTGCTGATGATTGGTTCCTGCGGACGACCATAGATCATACGGATAGAGTTTAACCGTGGATATAACTTATGTATTTTAGGACAAGATATGTAGAATATCTTTTATTAGTTTTTAATTATTCGTTTCTTGTAAGAAAGGTTAGGGTTTCCACTAGTATATAAGGAACCCTAGGTCATTGTAATAGATACAAGTTTTAGTACGAAGTTTTATTAACATTATTGATCTATAGAGGATCAAGTTTAGTATACGTTTGTTTTTATATTCCGCATAATTACAAACTCACAGAGATTATCTAACTTAGTCTAGCTAGTGATTACATTAGTTGGCTAACGATCTATTGGCTCGTGATCTATCAAGGAATAGATCCCTACAAGTGGTATCAGAGCCACTAGATACTCTCTGTAACCTCTACACAATCACATAACTACTCAATCAATACCTATGGCAGACAAACCATGTGGTGATGTTGCTCTCTCTAAAGCAGGCTCTCTCACTCAACAACTACAACAAGTGGCCTTCTCCAACAGCAATGCAAAACTTCCTTTTCTTAGGAAGGATGAGTATGAAATCTGGGCCATGAAGATGCAGAATTGGATTGCAAGTGTTGATTATAACCTCTGGAATGTTATACTCAATGGTTGTCGTCCTAAAAAGCAAAGTGTTGATGCTAATGGGAAAGTTACAATATTGGAACCTGTTTCTAATGATGAAATTCTGGCTATACAAAGGGAAAACAAAGCTAGAACCATATTGTTGCAGGCAATCCCTGATGACCACATGGGAGATTTTCATTCCATGTCTGATCCAAGAGAAATCTGGTGGGCCATAAAAGCTAGATTCGGTGGGAATGAAGAATCAAAGAGGATAAGAAAAAGTGTGCTGAAGATGAAGTTCCAAGAATTCAAGATCACTGAAGAGGAAGGTCTTCACAAAGGTTATGACAGGTTTCAGAAGATTTTGAGTCACTTGATTCAGTTGCTGGCCAGACCTGATAATGAGGAGGTGAACTCTAGGTTTTTAAGAGCCTTGCCTCCCTCATGGTCTCAGGTGAGTATATCATTGAAAACCAAAGGTGGCTTGGACTACCTCACCTTTGATGACTTGTACAACAAACTCAGAGCTTTGGAAGGTGACATAAAGGGATTCTCTCCATATGCAGCAACTCCTTCACAATCTGCATTTGTCAGCTCTAATTCAAACTACATGCCACATACCTATTCAAGTCCATCCTCAGCACCACAGGTTTACTCAAGTCCATCCACTCCAAGCCAAAGTCTTCCAATGACCACATTGTCTTTTTATCCAAATATCAGCAATGTGATGGAAGATGTACTTCATTCATTTGTTGCTGAAGTTGATAAACAACAACAAATAGCTTATGAAGATTTTGAGCAGATTGATGAACTTGCTTTAGAAGAATTGGACTTAAAGTGGCAAATGGCTATGCTATCTCTAAAGGTGAGGCGATTTGAGCAAAAGGTTGGTAAAAAGCTTAATGTTGAAGGAAAAGATGCAGCTAGGTTTGATAGAAGGAAGGTGAAGTGTTATGCTTGTGGAGAAATTGGTCACTTTGCAAGAGAATGCACTGCCAAGAAAGGGTGAAGCCAGTACCAGGTATTCAACATAGAAGAAGAAAGAATTAGAAGCTGGCGAATCAAAGGCCTTGATCACTGCTATTGATACTAGTGTGGACTGGAATGAGCATGATGATGATACAAGCAACTCTCCTCAAATCTCCTGCATGGCTAGTTGTGATGATAGCTTTGGTCTCATGGGAATCTCTCCTCAGGTATCTACTTGTGCTTGTGATTGTGATTCTAAATATACAACTCTAAAATAAGCTTATGATGATATGAAACCAAAATATAATGCTTGTTTTATTGAAGCTGCAACTTACAAAGAAGCATTTAAAACTTTAGAACAACAAAAGGTGTGGTTTCAACAAAATCAATTGGCTTATGAGGAAAAGATTATAGTTTTAAGTAGAGATTTAGAATGTGCTAGCAATGAATTGAAATTTTCTGAAAAAGAAAAAGCTAGAATTCAGTCTGAGAAAGATGTTTTACAAGAGAAATTCAATAAAGAAGTAGCTAGTCGTAAGAAGTGGCAAGAAGGGTCTTCACATTTAGAAAAGTTAATTGATAGTAGTCAATCTGTTAGGTCTAGAAGAGCTTATTGATCCAGAGGAGTTAACTTACCCTGATATATCCAGTGTTTTTGACCCTGAACCTGTCCTAGAATTTCAAAAGCCCGTAAAATATGTTAAGGAAGGGGGAATGAATGCTGTACCAGGACCTATCAGTGGTGTATTTATGCCTACCACCAAAACTTCTGACTTTGATGGTTCACACCATCTCTTTGGTAAAAAGTCTAAAGACTTGCCAAATAAGTCTGAAGACTGTCCAACCATAGGAACCCCTAAACCCACATCCCATAAGTCTGACTCACCTGAATCAAAGGAAACCACTGGCATTAGGATCAATGACTCCCCAGACACTAGAAGTATATCTAGTAATGATTCTAACACTTATGTATCTTGTTCTTCCAGGGACAAGACCTCAGAGACCTCTAGTTATGCCAGCTGTGATTCCAAGACCAAGTCAGACTCACCCAGGTCCTCAACAAAGATTTCTGACAAGTCAACCTACAAGTCTGTGGACTCTGAAGTTGCTGCTGATGAAGTTTTTAATCAACCAGCCTCTTCTGAAGACTTGTTATTTACTTCTTATGAAAACAATTCCTTTCAGTGTTTACAAAACAATTCTGTTTCTGATGTTTGTTTGAATAATTTTATGTTTAATAAGACATCTTTTGGATTTAATAAATCTTATAAGAAAAAGAAGTGTTTTGTTTGTGGTAGCAAGTTGCATTTAATTAAGGATTGTGATTTTCATGAAAAGAGGATGGGTGTTTCTGTTGTGAACAATAGACCTAGACATAAGTGGACTAATACCAAACCCTCATTAGCTCCACATGCCAATTATCATGTCAGCAGAATGTATTCCACTCCAGCTGATTGGCTTGTTTATTCCAATAGGTCTTCTTTTAACAATAGATGTATGAATACCAATAGAAATAGATATGGATTTCAACCATTTAATGGTGCTAATCATTGGTATGAATATACTGACCCAATGAGTATGGGAAGGGGTAATTGGGATTCTGTTGAAAAGTCCTCAGCAGATTGTTCTTGGACATATAAAAGACCATTTAACTACAGGGAATCCAGGAACAATTGTGGATCTAACTCATCATCTTGGGTTCATCAGAATGATTCACAAGGCAGGCTCAAGTCTTTCATGACTTATGTCTCATACTATTTGTTGTTGTTGTATATTAACTTTCTTTGTTGTAGGAACATCCTCTTCTTAATAAAGACTTAGGTATTGTTGATAGTGGCTGTTCAAGAAACATGTCTGGTAATGAAGAGAAGCTGGATGACTTTGTACCTATTAATGGAGGCATTGTGAGGTTTAGAAGTGGAGTAGGAAGGATTACTGGCAAAGGAACCATTAGAACTCCAAAGGTGGATTTTGAGAATGTCTACTATGTGAAGGAACTTCAAGGATTCAATTTGTTCTCAGTCTCACAAATTTGTGACAAAAAGCTTCCTGTGCTTTTCACTGAAGATGGTTGTTTCATTCTTTTACCTGAATTCCAAATGCCTGATGATAATCTTGTGTTACTTAAAGCTCCAAGAAACCATAATCTTTATACCTTTGACTTGAATGATGTCAAGCCAGAAGGTGATCTTACTTGCTTGGTGGCTAAAGCAGCCTTGGATGAATCTACAAATTGGCATAGGAGGATGGCACATGTTAATTTCAAAGTCATCAACAAACTTGCTAAAGATGGACTTGTTCATGGACTTCCTTCCAAGATCTTCACCAATGAGCATAATTGTGTGGCTTGTAACAAGGGAAAGCAACACAAAGCTTCTTATAAAGCCATTACCACTGTGAGCATAATCTCAGAACTATTGCAGCTGCTTCTCATGGATCTTTTTGGTCCTACATCCATCAGAAGTATTGATCATAAGTACTTCTGTTTGGTGATCACTGATGCTTTCAGTAGATTCAGTTGGACATTTTTCTTAGTGACTAAAGATCAAACCTTTCAGGCACTCAAAGAATTTATGGCTCTAGCTGAAAATCAACTTAACAAGAAGATTAAAGGTATTAGGTGTGACAATGGGACAGAGTTCAAAAATGGCAAACTCATTGAACTTTGTGGTTTAAAGGGTATTAAAAGAGATTATAGCACTCCTAGGACTCCACAACAAAATGGAGTTGCTGAAAGGAAGAATAGAACCCTTATAGAGGCTGCAAGATCTATGCTTGCTGACTCTAAGCTTCCCACCATGTTTTGGACTGAGGCAGTTGGTACTGCCTGCTATGTATTGAATAGGGTGTTGATCACTAGACCTCATAATAAGACACCCTATGAACTGTTGACTGGGAAGAAGCCTACCATTGAACACTTGAAACCTTTTGGTTGTCAGGTGACCATTCTTAATACAAGTGATCATCTAGGCAAATTTGAAGCAAAAGCTGCTGAAGGTTATATTGTTGGTTATTTAGCACATAGCAAGGCTTATAGGGTCTATAATTTGGCTACAAAGAAGGTTGAAGAGACACTTAACATGAAATTTTTGGAGGATAATGTTAATGTACAGGGCAAGGGTCATGAATGGTATTTTGACCTTGATTACCTTACTGATTATTTGGGGTATGCTAGACACACAGCTAACCCATCTGCAGGTATACAAGTGTCATCTTCTAACAATGCAGGTACACTAAAGGATGATTCAGACAGTGATTCAAACAGTGATGAACCCACTATTGTTGTAACAACTCTACCAACCCAGGTAGCAGATTCTCCTACCAAAGAAGCCTCTGATGCCCAATCTGCTGATGATGTGGAAAATTCAACTTATGCAGAAGATCTTGCTAGACTCAAAAAGCAAGAACATGCAGCTGCTGAGGAAGCTAAAAGAATTGGTTTGGAGTTTGCTCAAGACACTGAAGCCCTCTTAAAACAAGCTGCTGTTGAAGAGAGCAGAAAACCTAGTTCTGCTGGAGCATCAGTTGATGCAGCTGTTCATTCTGCTGATGGAGATTCTGCTGAAGGTGTTTCTGCGGAAGTTCCTGTTTCTACTGAAGTTTCCATAATTTATGATGAACCTTATGGCAGGTTTCCCACTCCCTCAGATCTTGCTAATGTTCAGCAAAGTGATGGCATTTTTCAATCAGCTTCCTATGATCAAGACTTTGCTCCCACTTTAACCAATCTTGATAACTCAATTGATGTTAATCCTGTTACCATTAAAAGGATCAACACCATACATCCACAAGATAATATACTTGGTGATCCAAAAGCAATGGTACTCACCAGAAGTGCCATTAAGAATACCAAGTTTGGGCAATGTGCATTTTTGACTTATGTATCCACTCAGAAGAGAGACAATCACACAGATCAGAAGCATTGTTTGTTTGCTTGTTTCTTGTCTCAAGTTGAACCCACAAGCATTAAACAGGATTTGAGTGAGCCTAGTATGGTTGAAGCTATGCAGGAAGAGATGCAACAATTCAAGAATCAAGATGTTTGGGTACTTGTTGATCTGCCTGCAAGGAAGATTGCAATTGGGACCAAGTGGATCTTAAAATGCAAGAGGGATGCCAGAGGTATTGTGGTCAGAAATAAAGCAAGATTAGTGGCTCAAGGTTTCAGACAAGAAGAAGGTATTGACTATACTGAGGTCTTTGCACCAGTGGCTAGGGTTGAGGCCATTAGACTGTTTTTAGCCTTTGCCTCATATATAGGGTTTAAGGTCTATCAGATGGATGTCAAGAGTGCCTTTCTCTATGGCAAAATAGAAGAGGAGGTGTATGTTACTCAACCACAGGGCTTTGAAGACCCCCATCATCCTAAGAAGGTTAACAAAGTTGTCAAAGCACTTTATGGACTTCACCAAGCACCAAGAGCATGGGATGCTAGATTGTCTACATTTCTTTTGGAGCATAGATACAGAAGAGGTGCTATTGATAAGACTCTCTTTATCAAGAAAAACTCCAGGGACATCATTCTAGTACAGGTCTATGTGGATGACTACATATTTGGATCCACAAAGGAAGCATGGTGTAACACCCCCAAATTTGTAAGTAAGCAGCAGAAGACTAATTGGGGTATTACTTCTCGGATCATTGTCATAACCATAGAAAACGACTCAAAAGAGACGTTTTTATAAAAGTTCAATTACCATTAAATAAACTTGTCACAACATGACACGAGGAAGTTTTACGATAAATTGAGAGTTACAATTGAAATGGTTCTTGATAAAAACAAATGATAACTTTATTAAACATGGTCCATAGAGGGGTCATTTGCCAATCTTCGTGCCCGATTTGCCCGCGTCAGTTACCTGAGATAAACATGCTAAAAAGGTCAACATGAATGTTGAGTGAATCCATAGTGTTTAAGTAGTAATAGTTGAACACAAGCCAATAGTAGTAAAAACAGTAGCATCGCAGTGTAATATATATATATATATATACATATTGCCCTAAGTCTCATGACACGCAAACCTTAACATCGGGTGTAATATAATAAATCCCACACCATGAATTGGTGTAGGTGATAATGCCCTCGTGTAATAGGAGTTTGTCAGGCTCCTTAGTCAATTCGAATAAAGTGCAGTTGGTTACTTACCCAGCAACTCAAATGGGGCGTCAACTGCCAATAGATCTATTCACCGAATTCGCGTTCACTCGCAAGTGATTAATGGTTCATGATATGAGGGACTTTTTGACAAGTGGTAACTTAGGCAATATAAATCAGGATATCATACAAAAATACTTGTGTTCAGTTTAGTAGCATGTATCTCCCAACGGGATTTGAAAACATAGTAAAAGTGGGACTATGAACTCACCTTAGTAGTACAGTGGTAGTGGTAAAGATTTCAGTTACGGTCAAGGAACGGCTCCAACACACAACCTAGATAGTACGATAAGTTTTAGTGTTTTGGTAGTCCAAATGTGATTATCACGAAGAGTTTTAGAAATAAAAAGGTTTATTGGAGTAATGACAACAAACCACGTAATTTAAATGATGTGCACGAAAGTTAGGAAAGATGCATATATATATGTATAAGTATAATTGTATATATGTATATATATATGATCATGAAATTACGATAAGGACTCCGGGATGCAATGCAATGATTATGAAAGGCGGGAACTTAAATATTAGATTTTCAGTTATAGTCCTTGGTCCAAGCCCTTCGTCAGGTTTCACTTTTTATGCTAACGGCGTTAGCGTTGCACCGTTGGTCCTCGTTATATAATATTTTCTTTAACGGTCCCCTACTTGTCCAAACGTACGATGTGAGCTCGAAATTTATTAATTTATCATTTTTGGTCCTATAATTTCTGTTTTTACAGCTTTGACCCTTGATTTCACAGTTTTACATTTTTAGTCCTTGTAAGTGTCGACGCGTCACATTTTTGGTCCTTTTTCACAAAAATCGTTAGAATTTTTATAAAAATATTTCCGAGGCTTTATTTAATGTGGAAAAACTTAATTTCACTGAATTAACCCAAAAAGGGCTAAAAATTTGCTTAATGGACTTATAAGCCCACTCGGCTTATTTTTCAAACCTTATAACCATCGAGTTTTTGTAAAATGTTTTGTCCAAATTAGGGTGTCGAGGAGCTATTATTTTTGAAAAGTTAAAACACGAAACTAATAGCTTGTTGGGTGGTCTATTAGGTTGTATAAAAATATGACATGCTCGTTATTGAGTTTGGCAAGATATTGGGGTGTTTTCTAGCTACTAGAGTCGAATTGTTCACATGAAATAACAAGTTTTATCTTTTTCATTTTTGAATCTGATCGTGTGCATGCGTTAAGCAATCGTTAATGGCGAGTCATATGATGCATGTAACGTGAACAAGGATGTAAATGATGTATAACGAGACTCCTATGCCTTCCATAAATGTGGTGTGTCTTGGTACAACCTTATATATGCATGTTCGTATGAAATTATAACGTTTCTATTACTTTTTCGTGATTAATAGCATGTTGAGTAAGATATTTAGACCTAGGATGCATGGGACGTAAACAAACTTGTATTTAAGCATAACGTGACTCCAAAGCCCTCCAAGAAGGTGGCATGTCACACTATGTGTCTAGGTGTATATGTCGTACGTATATATGTATCATGAACACGAGATGATTGTGATATTGTATGCATGCATGAAGTTTTAGAAATTGTAGGGATTTTAGGATGCTTACTACACCTTAAAGGTGGTGAGATGTCGAGTGGAGGAGGAGGGGAACGAAGCAGCCTTCACTTGCCTGGTTCGAACGCTAGTTGTGGGTGGACAAGAGTGGTCTCGAGCTACTTCGAATAGTCTCCACAGTGAGGAGGGTTTAACCCAGGTAGAGCAGTAGAAGATCGTGTAAGTGCAGGGAGTTTTAGGAGGCCTTTGCACGTGTAATAGAAGGTGGTGCATGAACCGAAAGGGTGGAGTACGTATATATAGTATTATATGTGAATTATTTTCCAACATGTTACTGTGGCTATGGCAGTAGAGTCTTTATTATTGTGTTACTATTTTCTTCTAAACTTGGCCCTCTCGTCAGTGGTACTTGCCCAAAACAAAGGAACATGTTTTATGGGGTAACTTTTATTCGTACGTAGTAAATAACGTTTGGTTTTTATTTATATTTTTTTTCCTTAGTCGTTCATGTGTGGTAACGAGGATCCATATGTTCAAATGAGTTTCAAGATAGCTAAATATTCTTGTACGATAGTTAAAGTGGTAGCAAATTCGAAATGACTTGGCAGAATTAAATATTTTTGAGTGTGTTGATTTCAAGGGTATCGAGTGGATTATACATGCTTAGCTTAGGGACTTTTAAGGTGGTATTCGTATGAGATAAATAGAAAGAATTATTGTTAGCGGTTCTTGGGTGCGAGGTAAATCAAGAGGTGTAATAATATCGACATGTTGTTTGTGAGATATAAAAATGTCGGAGTCGTTTTGAGTTGAGCTCGCTGCTTGCTAATCTCAAACAGAACTGAGAATGAAATTAAAAATGAAAGGTACTGGGCCGGTTGTTCTTGAATGGGCCCAGCAATAGGGTTGAGCCCATAGGCTTGTCGCGTGGGTTTTTGATGGTGGGCCGAAGAAAGGGATTAGGGGCCCAAGATTAGTTAAAGTTAATTGTGTTGAGAAATTTGAATGAAGATTATCGTAAGTTATTTTCGTTAGTTCGGGAGTTGGTTGAGTATGGTTTTAGTGGAATAACGTCACGTGATATTGTAAGTGACAAAAGTTAATTATTTTCACGATCTCGGACTATCATAGTATGTGTGTGAGCATCGTTTTAATGATATGGGTGATTACAATTCACGTTGTGATAACTCGTATTATAGCCTATTCGTTGAATGAGATATTTCTTGTAGTTATAATGTTATAAAATAACGAAATGGTACAATAGACTTTGTTTAGCACGTAATATTCATAAGGGAAAAATAGCGGGAGTTACAGTATCAACCCCTTATTTTGAATTCCGTCCCGGAATTCTAGTCTAAGATAGTTGTTAGGGACGATTATGGGAATAGATGTGGGTATTTAGCGCGAATCTGGTCCTCACGCTCCCAAGTGTACTCTGGTCCTCGCTTAGAATTCCACATAACCTTGACGATGGGAATACGGCTTTGTTTCAATTGTTTGGCGTCTCGATCCACGATTTCTACTGGTTCTTCAACGAAGTTAAGTTTGTCGTCGACCCGAATTTCTTTTAACGGAATGACCAGAGATTCGTCTGATAAACACTTCTTCAGGTTTGATACGTGAAAGGTATCGTGTACTCTACTGAGTTCTTCCGGAAGTTCAAGTTTGTACGCCACGGGGCCAATCCTTTCTAGGATTTTGAATGGCCCAACGTATCTGGGATTCAACTTCCCACGTTTCCCAAATCGAACCATTCCTTTCCAAGGAGACACCTTCAACATAACTCTATCTCCAACTTGGAATTCCATGGGTTTTCGCCTCATGTCGGCATAACTCTTTTGCCTGTCTCGGGCTGCTTGTAATCGCTGTTTGATTTGCACGATCTTATCAGTGGTTTCTTGAATGATGTCGGGTCCCGTGATTTGTGCATCTCCGACTTCTGCCCAACAAACTGGTGATCGGCATTTCCGGCCATAAAGGGCTTCAAACGGAGCTGCCTTGATGCTAGCGTGATAGCTGTTATTGTAAGAGAATTCTGCTAAGGGTAAGTGTTTATCCCAACCCTTACCAAAATCGATCACACATGCTCAGAGCATGTCTTCCAAGGTTTGAATAGTTCTCTCACTCTGACCGTCGGTCTGCGGGTGATATGCAGTACTCATATCCAGGCGAGTACCCAATGCTTTCTGTAACGACTGCCAAAAGTTTGACGTGAAACGGCTATCTCGATCCGAGATAATGGAAATTGGCACTCCATGTCGTGAGACTATTTCTTTCAAATATAGTTGTGCAAGGGTGCTCATCTCGTCGATTTCTTTTATTGGTAGAAAATGCGCGGATTTGGTAAGGCGATCAATGATGACCCAAATGGTATCAAATCCCCTTGGCGTCTTAGGTAATTTTGTGATGAAATCCATTGTAATCCTTTCCCACTTCCACATCGGGAGCTCTGGTTGTACCAACAAACCGGATGGCTTTTGACACTCAGCCTTTACTCGTGAACACGTCAAACATTTTCCGACATACTCGGCGATGTCAGCTTTCATGTTTGGCCACCAGTAAAGTTTCTTGAGATCCTGATACATCTTATCAGACCCTGGGTGAATGGAATATTTAGACTTGTGAGATTCATGCATGATGAGATCTCGTATTCCCCCATAGAGTGGAATCCAGCTTCGGTCTTTGAAACACAACCTTCCGTCTGATTTCTTTACGAAGCTATTCTCACTTTCTGGCATACCGTAGATCTTCTCTTGTGGTCTGTTCTCTTCCTTGAGAGCTTCTGTCTGGGCCTCAAGGATTTTCGATGGAAGCGGTGATATAATTGTCATTCCTAGAGACCTGACTCTAAGAGGTGTAATTCGCTCCTTCCTACTCAAGGCATCTGCCACAACATTTGCCTTCCCGGGGTGATAGCGAATCTCGCAATCATAGTCACTGAGTAATTCCAACCATCGGCGTTGTCTCATGTTCAACTCCTTCTGGTCTAGGATGTGTTGTAGGCTTTTGTGATCTGTAAACACTGTGCACTTGGTACCATACAGGTAGTGTCTCCACAGTTTAAGAGCAAATACTACCGCTCCTAACTCGAGATCATGGGTGGTATAGTTCTTCTCGTGGGTTTTGAGTTGTCGAGAAGCATATGCGACAACTTTGCTCCTTTGCATTAACACCGCGCCTAAACCTTGGCATGATGCATCACAATACACCACGAAGTCTTCGCTACCCACTGGTAGTGCCAAGATCGGAGCTTCACAGAGCTTTTGTTTTAAGAGTTGGAATGACGATTCTTGTTTTTCTCCCCAGTCAAACTTTTTCTTCTTTTGCGTCAATTCCGTCAAAGGTTTGGCGATTTTTGAGAAACCTTCAATGAATCTACGATAGTACCCTGCAAGACCTAAAAATTGACGTATCTCCGTGGGGTTTGTAGGAGATGCCCAATTTTTGATCGCTTCGATCTTTGCGGGGTCCACGTGAATACCCTTGCTATCAATCACGTGTCAAAGAAATTGTACTTTCTCTATCCAAAAATCACACTTGGAAAATTTGGCGTACAATTTCTCCTTTTTGAGTAGTTCCAAGATACTTATTAAATGCTCTGCATGCTCTTCCTTGTTTCGGGAATAAATAAGGATGTCGTCGATGAACACGATTACAAACTTGTCCAAATAAGGCTTGCACACTCGGTTCATTAGGTCCATAAACACAGCTGGTGCGTTAGTTAGGCCGAATGGCATTACTTGGAATTCATAGTGGCCGTATCGTGTCCTGAAAGCCGTTTTAGGGATGTCTTCTTCCCTGACTCTTAGTTGGTGATAGCCCGATCTCAGAACTATCTTAGAGTAGACACTCGATCCTTGAAGCTGATCGAAAAGGTCATCGATTCTGGGTAATGGGTATCGATTCTTTATTGTAAGTTTGTTCAACTCACGATAGTCAATACACATTCTGAAGGATCCGTCCTTCTTTTTGACAAATAGTACCGGAGCTCCCCAAGGTGAGGAACTAGGTCGAATGAACCCTTTGTCTAATAATTCTTGCAGTTGTTCAGATAATTCTTTCATCTCAGACGGTGCCAACCTATAGGGTGCTCGCGCCACTAGTGCTGCTCCTGGCACCAAGTCGATCTGGAATTCCACCTGGCGGACGGGTGGAAGGCCGGGCAACTCGTCCGGAAATACCTCGGGGAAGTTCTTTACTACAGGCACATCTTCGGGTCGCTTCTCCTCCAACTTCTTTTCTGTCACCTGTGCCAAAAAGGCGTGACCCCCTCTATCGATGTACTTCGCCGTTTTGACGCATGATATGATGCTGAGGCGGGTCTTACTTCGTTCCCCACGGATGATTAGGGTTCCACCCTGAAAAGGGATGTGGACGACTTTCTCGTCGCAGATGATTCTAGCGCGGTTCTTGGATAGCCAATCCATGCCGACGACTACGTCGAAACTGCCAAGCTTAATCGGCATGAGGTCGATATTGAAAGGTTCGTCGAGTAATAGTAGGGTGCAATTTTGGATTACGGTGCTTGTGCTTACTAGTTCTCCGTTGGCTAATTCAATTTCATAGGTGGTGTGTAGTTCAGTCGGGTGGATGTTAAGTAGAGACGCAAGTGAAGTAGATACGAAACTTTTATCGGCTCCAGAATCGAATAAAACTTTAGCAGGATGATTGTTAAGTAAGAACGTACCGGTGACTACGTCTGGGTCTTCCTGCGCATTTCCTCTTTCCATCACAAATGCTCTCCCCCGGGCGTTAATGTTCTGGTTGGCAGTTTGGTTCGGGCACCGGTTCTTGTAATGCCCCTTCTCGCCACATCCATGGCACACTACTGTCACGGGTTGCAAGTTGGCGCCGGTGGCCTTGCAGTCTTGAGTTTTGTGGCCGGTCCTTTGGCATTTTCCACACTTAGCGAAGCAGGGCCCATTGTGGTGCAGCTTACAGCGGTTACATATAGGAGCGGGTCCAACATAACCTCCAGCTCCGGCGGGTGCGGCAATATAAGCCCTGGCGGCTTCCTGTTGGCGGTTTTGCCGGTTGTGATGGTGGTTACGGTTCTGTTGGGAGTTCTGATTGTTATTGTGGTTGTAGTTACGGTTGTTGTTGTGATGATTGTTGACATTGTTGTTATTGTGAGAGTTGTTGTGGTTGTTGCTCCTGCGGTCATCAAACTTCCGTTTGTTGTCGTTACCTCCTTGGCCCTGTCCGCGTTTTATCTCTCGCTCGATCAACCTCTGAGTAATTGCCATAGCCTCCTCTAGGGTTTGAGGCTTAGACGCGGTGACATTACCCTCAATGTTTCGAGGCAACCCCTCGAGGTACCTCTCTAGCAATTTCTCGAGGTCTGACGCCTTAGCGGGGCATAGTAAGGCAAGCTCTTGGAACCTGCGATCGTAAGTCCTAAAATCATACCCTTTCATCGTCAAACGATCAAACTCATCTTCCAACTTCCTTATTTCAGTACGGGGACAGTACTTCTTCAACATCTTTTGTTTGAACTCGGCCCACGAAATTTGGTAGGCTTCCTCTATACCCATGTTCTGGGCAGTAGAGTTCCACCAAGACAAGGCATCATCCAAAAGGGTCCCTGTAGCAAATGTGACCTTGCAGTCGTCAGCACAACCGCTTCTCATAAAAACCGTCTCAGTACGCTCGAACCATCGGGCGAGCTCGGTCACTCCTTCAGTTCCCTTGAAGTAGGTGGGCTTGCAGGCCATGAAATCCTTGTAGGTGCATTTGCGAACCACTGCCACCTCGTTCTCTTCGGTTGGTCTATTCGTGCTGCTTGCTCGAGCCATTGCAGCTGCTTGAGTCTCTAGTGCTGCTGCGACACTATCAGCAATCAACTTTTGAATAGCGGCTGGGGTCATGGCCGGTGTTGATGTTGCGGTTTTTGCTCTTGTACGCAGCATATTTCTATTTATACCACAAGAGAAGCAAATGTTTAGAACTTACATAATAGCCGTGTCATGACAGAATAATTTAATAACAAGGTAAGTAAAAATCATAACAGTGCTATCATAATCATAACATCTGGATAAAATTTTAACTCATTATAATGACGAACTTGGTACCAGAATATAGAAGAGTTACAACCATATACGCACATGAAAACAGCCAAAGCATCATACATTAATATTAACTCATAGCGATCATAACTAATAATAACTTGTCAAAGTGTTTACAAAACAACTTATTACAAGATCTTTTATTATTGCTACACGTAGCAAGTTAGGATGTCCAAGCTACAAATAATACATCAATACTCTATGAGTGGCCTGGCGAGTCTTCCAATTTGCGTTGGAGGCTTCGAACTACCTCGGTCAATTCCTCCACCCTCTGGTCTCTGTCTCTCTCCCTGGCTTGGGATTCTTCTAACCTGCGCTCGAGCGTCAAAATGCGGGTGTTGGTGGTAACGAGTTCATCAGCCTGTCGCTCATTTATGTCCTGCATCATGGCGGCAATGTCCCTCAGGTCTCGTACCTCCTGCCTCTCGTTCTCAAGTTTCCCCTCCAACTCGGAAATAACCTCGAGAGTTCCTTGCAGTTGTGTACCCATCAGGTTGAAGACCTCGTCCATAGCTATCCGTCCCATCACTAGATTTCCCACTTCCCCTTCAATGCTCATGATACGCTCGAGGGAAATCTCGTTATTAAAACCCGCGATCTCATCAATGTGACCTTCGTGCCTGACCCAAACATCCTCGATCGTATTATCAATGTGAGAATCTGATAGTGAGTGGGTTGCGGGATGCACTCCATTGCTGAGTGGTAACGGATTACTGCGGGCACGTAATGGTCGAGTGGAAGGTGATAATGGGACCGTGGTAGTCTGGTGGTAGAAGACAGTGGGTGGTGGTAAGGGGCTTCTAGGTGATTGGAGTGATGATTGCGACATTATCAGTAGAGGTGATATAGGGGACGTAGGTGACGACGGTGGTGCTGGTGGTGGGTGAATGGGAGCTAGGGGTTCTCGTACCCGTCTTCGTGTATAGTAGATCGTAGCGGAGCCTCGTCGTTCAACTGGTGCAAGTTGAGGTGGTGGTGCTAATTGTGAGAGAAAGTTGAAAGATTCTGAGTCAGATGAGTCATTATCTGTCTCCGGGTCTGAAGCACGCAGGGGGGTCGGAACGGCTGGTGAAATCACTGGAGTGGCGGCGACCTCATCCTCCTCGAATGGTTCAGTCTCTTCAGACACAGCCATTGGCGAATCCGGAGTCGGGGTCATCAGTGATGCTAGTATGGTCGCGGGGGATGTGACCTCTTCGATTTGTGAGTCAAATTGTGGGACAGTGGGGTAGGAATCTGAAGACATGATACTGTAATAATCCCAAGTATAATAACATAAGTATAAGTTATTGATATAATAATCATTTTAATTTCACCATGACGTCTAATAGCTTTGCGTCATCTGTCAAGTAAAACTCAATGGGAAAATGTTGGCAAAGTATTGGCACGGAGGGCATTAGGTATCAAGATTTAAATGGTCCATTTTTAGAGTACAATTATAGTCCAGTGTTTTGAAAATACATTTGGTTCTCTATAATTATGGCTCTGATACCAATCTGTAACACCCCCAAATTTGTAAGTAAGCAGCGGAAGACTAATTGGGTATTACTTCTCGGATCATTGTCATAACCATAGAAAACGACTCAAAAGAGACGTTTTTATAAAAGTTCAATTACCATTAAATAAACTTGTCACAACATGACACGAGGAAGTTTTACGATAAATTCAGAGTTACAATTGAAACGGTTCTTGATAAAAACAAATGATAACTTTATTAAACATGGTCCATAGAGGGGTGATTTGCCAATCTCCGTGCCCGATTTGCCCGCGTCAGTTACCTGAGATAAACATGCTAAAAAGGTCAACATGAATGTTGAGTGAATCCATAGTGTTTAAGTTGTAATAGTTGAACACAAGCCAATAGTAGTAAAAACAGTAGCATCGCAGTGTAATATATATATATACATATTGCCCTAAGTCTCATGACACGCAAACCTTAACATCGGGTGTAATATAATAAATCCCACACCATGAATTGGTGTAGGTGATAATGCCCTCGTGTAATAGGAGTTTGTCAGGCTCCTTAGTCAATTCGAATAAAGTGCATTTGGTTACTTACCCAACAACTCAAATGGGGCGTCAACTGCCAATAGATCTATTCACCGAATTCGCGTTCACTCGCAAGTGATTAATGGTTCATGATATGAGGGACTTTTTGACAAGTGGTAACTTAGGCAATATAAATCAGGATAGCATACAAAAATACTTGTGTTCAGTTTAGTAGCATGTATCTCCCAACGGGATTTGAAAACATAGTAAAAGTGGGACTATGAACTCACCTTAGTAGTACAGTGGTAGTGGTAAAGATTTCAGTTACGGTCAAGGAACGGCTCCAACACACAACCTAGATAGTACGATAAGTTTTAGTGTTTTGGTAGTCCAAATGTGATTATCACGAAGAGTTTTAGAAATAAAAAGGTTTATTGGAGTAATGACAACAAACCACGTAATTTAAATGATGTGCACGAAAGTTAGGAAAGATGCATATATATATGTATAAGTATAATTGTATATATGTATATATATATGATCATGAAATTACGATAAGGACTCCGGGATGCAATGCAATGATTATGAAAGGCGGGAACTTAAATATTAGATTTTCAGTTATAGTCCTTGGTCCAAGCCCTTCGTCAGGTTTCACTTTTTATGCTAACTGCGTTAGCGTTGCACCGTTGGTCCTCGTTATATAATATTTTCTTTAACGGTCCCCTACTTGTCCAAACGTACGATGTGAGCTCGAAATTTATTAATTTATCATTTTTGGTCCTATAATTTCTGTTTTTACAGCTTTGACCCTTGATTTCACAGTTTTACATTTTTAGTCCTTATAAGTGTCGACGCGTCACATTTTTTGTCCTTTTTCACAAAAATCGTTAGAATTTTTATAAAAATATTTCCGAGGCTTTATTTAATGTGGAAAAACTTAATTTCACTGATTTAACCCAAAAAGGGCTAAAAATTTGCTTAATGGGCTTATAAGCCCACTCGGCTTATTTTTCAAACCTTATAACCATCGAGTTTTTGTAAAACGTTTTGGCCAAATTAGGGTGTCGAGGAGCTATTATTTTTGAAAAGTTAAAACACGAAACTAATAGCTTGTTGGGTGGTCTATTAGGTTGTATAAAAATATGACATGCTCGTTATTGAGTTTGGCAAGATATCGGGGTGTTTTCCAGCTACTAGAGTCGAATTGTTCACATGAAATAACAAGTTTTATCTTTTTCATTTTTGAATCTGGTCGTGTGCATGCATTAAGCAATCGTTAATGGCGAGTCATATGATGCATGTAACGTGAACAAGGATGTAAATGATGTATAACGAGACTCCTATGCCTTCCATAAAGGTGGCGTGTCTCGGTACAACCTTATATATGCATGTTCGTATGAAATTATAACGTTTCTATTACTTTTTCGTGATTAATAGCATGTTGAGTAAGATATTTAGACCTAGGATGCATGGGACGTAAACAAACTTGTATTTAAGCATAACGTGACTCCAAAGCCCTCCAAGAAGGTGGCATGTCACGCTATGTGTCTAGGTGTATATGTTGTACGTATATATGTATCATGAACACGAGATGATTGTGATATTGTATGCATGCATGAAGTTTTAGAAATTGTAGGGATTTTAGGATGCTTACTACACCTTAAAGGTGGTGAGATGTCGAGTGGAAGAGGAGGGGAACAAAGCAGCCTTCACTTGCCTGGTTTGAACGCTAGTTGTGGGTGGACAAGAGTGGTCTCGAGCTACTTCGAATAGTCTCCACAGTGAGGAGGGTTTAACCCAGGTAGAGCAGTAGAAGATCGTGTAAGTGCAGGGAGTTTTAGGAGGCCTTTGCACGTGTAATAGAAGGTGGTGCATGAACCGAAAGGGTGGAGTACGTATATATAGTATTATATGTGAATTATTTTCCAACATGTTACTGTGGCTATGGCAGTAGAGTCTTTATTATTGTGTTACTATTTTCTTCTAAACTTGGCCCTCTCGTCAGTGGTACTTGCCCAAAACAAGGGAACATGTTTTATGGGGTAACTTTTATTCGTACGTAGTAAATAACGTTTGGTTTTTATTTATATTTTTTTTCCTTAGTCGTTCATGTGTGGTAACGAGGATCCATATGTTCAAATGAGTTTCAAGATAGCTAAATATTCTTGTACGATCGTTAAAGTGGTAGCAAATTCGAAATGACTTGGCAGAATTAAATATTTTTGAGTGTGTTGATTTCAAGGGTATCGAGTGGATTATACATGCTTAGCTTAGGGACTTTTAAGGTGGTATTCGTATGAGATAAATAGAAAGAATTATTGTTAGCGGTTCTTGGGTGCGAGGTAAATCAAGAGGTGTAATAATATCGACATGTTGTTTGTGAGATATAAAAATGTCGGGGTCGTTTTGTGTTGAGCTCGCTGCTTGCTAATCTCAAACAGAACTGAGAATGAAATTAAAAATGAAAGGGACTGGGCCGGTTGTTCTTGAATGGGCCGAGCAATAGGGTTGAGCCCATAGGCTTGTCGCGTGGGTTTTTGATGGTGGGCCGAAGAAAGGGATTAGGGGCCCAAGATTAGTTAAAGTTAATTGTGTTGAGAAATTTGATTGAAGATTATCGTAAGTTATTTTCGTGAGTTCGGGAGTTGGTTGAGTATGGTTTTAGTGGAATAACGTCACGTGATATTGTAAGTGACAAAAGTTAATTATTTTCGCGATCTCGGACTATCATAGTATGTGTGTGAGCATCGTTTTAATGATATGGGTGATTACAATTCACGTTGTGATAACTCGTATTATAGCCTATTCGTTGAATGAGATATTTGTTGTAGTTATAATGTTATAAAATAACGAAATGGTACAATAGACTTTGTTTAGCACGTAATATTCATAAGGGAAAAATAGCGGGAGTTACACATGGTGCAGGGAATTTGAAGATTTGATGAAAGGTGAATTTCAAATGAGTGCAATGGGGGAGTTAACCTTTTTCCTAGGGCTACAAGTCAAACAACACCCTGAAGGGATCTTTATTCATCAGGAGAAATATGTTAAAGATATCTTGAAAAAGTTTGACTTTGAACTTTTGAGGACTGCTACCACTCCTTATGAACCACCCAAGCTTAAGAATCCAAATGAGCAAGATGAGGCTGTTAATGTTCATCTTTATAGATCCATGATTGGATCACTCATGTATCTCACAGCCTCTAGGCCTGACATTACTTTTGCTGTCAGTGCTTGCTCAAGGCATCAAGTCACTCCATTGACTTCTCATCTAAATGCTGTGAAGAAAATTTTCAAGTACATCAAGGGCCAACCCAAACTAGGTCTTTGGTATCCAAGGGATTCACCATTTGTGTTGGAGGCATACAGTGATAGTGACTATGCTGGAGCTAATTTGGATAGGAAATCCACAACAGGAGGTTGTCAATTTCTGAGAAGAAGACTCATCTCTTGGTAGTGCAAGAAACAAACCATTGTGGCCACTTCTACCACTGAAGCAGAATATGTGGCTGCTGCCAATTGCTGTGGTCAGGTACTTTGGCTTGAAAATCAGATGTTGGATTATGGGTTTAACTTTATGAACACTAAAATCTACGTTGACAATCAAAGTACTATTTCCATTGTTAAAAATCCTGTTTTTCATCAGAGAACTAAACACATAGAAATTAGGCACCATTTTATAAGAGATGCAAATGAGAAGCATCTAATTCAAGTGCTTAAGATTCACACTGATGATAATGTGGCTGATTTGTTAACAAAAGCTTTTGATGGACCAAGATTCACACTGGTTGTCAATATTGGGATGGTTAACCCTTGAATGCAATGTTTAAGGGGAGGCATAAGCCTCAGGGGAGGCATATGCCTCAGGGGAGGATTATACATGTTGTATTTATGTAGATTATTATATATGTAGATTATTATATTTACTAACTTTCTTTTGCAGGTTTTTGCTAATCTTGTACAATCTTATGGTTGTTCTTTTGTGTTTGTGTGTTTTGTGTGAATGTCTGGTCTCAGGTCATGTTCTTGCTGATGTTCAATGGTCTACATTCAGTGGAATAAGATGTAAAGACTTAAAAGTAAATATTATTAAGTTGTGGCAAGCTTGGTACATCATGATCAGTCATCAGAAGAAACACAGATTACATAGAACATTAACAAGATAAACAACCACCATCCTACCACCACATCCCTAAACTACAATCAACCACCAACATACCAACACACCCCCAAGAAACAGCCTAATCCATCTTTCTTTTCCCTTTACCCAAGTCCTTTGGGTCTGGCATCTTCTTGTGGATTCCTCTGGATTGCATGTCCTTGTTCCAGAGTTTGGGAACTGCAAGACCAAGAACCACCTTCAATGGACCCTTCCTTTTGCCTGAGGACTGTGGCTCTTCAGGGACAGAGATTTTTCTCATATCTGCACAAACTCTTTCCATTTCACTTGTTAAGAATGCAGTGACAGGGGTGAAGTCAGGGACAATCATAGCTAGAGGAGCTGGTGCTTCCTCAGCTTTAGTGGTTTCCTCTGATGAGGTTGGAGATGGACATAACTCTGAAGGACCTTCATTCAAATAGTAGTATGATCTTTGTATTTGAGGTATGTCAAAAGTAGAGTCTGATGAATCAGAAGAAATTTCAATAACATTGGGGGATGGCTTCATGGTGTAAATGTGTGAAAGACTTTGGGATATGTTATTTGTGGAATGGTGAGTTGATTATGACTTGAAGACTCCTTTTTAAAGAACTGATTTGCGTTTACTGCGAGTTAATGTAAGTTAATGGGAGGTAGTTGATTCAGTAGCAATTACTAAGTGTGCAAGTTGTCCACTTAATTGGATACTTCGGATGAAAGTCAATGGTTTGACCAACATGCTGCTGATACTAGTTATCTTGCAGTTAAGTGTGTTCTTACTGATGGATTAGTCAAGTTCAAATTATTCAGGGGAATGCTACTCAGAAGAATTAAAACAAGTAATCATAAACCAAAGAAAATTTTATTGATTCTTCAGAGGTACAATACAAGATAATGAAAGTGAAAGACAAACAACAAAGTCCCTATTCTACTTTACTCTTGCCCTTGCCTTCCACAGTCTTCTTTTTGCCTTTATTGTTGATGTTGAAGAGTCCTTGCCACTGAGGACAGGGCAAACCTAACACAACTTTTCTAGTCTTTGGTAATGGGGAATTCACTTTTCTTTTCCTTAGACGAGATGACTGAGGCTTATCAGAGGTTATAGGAGTGTAAAGTTCATCATTCTCATCATCCTCTTCATCAGAAGATGTAAAGAAGATGAGAGACTCATCAGAAGTGGAAACTTGGTTTGCACTCTCCAATTCATTCCACTTTCTCTCCAACTCTCTCTGATACTCAGGATTATCAATCTCAGAGGGATAGGGTGGAAGATCTTCAGATGATGATGAACATGGTGCAGGCACATCATGTTTCTTCTTCTTAGCTTGTTCCTTGGTAAGACCACGAGGACGTGTTGGTATTCGGAGTGGTGGTGGAGATCTTAGTGAGTCAGAAGTATCTGATGATTCAGAAGTAAGGTTGATGATGGGTTGATTGGAAGCCATGAATGTATTTTTGGTTGGCGATATGATAATTAGGGATTTGATTTGTTGAGAGATTTGGGGATAATTAGTCTTTATTTATAAGATCCCCCAACCGCGTGTCTTTATTACCATTAATGCGAGGCAGTTTGGAGATTATTAAGGGTTCTTTGAATTTTGAATTAAAAGATCTTTGTTAAAGATATTTGGTTTCCACTGTAGGGTAGATTCTGCTGAGTGTTGCTGCGGATGGATCTGTTGACCTTAGTCAATGTTTGACTATCTTCTGCGGATTGACCATTTGTTTTCAGCCGTTTGATTTGGTTTCTATGGATGAGTCAGTTATTTGGGATTTGCCTTAGTTGATTATTGGTCAAGGATTTCTTTCCAACAATTCACATCAGTTTCATTCCACGATTGGTAACTTCCATATTTACCAAAGACGTGCATATCCCACTCCCAAATTAATTGATTCCCTCTCACTATATAATTTTCAAAACCATTTCAACATTTTTCAGAACTTCTAACCCTAATTTCTAATTCTTAATCAATGCCTGAACTATATTTCAAAGCAGATCATAACAAACATGCCTTTCTTGGTCGTGGAAAGGGTGATGAAGATTATTTGGGCATGATGGAATTTCTTCAAAGGTCCAAGATTCGGTATGCTCTGCTCCAATACCCGACTGTTATTCATGAGTCTCTTGTTGTACAATTTAGGGAAACGGCACAAACAAGGACTGTTGAAGATAGACCACCAGAGATTGTTGCTGTTATAGATGGGGAAGAATATGTGATTACTGAGTCATTGGTCAGGACCAAATTACAGTTGGATGACGAAGGAGGGGTGACTGATTTGCCTAAGAGTGACATACTTAGAGGGCTTCAGGCTGCTGGTTATAGTGGTGATGGGAAAACATGGTACAAGAATCTGTTTTGTCCAAAATGGAGGTTCTTGACACACACATTGCTTCAGTGCATGGGGTCTAAGTCTGGTGGATGAGATCAGTTCTTTACAGACATTGCTCTTGCTATTGTGTGTCTCTCTCAAGGAAGAACATTTAACTTTCCTAGGTATATCTTTAATGCTATGCTTGAAAATGTTAAGGATACAAAACTTAAATATCTAATGTATCCTAGGTTTCTTCAAATCATTTTAGACATTGAGACCAATGACCCCACTCACTTTCCTGTTAAGGGTTTGTCTAAAAAGTTGTTTTCCCAAATGAAAATTAAATTTACTGGCGAACAAAGACCCTTACTCCCAGCTATGTTGCCTGGTGGCAATGCTCCTGATGGAGCAGCTGCTGATGCAGCTGCTGATGCCCCGGTGGGCAATCCCCTTGATGGAGATGAAGCTGATGTAGCTGCTGGTGGTCAGGATTCCCCTGATGCTCAAGCATCAGAGGATTCTCCTGATAGAACTGAAGATGCTCCTGATGCAAATGCTTCAGTTGCTTCTGATGTTCAACCTCCACTCTCTCCCAGGCTACCCACACCTGTACATTCACCAATGGATTTCAATTCTCCTGAGCATGAGCCCAATGAGAATTTAGGCTTTGCCCAACCTGTAAACTCACCACAATTTACAAGACTTCCTTCACTCAGTCCTTTGAGACCTCAATTTGAGGATCATGTACATGTAGATGTAGATGTAAATTTAGATAATTCCTCTCATATAACACCCCGTAAAATTTTCCTACGATTAACACGTTACCATAACATAAATTAACCATTTTTACCCATAACAATTTTTTTTTTTGTCAATTACAACGTTATTCACTCTTACCTTTTTTTTTTGTCAATTACACGTAATATTCATAAGGGAAAAATAGCGGGAGTTACACATGGTGCAGGGAATTTGAAGATTTGATGAAAGGTGAATTTCAAATGAGTGCAATGGGGGAGTTAACCTTTTTCCTAGGGCTACAAGTCAAACAACACCCTGAAGGGATCTTTATTCATCAGGAGAAATATGTTAAAGATATCTTGAAAAAGTTTGACTTTGAACTTTTGAGGACTGCTACCACTCCTTATGAACCACCCAAGCTTAAGAATCCAAATGAGCAAGATGAGGCTGTTAATGTTCATCTTTATAGATCCATGATTGGATCACTCATGTATCTCACAGCCTCTAGGCCTGACATTACTTTTGCTGTCAGTGCTTGCTCAAGGCATCAAGTCACTCCATTGACTTCTCATCTAAATGCTGTGAAGAAAATTTTCAAGTACATCAAGGGCCAACCCAAACTAGGTCTTTGGTATCCAAGGGATTCACCATTTGTGTTGGAGGCATACAGTGATAGTGACTATGCTGGAGCTAATTTGGATAGGAAATCCACAACAGGAGGTTGTCAATTTCTGAGAAGAAGACTCATCTCTTGGTAGTGCAAGAAACAAACCATTGTGGCCACTTCTACCACTGAAGCAGAATATGTGGCTGCTGCCAATTGCTGTGGTCAGGTACTTTGGCTTGAAAATCAGATGTTGGATTATGGGTTTAACTTTATGAACACTAAAATCTACGTTGACAATCAAAGTACTATTTCCATTGTTAAAAATCCTGTTTTTCATCAGAGAACTAAACACATAGAAATTAGGCACCATTTTATAAGAGATGCAAATGAGAAGCATCTAATTCAAGTGCTTAAGATTCACACTGATGATAATGTGGCTGATTTGTTAACAAAAGCTTTTGATGGACCAAGATTCACACTGGTTGTCAATATTGGGATGGTTAACCCTTGAATGCAATGTTTAAGGGGAGGCATAAGCCTCAGGGGAGGCATATGCCTCAGGGGAGGATTATACATGTTGTATTTATGTAGATTATTATATATGTAGATTATTATATTTACTAACTTTCTTTTGCAGGTTTTTGCTAATCTTGTACAATCTTATGGTTGTTCTTTTGTGTTTGTGTGTTTTGTGTGAATGTCTGGTCTCAGGTCATGTTCTTGCTGATGTTCAATGGTCTACATTCAGTGGAATAAGATGTAAAGACTTAAAAGTAAATATTATTAAGTTGTGGCAAGCTTGGTACATCATGATCAGTCATCAGAAGAAACACAGATTACATAGAACATTAACAAGATAAACAACCACCATCCTACCACCACATCCCTAAACTACAATCAACCACCAACATACCAACACACCCCCAAGAAACAGCCTAATCCATCTTTCTTTTCCCTTTACCCAAGTCCTTTGGGTCTGGCATCTTCTTGTGGATTCCTCTGGATTGCATGTCCTTGTTCCAGAGTTTGGGAACTGCAAGACCAAGAACCACCTTCAATGGACCCTTCCTTTTGCCTGAGGACTGTGGCTCTTCAGGGACAGAGATTTTTCTCATATCTGCACAAACTCTTTCCATTTCACTTGTTAAGAATGCAGTGACAGGGGTGAAGTCAGGGACAATCATAGCTAGAGGAGCTGGTGCTTCCTCAGCTTTAGTGGTTTCCTCTGATGAGGTTGGAGATGGACATAACTCTGAAGGACCTTCATTCAAATAGTAGTATGATCTTTGTATTTGAGGTATGTCAAAAGTAGAGTCTGATGAATCAGAAGAAATTTCAATAACATTGGGGGATGGCTTCATGGTGTAAATGTGTGAAAGACTTTGGGATATGTTATTTGTGGAATGGTGAGTTGATTATGACTTGAAGACTCCTTTTTAAAGAACTGATTTGCGTTTACTGCGAGTTAATGTAAGTTAATGGGAGGTAGTTGATTCAGTAGCAATTACTAAGTGTGCAAGTTGTCCACTTAATTGGATACTTCGGATGAAAGTCAATGGTTTGACCAACATGCTGCTGATACTAGTTATCTTGCAGTTAAGTGTGTTCTTACTGATGGATTAGTCAAGTTCAAATTATTCAGGGGAATGCTACTCAGAAGAATTAAAACAAGTAATCATAAACCAAAGAAAATTTTATTGATTCTTCAGAGGTACAATACAAGATAATGAAAGTGAAAGACAAACAACAAAGTCCCTATTCTACTTTACTCTTGCCCTTGCCTTCCACAGTCTTCTTTTTGCCTTTATTGTTGATGTTGAAGAGTCCTTGCCACTGAGGACAGGGCAAACCTAACACAACTTTTCTAGTCTTTGGTAATGGGGAATTCACTTTTCTTTTCCTTAGACGAGATGACTGAGGCTTATCAGAGGTTATAGGAGTGTAAAGTTCATCATTCTCATCATCCTCTTCATCAGAAGATGTAAAGAAGATGAGAGACTCATCAGAAGTGGAAACTTGGTTTGCACTCTCCAATTCATTCCACTTTCTCTCCAACTCTCTCTGATACTCAGGATTATCAATCTCAGAGGGATAGGGTGGAAGATCTTCAGATGATGATGAACATGGTGCAGGCACATCATGTTTCTTCTTCTTAGCTTGTTCCTTGGTAAGACCACGAGGACGTGTTGGTATTCGGAGTGGTGGTGGAGATCTTAGTGAGTCAGAAGTATCTGATGATTCAGAAGTAAGGTTGATGATGGGTTGATTGGAAGCCATGAATGTATTTTTGGTTGGCGATATGATAATTAGGGATTTGATTTGTTGAGAGATTTGGGGATAATTAGTCTTTATTTATAAGATCCCCCAACCGCGTGTCTTTATTACCATTAATGCGAGGCAGTTTGGAGATTATTAAGGGTTCTTTGAATTTTGAATTAAAAGATCTTTGTTAAAGATATATGGTTTCCACTGTAGGGTAGATTCTGCTGAGTGTTGCTGCAGATGGATCTGTTGACCTTAGTCAATGTTTGACTATCTTCTGCGGATTGACCATTTGTTTTCAGCCGTTTGATTTGGTTTCTATGGATGAGTCAGTTATTTAGGATTTGCCTTAGTTGATTATTGGTCAAGGATTTCTTTCCAACAATTCACATCAGTTTCATTCCACGATTGGTAACTTCCATATTTACCAAAGACGTGCATATCCCACTCCCAAATTAATTGATTCCCTCTCACTATATAATTTTCAAAACCATTTCAACATTTTTCAGAACTTCTAACCCTAATTTCTAATTCTTAATCAATGCCTGAACTATATTTCAAAGCAGATCATAACAAACATGCCTTTCTTGGTCGTGGAAAGGGTGATGAAGATTATTTGGGCATGATGGAATTTCTTCAAAGGTCCAAGATTCGGTATGCTCTGCTCCAATACCCGACTGTTATTCATGAGTCTCTTGTTGTACAATTTAGGGAAACGGCACA
The DNA here is from genome assembly GCA_030686995.1 of Artemisia argyi. NCBI lineage: Eukaryota > Viridiplantae > Streptophyta > Magnoliopsida > Asterales > Asteraceae > Artemisia > Artemisia argyi. Next base: position 198,452,029 of record CM060685.1, on the reverse strand, counting down.
AACAAGGACTGTTGAAGATAGACCACCAGAGATTGTTGCTGTTATAGATGGGGAAGAATATGTGATTACTGAGTCATTGGTCAGGACCAAATTACAGTTGGATGACGAAGGAGGGGTGACTGATTTGCCTAAGAGTGACATACTTAGAGGGCTTCAGGCTGCTGGTTATAGTGGTGATGGGAAAACATGGTACAAGAATCTGTTTTGTCCAAAATGGAGGTTCTTGACACACACATTGCTTCAGTGCATGGGGTCTAAGTCTGGTGGATGAGATCAGTTCTTTACAGACATTGCTCTTGCTATTGTGTGTCTCTCTCAAGGAAGAACATTTAACTTTTCTAGGTATATCTTTAATGCTATGCTTGAAAATGTTAAGGATACAAAACTTAAATATCTAATGTATCCTAGGTTTCTTCAAATCATTTTAGACATTGAGACCAATGACCCCACTCACTTTCCTGTTAAGGGTTTGTCTAAAAAGTTGTTTTCCCAAATGAAAATTAAATTTACTGGCGAACAAAGACCCTTACTCCCAGCTATGTTGCCTGGTGGCAATGCTCCTGATGGAGCAGCTGCTGATGCAGCTGCTGATGCCCCGGTGGGCAATCCCCTTGATGGAGATGAAGCTGATGTAGCTGCTGGTGGTCAGGATTCCCCTGATGCTCAAGCACCAGAGGATTCTCCTGATAGAACTGAAGATGCTCCTGATGCAAATGCTTCAGTTGCTTCTGATGTTCAACCTCCACTCTCTCCCAGGCTACCCACACCTGTACATTCACCAATGGATTTCAATTCTCCTGAGCATGAGCCCAATGAGAATTTAGGCTTTGCCCAACCTGTAAACTCACCACAATTTACAAGACTTCCTTCACTCAGTCCTTTGAGACCTCAATTTGAGGATCATGTACATGTAGATGTAGATGTAAATTTAGATAATTCCTCTCATATAACACCCCGTAAAATTTTCCTACGATTAACACGTTACCATAACATAAATTAACCATTTTTACCCATAACAATTTTTTTTTTTTGTCAATTACAACGTTATTCACTCTTACCTTGAAACGACATTTACACCTAAACGTTAATAACCTATATACCATACATAACTTAAAACATTGATACTTAATAAGTATACGTTTCAATAATTAACAATTACAATTTAAATAAATCCCGAGCCTACTAAAATTCCCATGTGTACTCGCTAATAATATTGGACCTCTAAGAATCATGAACGACAATTGTTATCAACCTTCAAATGTAATTATGATACTAGAATATTGATCAAGTTAAGGCACTTTACAAGTTTCATCTCAACTTGACACAAATGGCATTTTATTTCAATAACAATTCATATGAATTCTAATAAACCACCAACTTTCTGTAACGTATTTAAATCCCAATTTTAAGGCCCTTCTGCTCCGAACCAGGAAAAGTGTAAAACACGAAAGTTGTCCGAAATAATGTTTTACGTCTTGACACACGAGATTTTTAAACCAAAAACGCATTTCCAAGCTGTTATCTATAAAATACGAACCTGACCCAAGTAAACCTCCCTCAAATATAACTCACACCTCCACCCTCCCTCCCTTGTTACTACCCCAAGTATGACCTAAGGAAACACCATGTGCAATTCTTACACTACCTTCCTGTTCCATTTTAGTACTTATCACATTCTAGTTCAAGTATATAAAGGCTCCATGCATATCAACATTTTCTAACTCACTACAACTCACATAAAATCATAGTTTCTGTCGAAGCCAGGTTGTAACTAAGAACTAATCTTGATTCATTGTGGAGCCTTTAACCGAACCTTACACCATCACCTCACCATCTCCTCCACAGCCGCATCATCAATATCATCATCTCTTTACCTCCTCATCCCCTCCTTGGTATGTCTAAACAAAAATCTATCTTTGTTAACTTATTGATCAAACTATATATTAATCGATTTATTAATCTTTCGTGGATGTAAAACTGGATTAAACATGTTTTTAACAATGATTCGTGTGGTTAAAAGTGTTATTGATTTCGTGTGGTTATGGTGGTCATGGATTTAGAAATACCACCACGACTGAAGGGTCCGTTTGGATTGGTTTTGGCTCATACCACCACGACTCAAGGGTCCGTTTGGATTGGTTTCGGCTCACACCACCACGACCTAAAGGTCCGTTTGGTTTGGTTATGCTAACAGCCCACCCCAAGAAGGTGTGGGTTTGATTTTTGGCTTGTTTGCTTAGGCTTACACCGCGACCCAACTAGGGTGCGCTTGGTTTGTTTATTACCTACTGTTGCAGCGAGTTCACCCCAAAGGGTGCAATTGTCTGCTGCTCATTTCAGCCCACAAAGGCGTGTTTGTTTGTTTATTCGACCCACCACTACGGTGCCCAAAAGGGTACCGTTTGGCTTGTTCGTCTCGGTCCCCACAACAGCCCCTATGGGGTGCATTTTTATGTGTTATTTTCTGCACATAGGGTGCATGTGAAGCTGCTTAATTCGGCACCAATATGACGTGTTTGGTTGCAGCCTAAGGGGCGTGTTTGTTTTTGATTTGATTCAGCCCACATTGGGTGCGTTTGGTTCTGCGTATGACTGCCCACAAAGGCTGTTTGGATTGCCTATTTTCTGCACCAAAGGGGTGTTTATAACTGCTCATTTTGATACATATAATCTGTCAGATTTTTAGTTCGTAGTAACAGTAGCCATAAAGTATTCTTGACAACGTATAGTCTTAAAAATATGTTAGTAAACTTAATTACCTTTCTGGAGATATGACGAACGTAAAAATCGGACTTAAAACGAGAAAGTTATGACCAAATGAAGTTTAACGAAACTTATATATTTTTAACAGCTTTTGTATAAATAATAACATCAGACCCAGATTTAAAACACCGATTTTGAGTACTTTCAAGGCTGTTTCAGCCTTCCGGCGAAACACGAAAGTTGTTCGGATCGATGTTTTACATAACATCTCTTTAGAGTTGAAACTGTGAAAATGGGTTATGACGGGTAAAAACTGAGTTAAACTGCTGTCATTTTAATAAAAAGTCAACTATTAACTGAATCTGGTAAGGGTAATTTGGTCATTTTCTGTTGAGTTTCAGGTCTCGGCCATAACTAAAAAGTTGTCCGAAACGTTGTTTTCCATAAGATCTCTTTTATATCCGAGACGTGAAAATGTGTTTTAGTGGGTTGTTTTGGCCGGGTCAGATTTAAGTAAAGTATATATATATATATATATATATATATATATATATATATATATATATATATATATATATATATATATATATATATATATATATATATATATATATATATATATGTAGGAAAGTCAACATAAAGGCCAAACTAGTACTTTAATCGACGTTAACACGTCATATGGACTAAGACTATCAAGTTAACTATACATGTGACATAACGGACTAAAACGAATCATATTAAGCTTGCATTTCCATACTTAATATATATTATCTCAATAACTTTTATTATAACAAAAACCGATAACAAAACAAGAAGGATAGTTACATTAAACCTTTTCTACTTGCTCTACATATTAAAACATATGTTTTATTATAAAACATAAATTATTTGGGGAACACCGGGTGAATGCCTAAAACTTAACCATCCACTCATTATAACGCTTATCTGCTATTTGATTCATACGTGTTTATTTCCTTTCATACGTGTGTTATATGTTTTATACTATGATATGTGTATTCGAGTCTTAGCCTCAAAACCACACGAATGATGATACTAAATTTTTACAAACATTAATACAAATATTCCACGAAAACTAAAACATATTATCTTTTGAAAACTCATACGCATTGAGTACTCTTCGCGTACCGTATTTGTGACAAGCTCATATTCATTAGGTCGTGCCGAATTCAATACCATTATGCTCCAATTCTTGACATTACTTATGTTACTCTTTTCGGCCATACTCTTTGGCACCATTGTGTTACCACGTCACTACCTTCCAAGGTGAGTCATAGCCCCTACTCTTACTTGTTTTACAATGATTTAAAACGTTTTTGGGGGAGATACATGCTTAACTACTGTTTTTACTTTTACAAGTATTCATTAACTAAATACATGACTGTATTTCATATAAACGTTACTGGTTTACACATTTTTATATCTCATAAGGAAATACCTGCTATAGACATGATTACAAGCGATTTTTCCAACGATATGCTATATTTGATCTCTATTGCCTAAGTACCTATTACCAAAAGTCCCTCGATCATGCGCCATAATCACTTGTAGGGTGAACGTAAATAATTGTGAATAGATCTATTAGGGATTGACAATCCCCATTTGGTCGCTAGAGGAAAGCCACCAAATGCACTTTATTTGATTTCACAGGTTACTGGTAAATACCTATCTTGAGGGCCACTGTTTTACATCATTATTATGGATAATTTTGATGCCTGTTAATCGTTGAGTGTCATGAGCTTAGGGCAAGAGAACGGTAATAATATAGCACTGCAATGACTGATGTTAAGGGCGTAGAATGTTGTAGCTCATTGTTTTATTAAACTACGAGATTGTGTTCACTATATAGCAGGAAAAACTATTATTAATTGGCAAACGAACTACTATTTTGGTGTTGACCCGATTAGGTCAAACAAACTACTATTTTGGTGTTGGCCCGGTGAAGGGCAAACCAACGAACTATTTTTGAATTAATAAGGAAATCACTAATTCTCTAATTAATGATTTAAACTATAAACTCTATGAACTCACCAACCTTTGTGTTGACACTTTTTAGCATGTGTTTATCTCAGGGAACTAAACAAGAAGGAACTTGAAGGCACGGAGTGGGCTTGTAATCCGGCATGGGCTTAAATAAATATTTTGACATATTTCAAATAAACTTGTTGTTTAAATTATGAAACAATCATGATGTCTCGAATATTTGGTATTTTGAATGAATTAAACTTTAAAGCGTCACTTTTGTGTCGTTTTCTATGATTGTGACAAAGATCCTCGAAGTAACACCCAAAAAGTCTTCCGCTGACATTTTAAGTCTTCCGCTGACATGATGATTTTGGGGGTGTTACAGATTGGCATCAGAGCTACAGTTATAGAGAACCAAGTGTTTTGAACATTGGACTATAACTACACTTTTAAAACGGACCACTTTTACAAAATACCACCTTATGCCCTCCGTGCCTACGCGTTTCCAACATCTGGTAGAGACATTATGATGCATGGGAATCGCACCTTGCTTTACCTCTCAAGGGATCTCGAGAAGCTTACAACCCCCACCAGGCAGTGTACCTGATCGTTGTAGTATAGTATAGTGACAAGTACCGGGGGATTGATCGTTCAGCTTAGGAATAGTGTCGCTAGGATTAGAAAACCTAATTAATAGTTCTAAAGGTGAGGGATGATTATTTTTGTATTTTTATATTTTTATGAAAGCAAGTAAAATCTCGGGTTTTGGAAGAGTGGGCGGAATTAGTTGCTATTCATCTAACCCAAAGCTAATATATAATTAAAATAAAATACTGAAAATGAAATTAAACTAAATTACACTAAGGTTGTGAGCAGTAATTGAAGAAATTGTGTTTACTTAGACTTCACTACTCCCTAGATATCTCTTACATGTTGATTACTTGTTATACTTGTATGGATGACGGATTGTATTCCTTAATACCATTCGTGGGGTGGCATACATAACTCCCCAACTCTATGAGCTCTTATCTCCTCGATCCTACACCATGACCCAACACAACTATAGGGATTGTAAACAGTGGCTCATGCATTAAATACAACCAATAAAGACCTAGTACACCTCGGTTCATGTTTCTTAAGACGTTCAAGCATGTTACCATTTGGAGATCTGCCAGTTTTCTTAAGCCTAACATATAAAATCATTCATCCAAGACAAGAATAGACAAGTAATCAACACATAATCAACATCTAGGTTTCATTAGATCTAAGCAAACACAAAAGAGATCTAGCCTAGCATAATGGAATTGAGACAAGAACAAGATATAAACAACCAACACATAGACATATTGATTGAATTGGAAGAACACTTATCTCAATTACAATGCAAGGTCTCAAGGGTTTGGAACCCTTGAAAAACCTGTAAAAGATACACCAAATTCGTCTTTAGGGTTTCACCAAAACTTCTCTCCCCTTTTAATGAAAAAACTAGAAAACTATATATAGGAAAAGTAGGCTGACGGTGTCAAGACCACCATGTGACGCCGTCACCTCGCCGCCAAATACTTCCTCGGACGGCCTTGATCTACTTATGACGGCCTATGTGACGCCGTCACCAACCACGGTATTTTATTCTTGCCACTTTGACGCCGTCATGATGACGTTTGACGCCGTCACCACTTTCGGTATTTTATTCCTCACGGCTGACGCCATCAAGATGTAACTCTTGACGACGTCACCTTGTATCTTCAGCATGGAAATTTGGTACTTTGCCGTTTTCTTCACTTTTATGCTCCAAAAACGTCCAAAATGGCTTCTTTTCCAGAATTCACTCTCCAAACACCTAAAATCACAAAAGGAACGATTTAGGGCAATATTTGATCAAATAAATTCGGATTCGGGCTTAAATGACCCCCTAAAAACGGATCATTTTTCGCCTCATCACATTACTTTTACATGATTTCTTATATATGATTACATGTTATAATTATGCTAATGAATTATATTTACTAATCGGGTTTATTACAAATACCGTGTCTTTATATTTCCATCCGCCAGAAGATTATGTGACTTTTAGATAGTTTATGCTACAAAAACGCTCTAGTATATATATATATATATATATATATATATATATATATATATATATAATATATATATATATATATATATATATATATATATGCTCCCCCAACTATTTTGAGTACTATACCAATCCTCCTTAATTATCTCGCTCTCATCTTTATAGATGCGTATGACATACTCTTTTTGTACTCTCGGAAAATTTGCGCATTACCTTGTCGATCAGTATGGGTGTTGAGTCAGAAATTCTTAAGTAGGATGATTTACAATGTCTTTATTTGAATAGATTGGGACGCCTTTTTATTGAAATAAAGAAATTGTAAACCGCCGAACCATAAGTTTATACTTCGTTATTTACATCGTTTGGGACGCTTCTCTATGTAAATAACGAATTATAAATAAGTGGGCTAAATTGTATCTGAAATGGCATGCGTATGAAATCAAGGATCACTAAAGTTCATAAAACACTAAAACTTCAGCCAAAGACTCACAATTTTCTTCTGCGTATGCCTAATTTTAAGGCATTACGGCACAACCACATTTATTCGATCATACACTTACTTTACATTCTGGCGATTTATTAAACCTTTTCACGACATTGTATGTGATTACAACGGTCTCTCTTACTTCTCCGGCACTATGAGTGATATAGTGATCTCCGAACCTTTCACAACTTTACAAAAAATCCGTCAAAATCTATAAATTCTTCTAATAGAAATACAAGATATGGAATTGCTAAGGGACAAACAGATTCATCATCTACAAAATCTTGAAACCAAATACCGTGTTGTCACTTAAAACTATATTTAACAAGTTTTCTCTTTACAAAAGCTGAAGATCAGCAACTTTCTCTTCATTCAACAAGTTTCCACTTGAAAACTCTTATTGTTAAAAGTCTATAACTAGCAAACACTTTGTTTAACGGGTAGTTTACCCCCTCAAATTTTAACTTTCACGAAACAAAATGTTGTGAACCATGTTTATCTTCAAAACATGTTAAAATAAAAAATCTTCATTCAAAATGGAATTGTTTCTTAAGTCAAGTTAATCAAAAGGAATTGAACATAAACACAACATAAGTAGTTAGAACTACTCAACAATTATGACTATGAGAACTGCTATCATCAAAGAAAAAGCTAATGTAGTAGTAGATACGTTAAGCTAGAAGGAAAAATTAAAAAGAAAAAGCTAATGTAGTAGTAGATACGTTAAGCTTGAAAGAACAATTAAAACCGCTCAGGAGTTAGATCGTTAGAAATGACTATTTGTTCACCCTTTCCCCTCACCTTTACAGCTACCTTATCATAGAATCCCGGGACGGGATTCCGTTTAACGGGTAGGTAATATAACACCCCGTAAAATTTTCCTACGATTAACACGTTACCATAATATAAATTAACCATTTTTACCCATAACAATTTTTTTTATAAATATATATATACTTTGTCAATTACAACGTTATTCACTCTTACCTTGAAACGACATTTACACCTAAATGTTAATAACCTATATACCATACATAACTTAAAACATTGATACTTAATAAGTATATGTTTCAATAATTAACAAATACAATTTAATTAAATCCTGAGCCTACTAAAATTCCCATGTGTACTCGCTAATAATATTGGACCTCTAAGAACCATGAACGACAATTGTTATCAACCTTCAAATGTAATTATGATACTAGAATATTGATCAAGTTAAGGCACTTTACAAGTTTCATCTCAACTTGACACAAATAGCATTTTATTTCAATAACAATTCATATGAATTCTAATAAACCACCAACTTTCTGTAACGTATTTAAATCCCAATTTTAAGGCCCTTCTGCTCCGAACCAGGAAAAGTGTAAAACACGAAAGTTGTCCGAAATAATGTTTTACGTCTTGACACACGAGATTTTTAAACCAAAAACGCATTTCCAGGCTGTTATCTATAAAATACGAACCTGACCCAAGTAAACCTCCCTCAAATATAACTCACACCTCCACCCTCCCTCCCTTGTTACTACCCCAAGTATGACCTAAGGAAACACCATGTGCAATTCTTACACTACCTTCCTGTTCCATTTTAGTACTTATCACATTCTAGTTCAAGTATATAAAGGCTCCATGCATATCAACATTTTCTAACTCACTACAACTCACTTAAAATCATAGTTTCTGTCGAAGCCAGGTTGTAACTAAGAACTAATCTTGATTCATTGTGGAGCCTTTAACCGAACCTTACACCATCACCTCGCCATCTCCTCCACAGCCGCATCATCAATATCATCATCTCTTTACCTCCTCATCCCCTCCTTGGTATGTCTAAACAAAAATCTATCTTTGTTAACTTATTGATCAAACTATATATTAATCGATTTATTAATCTTTCGTGGATGTAAAACTGGATTAAACATGTTTTTAACAATGATTCGTGTGGTTAAAAGTGTTATTGATTTCGTGTGGTTATGGTGGTCATGGATTTAGAAATACCACCACGACTGAAGGGTCCGTTTGGATTGGTTTTGGCTCATACCACCACGACTCAAGGGTCCGTTTGGATTGGTTTCGGCTCACACCACCACGACCTAAAGGTCCGTTTGGTTTGGTTATGCTAACAGCCCACCCCAAGAGGGTGTGGGTTTGATTTTTGGCTTGTTTGCTTAGGCTTACACCGCGACCCAACTAGGGTGCGCTTGGTTTGTTTATTACCTACTGTTGCAGCGAGTTCACCCCAAAGGGTGCAATTGTCTACTGCTCATTTCAGCCCACAAGGGCGTGTTTGTTTGTTTATTCGACCCACCACTACGGTGCCCAAAAGGGTACGGTTTGGCTTGATCGTCTCGGTCCCCACAACAGCCCCTATGGGGTGCGTTTTTATGTGTTATTTTCTGCACATAGGGTGCATGTGAAGCTGCTTAATTCAGCACCAATATGACGCGTTTGGTTGCAGCCCAAGGGGCGTGTTTGTTTTTTATTTGATTCAGCCCACATAGGGTGCGTTTGGTTCTGCGTATTACTGCCCACAAAGGCTGTTTGGATTGCCTATTTTCTGCACCAAAGGGGTGTTTATAACTGCTCATTTTGATACTTATAATCTGTCAGATTTTTAGTTCGTAGTAACAGTAGCCATAAAGTATTCTTGACAACGTATAGTCTTAAAAATATGTTAGTAAACTTAATTACCTTTCCGGAGATATGACGAACGTAAAAATCGGACTTAAAACGAGAAAGTTATGACCAAATGAAGTTTAACGAAACTTATATATTTTTAACAGCTTTTGTATAAATAATAACATCAGACCCAGATTTAAAACGACGATTTTGAGTACTTTCAAGGCTGTTTCAGCCTTTCGGCGAAACACGAAAGTTGTTCGGATCGACGTTTTACATAAAATCTCTTTAGAGTCGAAACTGTGAAAATGGGTTATAACGGGTAAAAACTGAGTCAAACTGCTGTCATTTTAATAAAAAGTCAACTGTTAACTGAATCTGGTAAGGGTAATTTGGTCATTTTCTGTTGAGTTTCAGGTCTCGGCCATAACTAAAAAGTTGTCCGAAACGTTGTTTTCCATAAGATCTCTTTTATATCCGAGACGTGAAAATGTGTTTTAGTGGGTTGTTTTGGCCGGGTCAGATTTAAGTAAAGTATATATATATGTAGGAAAGTCAACATAAAGGCCAAACTAGTACTTTAATCGACGTTACCACGTCATATGGACTAAGACTATCAAGTTAACTATACATGTGACATAACGGACTAAAACGAATCATATTAAGCTTGCATTTCCATACTTAATATATATTATCTCAATAACTTTTATTATAACAAAAACCGATAACAAAACAAGAAGGATAGTTACATTAAACCTTTTCTACTTGCTCTACATATTAAAACATATGTTTTATTATAAAACATAAATTATTTGGGGAACACCGGGTGAATGCCTAAAACTTAACCATCCACTCATTATAACGCTTATCTGCTATTTGATTCTTACATGTTTATTTCCTTTCATACGTGTGTTATAAGTTTTATACTATGATATGTATATTCGAGTCTTAGCCTCAAAACCACACGAATGATGATACTAAACTTTTACAAACATTAATACAAATATTCCACGAAAACTAAAACATATTATCTTTTGAAAACTCATACGCATTGAGTACTCTTCGCGTACCGTATTTCTGACAAGCTCATATTCATTAGGTCGTGCCGAATTCAATACCATTATGCTCCAATTCTTGACATTACTTATGTTACTCTTTTTGGCCATACTCTTTGGCACCATTGTGTTACCACGTCACTACCTTCCAAGGTGAGTCATAGCCCCTACTCTTACTTGTTTTACAATGATTTATAAACGTTTTTGGGGGAGATACATGCTTAACTACTGTTTTTACTTTTACAAGTATTCATTAACTAAATACATGACTGTATTTCATATAAACTTACTGGTTTACACATTTTTATATATCAAAAGGAAATACCTGCTATAGACATGATTACAAGCGATTTTTCCAACGATATGCTATATTTGATCTCTATTGCCTAAGTACCTATTACCAAAAGTCCCTCGATCATGCGCCATAATCACTTGTAGGGTGAACGTAAATAATTGTGAATAGATCTATTAGGGATTGACAATCCCCATTTGGTCGCTAGAGGAAAGCCACCAAATGCACTTTATTTGATTTCATAGGTTACTGGTAAATACCTATCTTGAGGGCCACTGTTTTACATCATTATTATGGATAATTTTGATGCCTGTTAATCATTGAGTGTCATGAGCTTAGGGCAAGAGAACGGTAATAATATAGCACTGCAATGACTGATGTTAAGGGCGTACAATGTTGTAGCCCACTGTTTTATTAAACTACGAGATTGTGTTCACTATATAGCAGGAAAAACTATTATTAATTGGCAAACGAACTACTATTTTGGTGTTGACCCGATTAGGTCAAACAAACTACTATTTTGGTGTTGGCCCGGTGAAGGGCAAACCAACGAACTATTTTTGAATTAATAAGGAAATCACTCATTCTCTAATTAACGATTTAAACTATAAACTCTATGAAGTCACCAACCTTTGTGTTGACACTTTTTAGCATGTGTTTATCTCAGGGAACTAAACAAGAAGGAACTTGAAGGCACGGAGTGGGCTTGTAATCCGGCATGGGCTTAAATAAATATTTTGACATATTTCAAATAAACTTGTTGTTTAAATTATGAAACAATCATGATGTCTCGAATATTTGGTATTTTGAATGAATTAAACTTTAAAGCGTCACTTTTGTGTCGTTTTCTATGATTGTGACAAAGATCCTCGAAGTAACACCCAAAAAGTCTTCCGCTGACATTTTAAGTGTTCCGCTGACATGATGATTTTGGGGGTGTTACATCTCACAGGACCAATGATGCTCCCAATACCACAGATATCCCTGTTGGTGGAGCTGAAGGTCCTTTTACTCTCACTTCTGTATCAGCTTTGTCAAACAGGTATGTATCTAAGGTGGACAATTTGGAGAATGATCTGAACTTCACCAAAAAGAATCTTAGCAGTGCTGTTCTAACTTTAGTTGGAAGAGTTAACAAGTTGGTGGGTAAGCTGAAGCAAAGAAGGAGACAAGGTGTGGTGTATGACTCAGATGAAGATTCTACTAAAGCATCTGACAACATTGATTTGGAAGGCCTTGAACTTCTTGCTGCTACCACTTTGGAGAGTGTTCAAAAGAGTGCTGACATTAGACCTGAACCCTCTGTTGCTCCAACTGTTGATGTTGCTCATGCTACTGATGCAAGTGTTCCCAAGGATCCCATAGCCAAGAATTCTACTGGTGTTGCTCATTATGTCCGAAGGAAACATTCTGCTGATAAGAAGTCTGCTACTGTTCCTAGCAAGAAGACTTCTGCTGATATTTCAGGAAAGGAATCATTTTCTAATCCTTTGCCAGAAGTGGGCATTCCTGGTCCATCAGTAGATATTCCAGCAAATCTTCCATATAATGCTCCTGATCAGACTTTTGTTCATCCTCAGAAGCAAGATAAAGGAAAGTCTATGTTGATTGATCAAGACATTCCTTCTAGAGTCAAATCCAAGGAGGAACTTGCTTATGAGAAACTTAGTGAGAATGTTGCTGCACATTTGCAAGCTCAAGAGGATGCTGCAGTTACTAAAGATGAGTTGGATTTGAAAGCCTCATAAGCATTGGCTAGGAAAATTCAAGATGATTTGGACAAGATGGGACCTCAGTATACTACCACCTTGCCTGCTGAAAGAAAAAAGGAGCTTGATGAGATAGCTAAGAATCTTACTGCTGAACAATGGGAGAATTTGGTTGAACAGGTTGCTTCCAAGCCTAATTTGGGTGAATCTGAGCTTGGAGTAGATAATCCTGATTTTGTTCAGCTGATGGTTTAAAGAGGAAGATTTCTGAGACAACAGGCTGCAGAGATTAAAGCTAAGTATCAAAAGGAAAGACCTTGTACTAAGAATGAAATCAAGAAATATATGAGGAACTTTGTGAAGAATCAGGGATGCTCTATGTTTGGATCAGGTTGGAATCAAAAGAAGGTTTGGGGATTTTCCGACAAGCAGCTCACTTTCTACTATGATAAGATTATTTCCAATCTTCATTCCTCTAATATTAATGTTGAAGATGTGTTGGAGTATAGAGGAAGACTCTTGGATGAGCCTCCAGCTAAGAAAGCCAAGGTTCATGATACTGTTAGTCAACCTGCTGAGTCTATTGGGTCTGTTCATGGTGGTTAGGAGAATGTGCAACTTCCTTCAGTTTTGCCTCTGAAGGATGATACTTCTGATGCTCAGAATGATGACACTCCTAATGTTCAGATGGAAGATATTCCTTCTGTTTCTCATCCTAATACTGCTAAATCTCATCATGATACCACTGAAGCTTCACATGATGTTACTAATGATGCTTCAGAAGATGCTCCAATTGAAGTACCTGATGATGATGATTCTACTGATGTTCATGCTGATACTTCCAAACAAGTACCCAAAGAAGAACCTACTGATGGTCCTTCTATTCCTGTTACTGGTACTAGGAGAAAGACTAGAGGTATCAAGAGGAAGGCTCCAAAAGATATTCCTTTAGAGGATAGTTATACTTTTCTTGATTATGGTTCTGATGAAGGTCAAGACCCTGTTGTGTGGGAGAAAATGTAACACCCCCAAAATACCGTAGCGGAAGACTGTGTCATAGGGGTGCTACTTCATAATACAAAGTACAAGTTATAGAAAACGAACTCTAAATGAGACATTTTGAAAAGTTACCATTCGATTAATGAATTCAAAGTTACAAACATGAGATTCCAAAGTATGATACATAAATGTATACAAAATGTTTTGAATGGTAAATGATAAAAGCGTAAGTCTTCAGAATATGCAGCTTGACTCTAAGTTCCATGCACTAGCTATCGCCTTACTAACCTGAGATAAACATGCTAAAGTGTCAACACAATGGTTGGTGAGTTCATAGAGTTTGTCTTAAAATAGTTGAAAAAGTCTTTAAAGAATGATCACACAGCAAAGGCATCGTGAATCCACTCAGTTACAAGTCCCGCCATAAGAGACTTGTAACCTGTGTGTTCACAACCCACTGCTACAATATAGTATGATTAAGACATGTATAAGTTCATCAAAACAATTAAGCAATTGGTAGTGAGTCTCTACTTCATCTCCGAAGACCTCACTTGGGAGCCAATTCCCAAAGACAACTGGGAGCCACTTCCCAAAGAAAACTGGGAGCCACTTCCCAAAGATAAAAGACAGTCATGTATGTATTAAATCAAGTATAATGCCATCAAGTATAAGACAATCAAGTATAACACAGTCACGTATAAACGTTTTGAGTATTTGTACAAGTAAGCAAGTAGTTGAGCATGTATCCCCCCCAAGAGTTAAAACAAGTACGAAAAGAGTAGGGGCTATGACTCACCTTAAGTCTATGTAATGAGAAATGAAAGTGGTAGTCGAATCGCGAAAGTCTCTAAGAGCAGCCTATAATAGAACATTGCGACTTAGGTTTGGAGTAACGTCTAAGAATACGAAGAATTGCCTATATATGTCTTGCATAATGTTCATGATGTAGTACTTAGTATATAGTGTAAGTCGTTGAATGTAAGTGGTTTATGAAACATGAATAGGTTGTACATCTCTTACTACCATTCGGGCCGACATAATTCAGAAGTCATGGAGTAAACGTTCGAGGAGCCAGGACACTTTAATTCGTAAATCCACAACTCGTCTCGACGGCTTACTTAATGAACTCCTCATATGAGGCTCCCTACTATTGTAGTATTTGATAACAAATGTATAAGTTTTGATCCGAAAAGTTACATGTCCAATATAGTCCATAATAAAATATAAAATGAGTGGTAGATTCTATCAGGTGCTAAAACCCTGCTAAAAACTGGAAACACGGGTCTAAAACGCGTAATTCGCGTAAAACGCTGAACTGAAAAACGTAAAATTCTAAAACTTTTGGAATTGTCATAAAATGATAGAAAATCATATTTCTATTGTTTATAATGTTTTATGGATATATCGGGATGCTGGAAGGACGTTTAAACCTAAAAGTAAATCTCGGACACGGCTTTGTGATTTTTGCAGAAATGATCCGGCGAGCGTCAAACTCTCGGATTATCGTTAAAATAGTTTAACTTACGAGAATATGAAATAAAAATTTCTGAGATGAATAGTAAAAAGTGAATAGTAAAAGTGAATAGTAAAAAGTGAATAGTGAAAGTGAATAGTGAAATTTTCGGGAATAAAAGTTAACCTGAAATTGCGAATTGTTACAGTCTCTACCCCTTAAGGAGAACTTCGTCCCGAAGTTCAGTTGATGTTAACTACTTATGGTGTGTCTAAGAGAATTCGGGATCTCTAAAAATAGTGGTGTTCACTCTGATTCGTCTAAGGTTCTGGTTAAGGAGTCGTATCGGCTACAATTAAGCCCACTTATTTATAACACATTACTTACATAAAGAAGCGTCCAAATTTATGTAAGTAAGGTCTCATAAACTTATGGTTCGGTGATTTACAATTTCTTTATTTAACTGAAGAGGCGTCCCAATCCATTTAAATAAGGAGATTCTAAATCATCCTACTTAAGAATTTCAGACACAAAATCCGCCTTCTAAGGCCAATAGTAAGATAATCAAGCCATTAAATCCCTAAAGCTAAGCAATAATATTATTTAACTCAAATCTTGTGTCTCATCAAACAAGAACTATCACAAGACCAAGTTAAATAATTAGTTATTACTGAGCTCCATGTTTTTAATGACTCGGCTAATCTCTGGGGCTCCTTATAATACTAAAGTCACATCATCTAATAGCGTGGAACTAAGCAAACCTCTAACCAAAAAGCATATGTGTATGTATTGTGTGTAAGGCAAATAAAGAGGAAGGTCCCAATGTATACAGCAGTTATAGTCTAGGCACTAAATGCAACCTAGTTCTCTATAACCAAGGCTCTGGTACCAATCTGTAACACCCCCAAAATACCACAGCGGAAGACTGTGTCATATGGGTGCTACTTCATAATACAAAGTACAAGTTATAGAAAACGAACTCTAAATGAGACATTTTGAAAAGTTACCATTCGATTAATGAATTCAAAGTTGCAAACATGAGATTCCAAAGTATGATACATAAATGTATACAAAATGTTTTGAATGGTAAATGATAAAAGCGTAAGTCTTCAGAATATGCAGCTTGACTCTAAGTTCCATGCACTAGCTATCACCTTACTAAACTGAGATAAACATGCTAAAGTGTCAACACAATGGTTGGTGAGTTCATAGAGTTTGTCTTAAAATAGTTGAAAAAGTCTTTAAAGAATGATCACACAGCAAAGGCATCGTGAATCCACTCAGTTACAAGTCCTGCCATAAGAGACTTGTAACCTGTGTGTTCACAACCCACTGCTATAATATAGTATGATTAAGACATGTATAAGTTCATCAAAACAATTAAGCAATTGGTAGTGAGTCTCTACTTCATCTCCGAAGACCTCACTTGGGAGCCAATTCCCAAAGACAACTGGGAGCCACTTCCCAAAGAAAACTGGGAGCCACTTCCCAAAGATAAAAGACAGTCATGTATGTATTAAATCAAGTATAATGCCATCAAGTATAAGACAATCAAGTATAACACAGTCACGTATAAACGTTTTGAGTATTTGTATAAGTAAGCAAGTAGTTGAGCATGTATCCCCCGAAAGAGTTAAAACAAGTACGAAAAGAGTAGGGGCTATGACCCACCTTAAGTCTATGTAATGAGAAATGAAAGTGGTAGTCGAATCGCGAAAGTCTCTAAGAGCAGCCTATAATAGAACATTGCGACTTAGGTTTGGAGTAACGTCTAAGAATACGAAGAATTGCCTATATATGTCTTGCATAATGTTCATGATGTAGTACTTAGTATATAGTGTAAGTCGTTGAATGTAAGTGGTTTATGAAACATGTATAGGTTGTACATCTCTTACTACCATTCGGGCCGACATAATTCAGAAGTCATGGAGTAAACGTTCGAGGAGCCAGGACACTTTAATTCGTAAATCCACAACTCGTCTCGACGGCTTACTTAATGAACTCCTCACATGAGGCTCCCTACTATTGTAGTATTTGATAACAAATGTATAAGTTTTGATCCGAAAAGTTACATGTCCAATATAGTCCATAATAAAATATAAAATGAGTTGTAGGTTCTATCGGGTGCTAAAACCCTGCTAAAAACTGGAAACACGGGTCTAAAACACGTAATTCGCGTAAAACGCTGAACTGAAAAACGTAAAATTCTAAAACTTTTGGAATTGTCATAAAATGATAGAAAATCATATTTCTATTGTTTATAATGTTTTATGGATATATCGGGATGCTGGAAGGACGTTTAAACCTAAAAGTAAATCTCGGACACGGCTTTGTGATTTTTGCAGAAATGATCCGACGAGCGTCAAACTCTCGGATTATCGTTAAAATAGTTTAACTTACGAGAATATGAAATAAAAATTTCTGAGATGAATAGTAAAAAGTGAATAGTGAAAAGTGAATAGTGAAATTTTCGGGAATAAAAGTTAACCTGAAATTGCGAATTGTTACAGAAAATTGTAAAGTGGGAACTTGTTGACTTTGAGCTTGGTGAAGGCAAAGTGAATGTTATAACCAGACAAGATGGATCTACCAAGCCATTCTTATTTCTAAGCCAGATCTTACATATGGTGGATAAACAAGATCTTCTCTCACTTTATGATTGGGTTACCAAGTAATATCAAACTCATTCCCCTGATGACATTGGAATGTATTTGATGGGTGATTTGCAAATTCTATGTGATTCTTATATAGGTAATTCTAGCATAAGGTTTCAAGTATGGAAAGGTCAAAGTACATGGGTGGTTGACTATTGGAAGTTCTTTCCCCTACCTAATGTTCACATGATTGTCACAACCACTGGGAAGACCTTATATTGCTGGGCTGATGTTCTCTACCTAATCACAAAGGAAGTTATGAATCTCATGCTAGATGCAAAGCTATCTGTTCCTTTGGATATGACTGTCAATGATCTTCATCTTGCTGAACAATTGGTAAGGTTCATTAGAAGAAGTATTTTGACTAAGAAGGAGTTAGCAACCAAGCATGGCATTCAGATGGATTCATATTTGCAATGAGCTGATCTTGGTATTGTATTTTGTTGTTTATTTTTTATTTTTAGTTTAAAAAAAAAGAAAAAAAAAACTAACAATTTTGTATAGTTTTATGTTTGTTGTATGTAGGTTTGTGTTTCTGGTCATCAACTTGCCTGATGTTGACTATTCCATCAAAATGTTGGGTAGTCCAAAGGGTACAGCTTTGGTAAAGACACATCAAATCTCTTGATAGCTGTAATGGTTTGCTCAAAATCATAAGGTTTTCAACTCACCTATGCTTTATTGCTGAGTAGTTGAAATGGTTGTCAATTGACCATGGATTTTTCCTTTATGGATTCCAAATAATTGGCTAGCTCATATGTATATGGCTTGTGGTAAAGGCAGTGGAAAACCGTATTTGGTATTCAATTGACCAAGATGATAATTCATCAATAATTGACTAGTCCTGAGCAAACGGCTACAGGTAAAGACATCTCAAATCCGTTTATAGCTGATGATTTGCTAAAAATCATGCGGTTATCAGTGTACCTTTGAACACTTGGCTACTCCAGTAGTAATGGCTATTGGTAAAGAGACATCAAATCCATTATTTTCAATGATTCACCTCTCACAGGAGTTAACACACCTGGATGTGATGAGAATAATATGACACTTATATGTTTTGATGTACATTTAGTCTTGTGTTGCTGCAAAGAATGGTGCTTTTCAATTGGTTGCTGATCATAGAGATTCTGCTTATGAAGATTCTTTGCTGTTGATGCTCATCCTCAATCCTCTAGTTTATGTTATTGGCGATCTATCAAGAAATCTTGAACTTAACTGTGTCAAATTCAAGATTAGGGGAGGATTGTAAGGAATTGTTGAAGATACTACTGACAGATACTGCTGACAGGTTCCTTCGGAAGGCTTAGTGACTTTCTGCTGATGATTGGTTCCTGCGGACGACCATAGATCCTACGGATAGAGTTTAACCGTGGATATAACTTATGTATTTTAGGACAAGATATGTAGAATATCTTTTATTAGTTTTTAATTATGCGTTTCTTGTAAGAAAGGTTAGGGTTTCCACTAGTATATAAGGAACCCTAGGTCATTGTAATAGATACAAGTTTTAGTACGAAGTTTTATTAATATTATTGATCTATAGAGGATCAAGTTTAGTATACGTTTGTTTTTATATTCCGCATAATTACAAACTCACAGAGATTATCTAACTTAGTCTAGCTAGTGATTACATTAGTTGGCTAACGATCTATTGGCTCGTGATCTATCAAGGAATAGATCCCTACAAAGCCTTTGGAACTAAAGGTTTACAGGAAGTGGGCATCCAGAAATGTGTCGGATCCTAACCCAACAGGCCTCTCTTTCATTCTTCTAGATAAACAGGTATCCGATCTATACTCAGCCAGAAACATGAAAAATACTATCTTCGTACACAATAAATGTACACTTACTAACAGTTAAACCGCTGTCCATGTAGGGAGGCGCAATCCAAGCCAATGTTCAACTGTGGGACATAAAACAGTTTGACGCAAAACTACAGGAGAACAACTGCTATCGCTTTAAAGAGTACGGTGGCAAAAAAACCGTTCGGTGGCAAAGGACACTAGAAAACGACATAACGTTGTTGTTTGGAAAGTATACACAAGCTACTCAAATTGGGGACACTGGGTTCCCAAAGCATTATTTCAACTTAGCCGCCTACAACCAAGTAGGACAGCGTGCAGATGCCCGTGACTCCATTCTGACAGGTACTTTATACTATCTTTGAAAAAAACTTACTTATATACCAATTGACATACGCATGTTTCTGGCAGACTACATAGGCATTTTGCGAGACATTAGTACAATACGAGAATCAGGAGACTCGATGACCAACTATCCCGCAGGAACATTGAGATCCATAACCTAAAGTATGTTTTCATACCTCTATATTGACAATGACATGAAAGATTCCATAACGCTAAACATCATAATTTATGCATTCATCAATAACATGTATATACAGTGGCATTACGATTTAGTTTACACTGTGGAACGAGCAAGCAACTACTTTTCCAGTGAGCCTATGCAGCCATATAGAACAGCCACCAATCATAGCGGTCAGTTCTTGCTGGGCTAAGAGATTTGGAGGTATGTGCTAAATTCGTTAAAAAACTCCTGACACACTACTATGAAAAATGAACATGTATCCTACTATTTTTAAATGTTACAGCTTGATAAGATTGTCCAATGAATGAAATGCATACCCTCATATTGTTAACCACCCGCACCTAATACAATTAATAAAGTTGTATAACTAATCAAAACATAACAGTTTTTCCATCTCTTTTAAAAATATCAAAGGGGACTACAGCTGTCCGCAACTCCAGCAACACGGTGTTATCTCAACCCAGAAATACCAGAGGCTGATACTATAAGAGCACTGTATGTAGCCCATTTTCATATAATATACTTCAGACATTCTAACCAAGTTTCCACCAGAGTTTCATAACACTATCAGCCAACTATCCCAGGTACCAGGAATACAAAGGGCCAGTGCCACCGTTACTACCACCACCGAACGAACAAAACGCTCACAAAGGGATCATACTAGGCCAGCCCATGCCGATAAGAGCTCTATTGGATCTCAGGCCAGAGACAAATGTGGTTTGTTTCACAACCCTCTACTTCAACATGTATAAAAAAAGCTTCTAAAGTATAAAACTTATTGCAATAGTTAAGACAACTTGTCATAGAAGGTGTCATCACCAGCATCGACGAAACTCAAGGTTGGTATTTCAACCGCTGTCGTACGTGCCAGTTCAAAATTGCGGAAGGGTGGCCACACAGATACTGCAATCCACCAGGGACTCAACAGGCACCAAATTACACGTAAGTAAACCTCAATACCTGTACATCTCATTTATTACTATCGCAAAAATTTGACATCCATACTATCCACTTGATTGACAGATACAATTTTAAAGCAACAATTGAAGATGAAAGTGCCGTCATCATCGTCACATGCTTCAGCCCGCAAGCAAACTCGCTCATACTACCTGTCATCGAAGTCCTAAGCTATGTCCCCAATCTAGATCCATACATACTGCCACCAATCGTAAGAGATTTATTAGATACAAGGCATGTCTTCACCGTCCACATAGCACCAGGTAGCCGATGAGGAAACACAAAGTATATCCTTGACCAAGCAATCGATGCTCCACCCGTGGCACTCTCAGATATCCCTTCACCTGTTCACCTACCTTGCTCTAAGACACCTGATGAGGCGAAAAATGATCCGTTTTTAGGGGGTCATTTAAGCCCGAATCCGAATTTATTTGATCAAATATTGCCCTAAATCGTTCCTTTTGTGATTTTATGTACTTGGAGAGTGAATTCTGGAAAAGAAGCCATTTTGGACGTTTTTGGAGCATAAAAGTGAAGAAAACGGCAAAGTCTCAATTTTCCATGCTGGGAACAGTACATGAAGGCGTCAAGAGTAAACTCATGACGGCGTCAAACCCCAAGAATTAAAATCCGTAGTTGATGACGGTGTCACACACAGGGCGTCAAGAGTAATTTGTGTGACGGCCTAGGCCTTGACGGCGTTAGAAGTAGATCAAGGCCGTCCAAGGAAGTATTTGGCAGCGAGATGACGGCGTCACACCTTTGTTCTTGACGCCGTCATCCCTATTTTCCTATATATAGTTTTCTAGTTTTTCACATTAAAGGAGAGAAGTTTTGGAGAAACCCTAAAGACGATTTTGGTGCAACTTTTACAGGTTTTTCAAGGGTTCCAAACCCTTGATACCTTGCATTGTAATTGAGATAAGTGTTCTTCTAATTCAATCAATATGTCTATGTGTTGGTTGTCTATATCTTGTTCTTGTCTCAATTCCATTATGCTAGGCTAGATCTCTTTTGTGTTTGCTTAGATCTAATGAAACCTAGATATTGATTATGTGTTGATTACTTGTTTATTCTTGTTTTGGATGAATGATTTATATGTTAGGCTTAAGAAAACTGGCAGATCTTCAAATGGTAACATGCTTGAACGTCTTAAGAAACATGAACCGAGGCGTACTAGGTATTTATTGGTTGTATTTAATGCATGAGCCAATGTTTTCAATCCCTATAGTTGTGCTGGGAATGGTGTAGGAGGAGATAAGAGCTCATAGAATTGGGGAGTTATGTATGCCACCCCATGAATGGTATTAAGGAATACAATCCGTCATCCATGCAATTATAACAAGTAATTAACGTGTAAAAGATATCTAGGGAGTAGTGAAGTCTAAGTAAACACATTTTCTCCAATTACTGCTCACAACCTTAGTATAATTAGTTTATTTTCATTTTTAGTATTTTATTTTGATTGCATCTTAGTTTTGGGTTAGTTGAATAGCAACTAATTCCGCCCACTCTTCCAAAAACCCGAGATTTTACTTGCTTTCTAAAAAATATAAAAACACAAAAATAATCATCCCTCACCTTTAGAACTAGTATTTAGGCTTTCTAATTCTAGCGACACTATTCCTAACCTGAACGATCAATCCCCCGGTACTTGTCACTATACTATACTGCAACGATCAGGTACACTGCCTGGTGGGGGTTGTAAGCTTCTCGAGATCCCTCGAGAGGTAAAGCCTGTTGCGATTCCCACGCATCAAGTTTTTGGCGCCGCTGCCGGGGAATAGTTATTGTCTAGGTTAGAATTTCTTTTTGTTAGGTCTACTTGCTAGATTCCTTTCTAGTAAGATTTTATTTTTATTTCTAGGTTTTCTTTAGTCTATCTTTTTCTTTGTGTGTTTGTTCGTAATTTTCATTGAGTATTCCGTTTGCCATTATGGAGAACGCGAATCCACCATGTTCGACACTAGAGTTTTACCAGAAAAAATATAATTACACTAGTTTGGATATAACAAGATGGAGGAATGAAATGAGGAGGACATGATCTTATATTGATTTTATTAAGTACCTTGAGAAAAGAGGCCAAATAAATAATGCTTTTAAAGAATTCACCTTAGGAGCTCCATCAACCCCTCAAAATGCCTCACTTAGTGAAACCTATACACCATATGAGCCTTCACCTAGGATAGTTTCGTATGAGCCACCTAGCTGCATGTCATGGTTAGGCCCTACAATAATACAGGATGAACACATAGGTGACCTTGATGTGATGGAGGATGTAGCCGAACTTGATCACATTGATCAAAAAGACCTAGGTTTTATGATCGATGATGATGAATCTCAAGAAACAGATGATGAATCTCTTGGGCAATTTGTATATAGCAGTCAGAATGTTGAAGATGATCCTTATGATTCGGACATAGAAGTTGAGATGCCTAGAGAAGCACGTGAGATACTTGGGAGAATGTTAGGGCTAGATCCTGACACATGGAATGATGAGGTGAACAACATAAGCCCACAAAATACTCAACCATCATTTGAGGCACACACACCGCCCGTGACTTACCCGGAAGAAGTAGAAGAGACTTTAGGAACCCCAATAGAGGTAGAACCTTTGAACCAAACACAACTAGAGGATATAGGTTTGAACACTTATAATGATAACCTTACTCTTAGTTTTAGGGAAGTTCCTAGTTTTGATGAACCGGGGCCTCAACCAAAACCGTTACCTAATCTTCCGTCCTTTGATGAAAATTTAGGAATTGAAATAGGTTCCGATCCACCCATCAAACCATATAGTCCGGGTAGTCATTGGACAAAGGTAGTGGACTCTAAGCCTTGCAGAGAGGAAGCAAATATAGGAGTGGAAAATGACCTTGCATGCTTACATCACCCATTTATTATCGATCATAAGAAACATTATGGGTTTAAACCAGGTTTATTAGGTCAAGATGGATCCCCAACTAGGAGTCTTTCGAAGTTGACAGAAAATGATCCCTTTCTAGGAGAAAATATTAATCCACCCATTAACCCGATTGAATTACGTAAGGTTATGATGATAGGAGCACAACCCTTGGAGCATATAATTCATTCACCACTCTTTCCTCACGTGGCATACTTCCACCGAGATGGTGTGTATCGCTACTATCACCCGCACTTAATCCTAAGTGTAGGGAAGACCTCACATTTATCCGTGAAATAAGGGTAGAGTCAGGCTCGTGACTCGAACAAAAACAAGCGCTTCTTGGGAGGCAACCCATGTTTTGTGTGATTTTGTTTGTTTTTTTGTTATTTACTTCCGTATGCATGCTTAATTTTTATTGTTGGTAGATCATGTTTCTAAACTAAATGTGGAAATACTTTACTTTGTTGTTTGGCCTAGTCTTAACTCCAACCTAGAAGTATTTTTGCAAAAGATAAGTGTAAGGGGAAACCCCAAATATGTTTTTAAGAAACAAACCGATCATGATTCTCCACAATATTAAATGAGCATGTATATTCGTATTCGTTAGAGTCAAATGCTTGTATTGAGTCATAATGAAGTTTTGCAGGATTTTCCAGGAAGTAGGACCAAGTTTTTCCAGAAATTTTCCGGAAACTTTACATAAGAATTTCTGCAGGTCCATTCTGACGGCGTCATGAGTTTACTCTTGACGGCGTCAAGAGTTAAAATCTGGAAATTTTACCGGTTTTGTTTTTCTAACGGAGTCTTATGGTTTTTGTGAATTATTAAGTTTTATAATCTCTAGGAAATCTGCAAACTTCATTCCACAAGCATTATATCTTACTTTGTTTTCCAGGATTTAGTAACTTATATAGGATGCCGCCG
The DNA here is from genome assembly GCA_030686995.1 of Artemisia argyi. Classification (NCBI taxonomy): domain Eukaryota; kingdom Viridiplantae; phylum Streptophyta; class Magnoliopsida; order Asterales; family Asteraceae; genus Artemisia; species Artemisia argyi. The sequence continues at coordinate 198,426,884 of CM060685.1, read as the reverse complement.
ATTTTACGCGAGGTTGTCTTGTCTATTTTTTCAGGTTTTACAGGTTATGTATGACAAGAAGATGATTTATATTCTGGAAGGGAAGCTTTGAATGTTCATTTTCTTGGAGGAAGATTTAACCTGGCCAATCTATAATCCATACCGAGCGAATCAGGGGAGTATTTGATTTCATTCTCTTTACTTTTTCACTTTTACATTCTTTACTTGAACATTGGGGACAATGTTCATCTTAAGTGTAAGGGGAGGGTAAAAAGATGATACCCTACATATGCACTTTCGCTTGAGTTTGTTTTGTTTGATAGTAGATGTGTAATAAAACTATGAGAAATACTTGTTAGTGTAATTTTAGCGCCAAATTTAAATTTTTTTACAACATTTAGGAGTGAAACTTTAGCCATAGCAAGCGTCTCATGGATAGGAGATTGTATGACTAGCACAAAACCGTATATTTAGAAAAATTTTCCACCCAAAAATGTGAGGTTCGCCTTTAGATTTGATAGGAAAAGCATTTACTATTAGTGCTTATGAGTGTACCGGTAGCATTTAGATTCTAGAACTTGCGTTAGTGATGCATTCCTTGACCGCTAGTGAGACTACATTCGTGTGGTAGGATTTACTACATGATAAGAGGCATTAGGATCACCCTTGTGTTAAACCCGTATTATAATTACTTGACCATTTAAGTCATACTACTTGACTAGTTAAGTCAACTAATTTTTCCCACACCCTTAGCGTTGTGCTCATTCTTAGTACACGATACCCCTAGTACACCCCTCCGAGCCTATCTTTTCGTTTCTAACTTTAAGCATCTTACTTAAAGGAAGAATTTGTTACACCCCACTTAAATGTACAACCAAATCACCTTAGCCTTCCGTGTATGCGCTCATTTTTAGTGCATTATTGTTATTTGTTAAACCCTAAGTTAACTTTCTAATTGATTACATGGTTGCTAAGTTGAGTCATATCTTTGTACATATTGTTTTGGGACGATTGGGACTCATGGGTAAGTACTTATTTTATGGAGTAATGGGGAAGAACATCATTTATTACCCCCATATGTACGTTAATCTTAAAAGTGCTCCAAGTGTTTTAATTTTCTTAATTCGAGTCATTAGATTAGTTTAATGTAAAGTATGTAAAAATTCAAGTGTAAGGGGGACGTTCATCCCCTATGATGTATTATTTTGGATGGTAGGGTAAGAGTGTATGCAAAAAAAAAAAAAAAAAAAAAAAAAAAAAAAAAAAAAAAAAAATCGAAAAAAATCGAAAAAAATAAGAAAAAGAAAATAAAAAAAATAGAAAAAGAAAAAAAAATTGAAAAAAATCAAGAAAAAGAAAATAAAAAAAAATTAGAAAAAAAAAAAAAAAAAAAAAAAAAAGAAAAAGAGAAAAAACATACGGACTACCATCCCTTTTTATTCTATGTTCATTTTATGTTTTTGTTATTTTTCATTTATTTGCTTAAGTCGAGTCTAGTCTTGGGTTAGCAACACCATATTGTACATGTAATTAACCAAGATTGTTAACTCGCCACCAGTAAAACTTCCTTTATCCAACAAAACCGTGTAATTCATATCCCTATACCTAACGTTACAACCCTTTAAAAGACCTCTTTGATAGTTTATCCTAGGTGCTTACGCCATGTGGTGGAGGTTTGATCCTTTCCCAAGCCTATGGTAATCTATTTTGCTATGACAGGTAGTGAGTGATATCTTCCATTTCCATAATGTTATATTACTTTATTACACCCGAGAGATGTGAGTATCTAAACACTATTTGTGTGGTGCTTGTATATGACCTACGTGTTTGTCTATTGGTCTTTAGTGGAACGATTATTTGTTGTAATTACTTTTAAATTAGTGTTAAATGACCCCTAACTTGTCTTTTGAGTAGAATAAAATCGCATTTGCTTGAGGACAAGCAAATCTCAAGTGTAAGGGTATATGATGAGGCGAAAAATGATCCGTTTTTAGGGGGTCATTTAAGCCCGAATCCGAATTTATTTGATCAAATATTGCCCTAAATTGTTCCTTTTGTGATTTTAGGTACTTGGAGAGTGAATTCTGGAAAAGAAGCCATTTTGGACGTTTTTGGAGCAAAAAAGTGAAGAAAACGGCAAAGTCTCAATTTTCCATGCTGGGAACAGTACATGAAGGCTTCAAGAGTAAACTCATGACGGCGTCAAACCCCAAGAATTAAAATCCGTAGTTGATGACGGCGTCACACACAGGGCGTCAAGAGTAATTTGTGTGACGGCCTAGGCCTTGACGGCGTCAGAAGTAGATCAAGGCCGTCCGAGGAAGTATTTGGCGGCGAGATGACGGCGTCACACCTTTGTTCTTGACGCCGTCATCCCTATTTTCCTATATATAGTTTTCTAGTTTTTCACATTAAAGGAGAGAAGTTTTGGAGAAACCCTAAAGACGATTTTGGTGCAACTTTTACAGGTTTTTCAAGGATTCCAAACCCTTGATACCTTGCATTGTAATTGAGATAAGTGTTCTTCTAATTCAATCAATATGTCTATGTGTTGGTTGTCTATATCTTGTTCTTGTCTCAATTCCATTATGCTAGGCTAGATCTCTTTTGTGTTTGCTTAGATCTAATGAAACCTAGATATTGATTATGTGTTGATTACTTGTTTATTCTTGTTTTGGATGAATGATTTATATGTTAGGCTTAAGAAAACTGGCAGATCTTCAAATGGTAACATGCTTGAACGTCTTAAGAAACATGAACCGAGGCGTACCAGGTCTTTATTGGTAGTATTTAATGCATGAGCCACTGTTTACAATCCCTATAGTTGTGCTGGGCATGGTGTAGGAGGAGATAAGAGCTCATAGAATTGGGGAGTTATGTATGCCACCCCATGAATGGTATTAAGGAATACAATCCGTCATCTATGCAATTATAACAAGTAATTAACGTGTAAAAGATATCTAGGGAGTAGTGAAGTCTAAGTAAACACATTTTCTCCAATTACTGCTCACAACCTTAGTATAATTAGTTTATTTTCATTTTTAGTATTTTATTTTGATTGCATCTTAGTTTTGGGTTAGTTGAATAGCAACTAATTCCGCCCACTCTTCCAAAAACCCGAGATTTTACTTGCTTTCTAAAAAATATAAAAACACAAAATAATCATCCCTCACCTTTAGAACTAGTATTTAGGCTTTCTAATCATAGCGACACTATTCCTAAGCTGAACGATCAATCCCCCGGTACTTGTCACTATACTATACTGCAACGATCAGGTACACTTCCTGGTGGGGGTTGTAAGCTTCTCGAGATCCCTCGAGAGGTAAAGTCTGTTGCGATTCCCATGCATCAACACCCTCCCCAGCACATTGATGAGGCGAAAAATGAACCATTTTTAGGGGGTCATTTAAGCCCGAATTCGAATTTATTTGATCAAATATTGCCCTAAATCGTTCCTTTTGTGATTTTAGGTCCTTTGGGAGTGAATTCTGGAAAAGGAAGTATTTTGGACGTTTTTGGAGCATAAAAGTGAAGAAAACGCCAAAAACCTAATTTTCCATGCTGAGAACAGTACCTGACGGCGTCAAGAGCATTTTGGTGACGGAGTCAAGAGTAAAAGTGGTGACGGCCCAGAGAGAGCGTGAAGGCGTCCCAAAAGGCCGTCACGTGTTAAATTGTAAAAACTTGCGCGCGAAGTAGCTGATATTGTTTTGGTCATAACTTTTGCATACGAACTCGGATTTAGGTGATTCAAAAGCCCACGCGAAGAGGACGAAGAGATCTACAATATGGTGAGAAAATCGTCGTGACGGCGTCAAGAGTAACGGGCTGACGCCGTCAAGATGGGCCGGGCAGAAATAAGCCTATAAATATAACATCATAACTTCACTTTTTGTAAACCCTAAACCCTAAGGTCGATTCCTGGGTTTAGGTAGGTGTTTTTCCAGCAACTTAGAGGGTTTCAATCACTCCATAAACATCATGTATTGGTTTGATGATTCTATCTCAATTATGTCTTTCATTATTATTGTTGATTGTCCTTCTTTGATTATGTTTTGCTAATTCACCTTATGTCTACTTATTATTGTATGAAACTTGTGTATAATTGATTAGATCTCATTGATTTCTTGTTGATGTTTGTGTCTATCTCCATCAATGAGGGGCTTGTTGATGTGTGTGTCTATCTCCATCAATTAAGGCCTGACAACTTCAATAGATCTAGTTGGTTTAGTTTATAATTCTTGTTTCCTATTGATTCTTGTTTCTATTGAATGTCTCATCAATGTTAGGCTTAAGAAAACTAGCAGACTTCCATAGGGTAACATGCTTGAACGTCTTAAGAAACATGAACCGATGTGTACTAGGTTTTATTGGTTGTATTTATTGCATGAGTGAATTCTAATGATCCCATGTTAGGAGCTTCTTAGCCGGCTCGACATAGGAGTGAAGTAGGAGCTTATAGGATTGGGGAAGTAAGTACGCCACCCCATGAATGGTATTAAGGAATACAACCCGTCAATTAAAACAAGGTGTAACAATTCAATAGGTAGAATTCGATAGCCAGCAAGGAGTAGCATATCATAGGTAGACATGCTTCACTTATCTTGTAGAACCCTAGTTTACTTTTCTTGTTAATTAGTTTAATTAGTAGCTTTTGGGTTAGTTGATTAGCAGCTAATTCCGCCCCTCCTTCCAATACCCGAGATTTTTACTTGCTTTTCATGAAATATAAAAATACAAAAAGAATCATCCTTCACCTTTAGACCTAGTTAGATTAATTTCAATCCTAACGACACTATTCCTAGCTGAACGATCAATCCCCCGGTACTTGTCACTATACTATACTACAACGATCAGGTACAATGCCTAGTGGGGGTTGTAAGCTTCCCAAGATCCCTTGAGAGGTAAAGCCTGGTGCGATTCCCACGTATAAAGTTTTTGGCGCCGCAGCCCGGGGAATAGTTATTGTTTAGGATGAATTTGATTTTTATTAGGTCCAATCATTAGATTCCTATCAAGTGAGATTTTTTCTTTTTACTTTGTAGCTTTCTTGTAGTCTATCTTTTCTTTATGATTTTGTTTGTAATTTGCTTCAAATGGACTTTACACTTAGACTTCTAAGATTACAAGATAAGGTTGAGCGGCTAACATACCAAAGAGTTCAAAATACCTCATTTAGAGACACCTATGAATCATATGAGCCTTCGCCTAGGATAGATTCTTATGAACAACCTCCATGTTTAAGATCTAGTTTTAGTGAGGCCAATAGGAAATGCGACCTAGTATGCCAAGGAATTATGGAGAGAGCCATTGCAACAAATCATAAGTTGGATGAAGCACTAGGTTTGCTATTATCACTACCTAAGAAAACAATTGAGGAGGATTTAGCCAAGCATGATCACATTGATCAAAAAGACCTAGGTTTTATGATCGATGATGATGAATCTCAAGAAACAGATGATGAATCTCTTGGGCAATTTGTATATAGCAGTCAGAATATTGAGGATGATCCTTATGATTCGGACATAGAAGTTGAGATGCCTAGAGAAGCACGTGAGATACTTGGGAGAATGTTAGGGTTAGATTATAATAAAACACATGTTGAGGATATAGTTGATATTAACACATGGAGTGATGAGGTCAATAACATAAGCTTACAAAATACTCAACCATCATTTGAGGCACACACACCGCCCGTGACTTACCCGGAAGAAGTAGAAGAAACTTTAGGAATTCCAATGGAGGTAGAACCCTTGGACCAGACACCACTCGAGGATATAGGTTTGAACACTTGTGGTTATAACCTTACTCCTAGTTCTAGGGAATTTCCTAATGCTGATGAACCAGAACCTCAACCTTTACACAACTTTCCATCCTTAGATATACATCTAGGAGACAAAAGAGGAACCGACCCACCCATCAACCAATATTATCCGGGTAGTCTTAGGATGAAGGAAGCCATTCACTCACCCCCTTCACCTCACGTGGCATATTCACACCCTAAGGGTGTGTATCGCTACTTTCACCCACACTTAATCCTAAGTGTATGGAAAACCTCCCCTATTTCCGTTAAATAAGGATAGAGTCAGGCTCGTAACTCGAACAAAAACAAGCGCTTCCTGGGAGGCAACCTATGTTTTGTGTGTTTTTATTTGTTTGTTTGTTTGTTTGATTTTATTTGTTTCCGTATGCATGTTTTATTTTTATTGATTGTGGCTCATGTTTCAAAGTAAATTGTGAAAATGCTTTATTTTGTTTTTAACTTCGTCTTAATTGCATATAAAGGTATTTTGCAAAAGATAAGTGTAAGGGAGATTCAAATTTGTTTATAAGAACGAAATTGAGCATGAACCACAACAATATTAAATTGACATGTGTATTAGTACTTGTTAGAGTCAAATGCTTGTATCGAGTCATAATGATGTTTTGCAGGATTTTCCAGGAAGTAGGACATAAGTTTTTCCAGAAATTTTCTGAAAACTTAACATAAAGATTTCTGCAGGTCAATTCTGACGGCGTCATGAGTTTACTCTTGACGGCGTCATGTGTAAAATTCTGGAAATTCTGCTAGTTTTGTTTATACCGGAGTCTTAAAGTTTTTGTTAATTCTTTAGTTTTATAAACTCTAGGAAATCTGAAAACATTCATTCCACAAGCATTATATCTTTAATTGTTTTGTTTCTATTCCTAAGTCTGGAATTACATCTAGTAGTGAGTTTTCTTTGCTCGGATTGATGCTTTGGGTTTTTGTGTTTGTTTTCTCAGGTTTAACAGGTTATGTATGACAAGAAGATGATTTATATTCTGGAAGGGAAGCTTTGATTGTTCATTTTCTTGGAGGAAGATCTAACCTGGCCACCTTATTATCCATACCGAGCGAATCAGGGGAGTATTTGATTTCATTCTTTTTACTTTTTCATTTTTACATTCTTTACTTGAACATTGGGGACAATGTTCATCCTAAGTGTAAGGGGAGGGTAAAATGATGATACCTTACATGTACACTTTCGCTTGAGTATTGTTTGTTTAATAGTAGATGTGTAATAAAACTATGAGAAATACTTGTTAGTGCAATTTTAGCGCAAAATTTAAATTTTTTTACAACATTTAGGAGTGAAACTTTAGCCATAGCAAGCGTCTCATGGATAGGAGATTGTATGACTAGCACATAACCGTATCATTCCGAAAAATTTTCCACCCAAATATGTGAGGTTCGCCTTTAGATTTGATAGGAAAAGCATTCACTATTAGTGCTTATGAGTGTACCGGTAGCATTTAGATTCTAGAACTTGCGTTAGTGATACATCCCGAGACCGCTAGTGAGACTACATTCGTGTAGTAGGATTTACTACATGATAAGAGGCATTAGGATCACCCTTGTGTTACACCCGTATCATAATTACTTGACCATTTAAGTCATATTACTTGGCTAGTTAAGTCAACTAATTTTTCCCACACCTTAGCGTTGTACTCATTTTTAGTACACGAAACCCCTAGTACACCCCTCCGAGCCTATCTTTTCGTTTCTAACTTTAAGCATCTTACTTAAAGGAAGAATTTGTTACACCCCACTTAAATGTACACCTAAATCGCCTTAGCCTTCCGTGTATGCACTCATCTTTAGTGCATTATTGTTATTTGTTAAACCCTAAGTTAACTATCTAATTGATTACATGGTTGCTAAGTCGAGTCATATCCTTGTACATATTGTTTTGGGACGATTGGGACTCATGGGTAAAGTACTTATTTTATGGAGTAATGGGGAAGAACATCATTTATTACCCCCATATGTGCGTTAATCTTAAAAGTGCTCCAAGTGTTTTGATTTTCTTAATTCGAGTCATTAGATTAGTTATTGTAAAGTATGTAAAGATTCAAGTGTAAGGGAAATGTTCATTCCCTATGATGTATTACTTTGGATGGTAGGGTAAGAGTGTATGCAAAAAAAAAAAAAAAAAAAAAAAAAAAAAAAAAGGAAAAGAGAAAAAAACATACGGACTACCATCCCTTTTTATTCTATGTTCATTTTATGTTTTTGTTATTTTTCATTTATTAGCTTAAGTCGAGTCTAGTCTTGGCTTAGCAACGCCATATTGTACATGTAATTAACCAAGATTGTTAGCTCGCCACTAGTAAAAACTTCCTTTATCCAACAAAACCGTGTATTTCATATCCCTACACCTAACGTTACAACCCTTTAAAATACCTCTTTGATAGTTTATCCTAGGTGCTTACGCCATGTGGTGGAGGTTTGATCCTTTCCCAAGCCTACGGTAATCTATTTTGCTATGACAGGTAGTCAGAGATATCTTCCGTTTCCATATTGTAATTTATACTTTATTACACCCGAGAGATGTGAGTATCTAAACACTATTTGTGAGGTGCTTGTGTATGACCTCCGTGCTTGTCTTTGGTCTTTAGTGGAACGATTATTTGTTGTAATTACTTTTATATTAGTGTTAAATGACCCCTAACTTGTATTTTGATTAGAATAAAAGCGCATTTGCTTGAGGACAAGCAAATCTCAAGTGTAAGGGTATATGATGAGGCGAAAATGAACCGTTTTTAGGAGGTCATTTAAGCCCGAATTCGAATTTATTTGATCAAATATTGCCCTAAATCGTTCCTTTTGTGATTTTAGGTCTTTTGGGAGTGAATTCTGGAAAAGGAAGCATTTTTGACGTTTTTGGAGCATAAAAGTGAAGAAAATGCCAAAGACTTAATTTTCCATGCTGAGAACAGTACCTGACGGCGTCAAGAGCATTTTGGTGACGGCGTCAAGAGTAAAAGTGGTGACGGCCCAGAGAGAACGTGAAGGCATCACCCAAGGCCGTCACGTGTTAACTTGTCAAAACTTGCGCGCGAAGTAGCTGATATTGTTTTGGTCATAACTTTTGCATACAAACTCGTATTTAGGTGATTCAAAAGCCCACGTGAAGAGCACGAAGAGATCTACAATTTGGTGAAAAAATGGTCATGATGGCGTCAAGAGTAACGGGTTGACGCCGTCAAGATGGGCCGGGCAGAAATAAGCCTATAAATATAACATCATAACTTCACTTTTTTAAGCCCTAAACCCTAAGGTCGATTCCTGGGTTTAGGTAGGTGTTTTTCCAGAAACTTAGAGGGTTTCAATCACTCCATAAACATCATGTATTGGTTTGATGATTCTATCTCAATTATGTCTTTCATTATTATTTTTGATTGTCCTTCTTTGATTATGTTTTGCTAATTCACCTTATGTCTACTTATGATTGTGTGAAACTTGTATATAATTGATTAGATCTCATTGATTTCTTGTTGATGTTTGTGTCTATCTCCATCAATGAGGGGCTTGTTGATGTGTGTGTCTATCTCCATCAATTAAGGCCTGACAACTTCAATAGATCTAGTTGGTTTAGTTTATAATTCTTGTTTCCTATTGATTCTTGTTTTGATTGAATGTCTCATCAATGTTAGGCTTAAGAAAACTGGCAGACTTCCATAGGGTAACATGCTTGAACGTCTTAAGAAACATGAACCGATGTGTACTAGGTTTTATTGGTAGTATTTAATGCATGAGCGAATTCTAATGATCCCATGTTAGGAGCTTCTTAGCCGGCTCGACATAGGAGTGAAGTAGGAGCTTATAGGATTGGGGAAGTAAGTACGCCACCCCATGAATAGTATTAAGGAATACAACCCGTCAATTAAAACAAGGTGTAACAATTCAATAGGTAGAATTCGATAGCTAGCAAGGAGTAACATATCATAGGTAGACATGCTTCACTTATCTTGTAGAACCCTAGTTTACTTTTCTTATTAATTAGTTTAATTAGTAGCTTTTGGGTTAGTTGATTAGCAACTAATTCCGCCGCTCCTTCCATTACCCGAGATTTTTACATGCTTTTCATAAAATATAAAAATAGAAAAAGAATCATCCTTCACCTTTAGACCTAGTTAGATTAATTTCAATCCTAACGACACTATTCCTAGCTGAACGATCAATCCCCCGGTACTTGTCACTATACTATACTACAACGATCAGGTACACTGCCTGGTGGGGGTTGTAAGCTTCTCAAGATCCCTTGAGAGGTAAAGCCTGTTGCGATTCCCACGTATTACACGTTCACACGAGCTGCCAATAACAACATCACCACCACATTCCCCCAAACAAGCCGCCACAAAAATCCCAACCAGCCAAATAACACCACCTCCCCAAATCAGTGACCCAGTAGAAAAGAAACAGCACGAGCCTCCATAGGTATCCAAGACAACCCACAAAAAACTGTTCGCTGAAACCAGCAACCAAACACCGCCACCCCTATTATCTGAAACACAACCAACACCAACAGAACCAGGATCAACATCAGCAACAGTTGAACAGGGAGCACCCAAACCTTCACCACCAACAGTTACCACAGCATTAACTGGACAACATGAAGAAGGAAACGTTGAGGCAACAAAACGGGATGTAAAAGGTGACTCAGAAGATAGGCAAGACTCCCAACTAGTAAAGAAGGTGAAGCACGAATGATCGACAACAATGGACACTACAAAATGATATGTAACAAAATCCTATGTATATATATGACTGTCAATTAGGTAACTCTAGCATGTACTTCCTTATATCCAGGATGGATGTGTAGCTATAATCACCTGTAAAACTGCAAGTATAGGTCCAGTAGCCAACAAAACTTGCAAATTTTTGTAACCAAGGGTGTGAACCTGCAAGTGTAAAACCGGTAGGCAAAAGCTTACAACCCCATGTAACCAGGAAAACTATAATACATCTATCCAATTTTCTGCATCCCACTATGTACACAGGTTCGGCACACGCATCTGGATGCCCCCGCCGCAACGCGGCGGGTTTATCTTCCTTGTTCATTATCAAAAGAGATAAGATTGAATTAAAAGTTGCCAATATTGATATATATAAAGACATAGTAGTGCTAGTTACTTGTGGTTTGGATCAGGATGGGATTTTTCGTTGGTTAGGTTATTTCTATCCAGCAAATAGCTATTGGAGTTGTTTCTTTTGCTAGTATTTCCATTCCTTTTGTATTTCTTTTGCTAGTTTTCAGTGAGATTTGGTTCATTAAAAAAAAAAAAAAAAAAAAAGGTCACCAATACAACGAACGACGATCTTTTAGACTTATACAATATTCCAGCTCTAATGTACCTAAGTTCACTTGTGACTTGTATGCTTAAAAACACTATGTAATATCACCGGTATATGTAGCTTTACGATCATTATTTTCATATAGCTAGTATATATCAAGGTTTTCAAGATCAAGATCCTTCCAGAATCGTTTTCGTCTTTTCAAGATCGTGATTGTAAGATCGGATGGGATCTTAAGATCCTACTATTTTTCTTTATAGTTTTTGAAATATTATACAAATCTACAAATTATTATATATCATAAATACAAAATTATATGATTATTTCGTAGAAATGTTGTCCTAAATTATGATTATGAAATTCTAAAGAAGATTAACATGTTGTTTTTAAAATTCTACAAAAAATAATCCATAAATTTGTAGTTTTTTAGCTTGTAATCCGAGAAAAGTAAGATCGGATCGAATTAGATCTTAAGATCCTATGGTAAAGATCGGGATCCTATAAGATCTTAAGCTTGCAAAGATCCTATGCAGGATTCGGATCGTTTTTGCTTTGCAATATCGTAAATTCGTAAGATCCTAAGATCAGAATCGGGATCTTAACAACTATGTTACATATAATGCCGTGTACATACAAATCTAAATATAATTGACAAAGTAACAAAAAGTTCATAACATAATAATGTACTATATATATATAAATCTCTTTCTATCTATCAATCAATACTAAATTTAAGATTTAGCAAATATTGGTCGAATTACTTCTTGCTTGAAATGATAAAATTCTTTACTTATTTCATATATTTCTTTCATATATGATGGAATTGATATCCTAGTGAAGTCTTTTCTTTTTTATTGCTTGCTTTCTTTTAACTCCTTACGTATACTTCACTCATTGGGTTCGGCTATCAAATTCAAATCTTGAACAAGAATTGATCGATAGAAGTGCTAGCGTGAGGTGGAAGCATGAGTTTAGAGTTAGCATCGAAGAATGGAAAAAGACCCCGGTTGAAATGCCATCAAATCCAAAAGACACATATAGCCATGCAATGATAAGAAGGGAATGCACATACGTGAAGCGAAGGGATGGAGGACATTCGTTCGACGATTGAGGACCGCACATATCAAAGATACATTATATGAAAACTAAGACTATTTAAGTTAAACTTGGATATACTGACCGGGAGGCCGGGTTGAAAGTAAGGCTTTAAGTGATAAACTAGCAGGGTACTTTTGCGTAGCAGCGACTGGTGGGGGGACAATGCAATTAGAATTTAAAACGAGAAATATTTTCAAAGTTCTATATTTTCTGATACGATAACTTTACAGATGAAGACAATTTTAGCTTTGAAAGATTTTAAGCAATAACAAGTTAACCTATATAAAAATTATAGATTACCCACGTGATGTTGTGGCAAAAAACGACATCGAATTTTAAAAATCATTTAAATCAGGTTAAGAAAATTTAGTTCTATAAAAATACATGATACGTGGGAATCGCACCAGGCATTACCTCTCAAGGGATCTTGAGAAGCTTACAACCCCCACCAGGCAGTGTACCTGATCGTTGTAGTATAGTATAGTGACAAGTACCGGGGGATTGATCGTTCAGCTAGTGTTGATATAAATAATTGACTAAAAACATTATTCATATCTTTCGATATCTCTAAGTTTTGATAATCACAAAACGAAAACTCATCAAACCAAAGGTTATGACGTAAACAAGTATTTAGTAGTAAATACTCACTTTCACCATTTAATCACTTAAGGTATGAATAAACAAAGTGATTAATGCATTATAAGATCAAAGGAAATCTTGTCTTAAGACATAACATTTTATAAAATGATTTTAACATTTTATATATATTTGTAAATCATTTTTGGTATAGCTTTATTAAACCACAAAAATATGATTTCAAATTTCCAACCAAAAAGGGCAAATTTTATCCAGAAACACTTTTCAAAGGTTCAGGAGGGCGGCCCCCTTAATTTTACTAGGCGGCCCCCTTAATCATTAAGGGGACCGGCCTACAATTAAGGAGACCCGCACGCTCCCGAACAGTATTTTCTGGCCCTATAAATATTGGATCATTCCACATATTTTTCTCACCTTTTTGCACTAGAAACTTTCTGATCTAAACATCCATTTCCTTTCTCTAAAAATCCTTTGATCTTATATACTTTGATCTTTGTTTCAAAGTGATTCAAGCCTCAACATTCAAAGTGCAAAGAGAAGAATACTTCTATTAGAAGTATTACAACTTAGTATCATCTTGCTATCTAAGTTGCTTGTTTATATTTTCTTGTAAATCTTTCATTCTTTGGTGAATAAGGTGTATGTATTAGTTAGCTAGATTTAGTTGAAGAATCTAGAATTGTTGTAAGTGTAAAGTGGAACTTGAAGTGAAGAAGAAGGGTTAGATAGTATTGGTGATAGGAGATTGTAGCAATAGGGACTTGTTGAGAAGACATTAGTAGATTGAAGGTGTGAAGACATTAGTGGCTTGAAGGTGTCAAGACATTAGTGGCTTAAAGGTGTGAAGACATTAGTGACTTGAAGGTGTCAAGACATTAGTGGCTTAAAGGTGTGAAGATTGACAAGGTGTGAAGACGGTGTGAAGTCTTGAAGAAGGTGTGAAGGTGTGATTAAGGTGTGAAGATCACGTGGTGTGATATTTGGTGTGAGATTGGTTCTAGCTACGATTAGAACTCGACATCTTGCTTTGTGTCGTTAATTGGTGTAAGCTTTTGGTGTGTACGGTTTTCTCCGCCATAAGGGAGGTTATTGACTTAGTGAAGAAAACTCTCGAGTTCGGTGCTCGGGGAGTGGAGTAGGGCAAGGAAGGTGTCCTTGTAGCCGAACCACTATAAATCCTTTGTCTCTCGGTTTGATCTTTCCATCTCTCACTCCTTGCTTGCTTACTTACTAGCTTTTCATATATTGTTAATATTGTGTGTTGTGCATATATTGATTTTACATAAAGATCAAACTAGGTTCCATTTAAAACATTAATTATACTTTAGTAAAATAAAAGTATAAACAATTACTAAAACACATTTATCTATATTAGTACAAACTTGTAATTAAGTGAGATATATGAAATTATAATTTCTATTCAACACTTTAAATAAGTAGTGTATATATGATATATGTGAATTAGTTTGTATCTATACTTTAGCTTCAAAGGTTTTTACAATTACCATCAATTCTTTGAAAAGCAAATTCTTATTAAACGAAAAAGACGCAAAACTATTCAACCCCCCCTTCTAGTTTTCCACAATTGGTACCAGAGCCACGTCTAGCAAGATTTTTAAAATAGACTGTATTTTAAAACTTGTAACGATCTATGGAATTTGAAAAATATTTAGAAGGGGAATTTATGCAACAACCACCATTATTTGAAAATGATCATTTTCTTGAATGGAAAAACAAATTTGAAAATTATGTGAAATCAATAGATCTTGATCTTTGGCATATCATTTCAATTGGTGATCTTAAACCAACCAAAATGGATTTTGAAAATCAAAATAATAATCTTCAAACTAAAATTGATAAAAACACTAAAGCCAAATTACTTATTTTCAAAACTCTACCAAAAGTTAAATATGAAAGATTATTTCGTTGTAAAACGGCAAAAGATATTTGGAAATGTCTTTTAAAGATTCACCAAGAAGAATGTAAAACCAAAGATGATAAACTTGATATTGCACAAGAAATAGTTAATCTAGAAAATTTAGTAAATAAATATTTAGTTGAAATAAACACATGTACTACTAGTTCAAATGTGATCATTGAAGGTATCTACAACGAAGAATACATGAGCCAAATCCGAAGAAAGAGCGTGAATAAATCATGGTGCAACAAGTGCAAAGAAGACGATGATAATACGGCTTATGAGAATATTCAAACAAATTAGAACACAAGTATTGATGGCAAGAACTACATGTTTCTAGATCCAAGTGAAACTACAAACAAAACATGGAGCGACAAGGAAGATGGAATTGATCACCGTATAGCATGTGAGGAATGTACAACTAAAAAGAAGGTACAATCCAAAACTAAACATTTTTGCTATGATCAATTTATATTAGAATTTTTAAAAATGGAAAACAACTTCAAACATTTTTGCAACATTGACTCAAAAATTATTTTCAAGAACGAATTTTCAACATCCGCTGAAAACAACTTTGAAAAAGAAATCATTTTAGAAGATAAAATGTCTAGACTTAAAAGTAATATTGAAATCGATCTTGAATGTAAAAAATGTCGAGACTACAAACATGAAATTAAAATTGAAAATGAAAAAGCAAAAACATTGGCAAAATTTGAAAATAGCTCTAAATCTTTAAAATATCTTCTCGACATTCAAAAGCCATTTTATGATAAAACCGGGTTAGGAAATATTTCGTAAATGATCCTTCAACAAATGCATTAAAACAAATAAAATTTGTTAAATCTAGTGAATAAATTTAGAACTAATACTATTAACATTCATTACCTATTATTCTAGTCAAGAAAGTCATTGTTTGTTAATTAAAACAAACTATTGATGAATTCTTGTACTTATCGACGAATATTGGTTTCTATCACGTTGTTTCACATTCTGCAAATGTTTCGACAAGAATTCAAATGTTTCGCCTCAGCATTGTGCTATTCACTCTTGGAGCATTGGTATCTTGGTGTGTCCGTTACTATTTCAAGTTGAAGCCTCCTACGTGCTACTTCTATTAACCTTCACGACTTGTGATGATTGGTGTGATCGATTGAGCATCTCGGATCTAGTTCCCTTATTTCTATTCATGGGAATATTACTTGGCAACTTCGACATGTTTTGGACTAACTCTTAAGATTTCTTCTATCACCGTCATGCCCACTCCTTTTAAAAAAAAGCTGGACCTGAGATAAGTTTTCTTTTCAAAAACTTGTCAATGTTACATTATATTTTAGAATGTTTTAATTAGTGTGTCAATACGATTTAACTGATAAGTTGCCATGCTTTTAGATTATTAACACTAATATATGCATACATGATATTAGCATTATTAACCTTCTTGTTATTTAGTCTATTATCATTTTTCTTAATCTTCTATGATCTTTAGTAGAACCCTTCCACTTATGCTATATGATCTTACTAGTTGCATTAATAGATGTATTATAATTGATATCTGCTTGCAACTTGATATTATGATGTTCTTTGTATACATATATATATATATATATATATATATATATATATATATATATATATATATATATATATATATATATATATACACACACACACACATGTCTATCTTGTATTCATGAACTATTTACCTTGCTCCGTCCTGTCCCATTGCATTTAGATCATAAATATCTATCATTTCACTTTAATATCTCTAGGTATCATTAAAGATGATTATGTGTGACGATGGGCTTAATTGATTCTCCTGAGCATGATAAGTTTCCTTATCAAATCCCTCACTTGAAACTTCTTGATTATCATGATCAAAACATCATGTTCAAAACTTCTCTCTTTTTGAATGAAATATTTTCTTTAACAATTTATTTGACTAAAATTTCTTTCATAACCATTATTTTAATCAAAAACAAGATTGAAATTTTTTTGGGTACACGTTAAGAAACAAAATTCAATCTATATTAGTGTAATCCATACTTGAATTTACTTCAAAACATTGTTGAATAAAACTAAAAACGTTTTGCTTAAAACACATTTAACTTTCTCACAAGTGTCATACACTTCTATTGGAAATGACATTCACAATTTAATCAAATCATTTCATGAGAATCATGACTTGCCCATATGGATCTTGTTTGTAACAAGTCTTGAAGTCCATATAATCATATCCACCTATTTGTTACTTGTTAACAATTATCAACAGGTTTGCTCTAGGCTAAATGTTATCATCTTCATGTAGTTGGTCATTTAGCTTATTTGGCTTATTGTCTCCTTTGTTGCATATCCTAATTGATAAATTAATAGATAGCATGATTCTTAGAAATTAATTGCCTATTTTAATTAATTCTATATCACTCTCTACATTCATGAATAGTATGCCCTATATTGCCTCAAAGAGTTGAACTTACTTGAATCCAAAAACAAAAACACAACCTTTTTGAAAATTTTCTGCCAAAAACCCATTTATGGCATTCTGGAAATCACCAGATGGGCGGCCCCCTTAATTATATAAGGCGGGCCCCTTAATGATTAAGGGGACCGGCCCCTAATTAAGGGGACCGGCCATCTGATGGTCGTGGATACTGTTTTCTTTATCACTTTTTGACCCATTTCAGCCTATACTTCCCAAAATTCACAAACATATTTTGTCCCATGCTATCCCTCAAAATTTACCTTCCTAAACCACTTTTCTCATACACTATAAATACCCTCTTCCCATCATTAATGCCATCACACCCAAAAATGTCATCTCCCAACAACCAAAAACCTAAGATTTCAAGAACCGCAAGGATCTCCGTCAAACCCGTTTGGAGGAGGAAACTTGATTCTTGTCATAACTCAAGTGATGTTGTTCCAAGTCAACCAACTATTAAACCTCAAACCCACAATAATGATTCATCTCACAACCTATCACCCACTCATTCCCTCATTCATGCTTCCTCTTATGATGAGCATGCTCAATCTCAAAACAACAATCCCAATCTCTTAATCAATACTTCACATGGTGCTCATTCAACAAAAACACCACTCACTCTTGGAGAACCTCTTCCACCCATTTCATGTTTTCATGACTACCCAAGCTCAACCATGTCTCCACCACCAAGAGTACCACCACCACATCCTACAACCTCACATGCCATTCCTATGTTGCATGTTCAAACCTTCTCCCAAGACAACCATCATGCTCCACCATCATCACCTTCCTCCGAACACTTGAAGTTCGTTGAGGAGCTAAAAGAGCCTCATGAGCTTAGTGCTCTTTTAGCATTACATCTTGCGCAACGCAATTTGGATCCACCACAATCAAGCTCACCATTATCACCACATAATAACAACCAAATTGAGAAGCATGTTAACAATTGCCCTTGTTGCATCTTCCTTCAACAACAAACCATTGCCTTGAATGAGCACTTCACTTGGATTGAGTATCTTCTTACAAGATCTCAACAAACATCATCACTTGAACAACATCAAAACCCTCAATCAACAAACCCTATCTCTAACCCACCACCTACAAGTTCCACATCAAAATTCACCAACATCCATGCAACCAAAAGTTTCTCTCCACTAAACCACTAAGCATTTTACATGCTTATGTTTCTCATTTTCAAATAAAACCTTTCAACCATTTTGGGATTCAAGAAAGTTTGGTGACACTCCTTGTTAGCACAATAGGATGCTATACTTAGTCTTAGTATTCTATATTTACGGCTTTTGTAACAATGATTATGGGTTGACATAATCATTTTCTATCAATGAATGACTTAATATGTGTTCCTAATTATCTTTTGCCATGCTTATTACTTGTTAGTATTATAAGATATGTGTTTGCTTGTGCTATGCTTGTGCTTCTAATATTTTTCTTGCAAGAATTCCATAACTAGAACCCTTGGTGCCCTCAAATGAGGTGGAGCATACATCAAGGGGGAGCCTTAACCTTATCGGCTTAAACCTTTTTGATTCTACAAAAAGGGGGAGAAGTGAATATAAACTCACAAAATACTTGTCTAAAAATTAATTTTTGGATTTAATGAGTTTAGGTTTCGTAATCATCAAAAAGGGGGAGATTGTTGATATAAATAATTGACTAAAAACATTATTCATATCTTTCGATATCTCTAAGTTTTGATAATCACAAAACGAAAACTCATCAAACCAAAGGTTATGACGTAAACAAGTATTTAGTAGTAAATACTCACTTTCACCATTTAATCACTTAAGGTATGAATAAACAAAGTGATTAATGCATTATAAGATCAAAGGAAATCTTGTCTTAAGACATAACATTTTATAAAATGATTTTAACATTTTATATATATTTGTAAATCATTTTTGGTATAGCTTTATTAAACCACAAAAATATGATTTCAAATTTCCAACCAAAAAGGGCAAATTTAATCCAGGAAAACTTTTCAAACGTTCAGGAGGGCGGCCCCCTTAATTTTACTAGGCGGCCCCCTTAATCATTAAGGGGACCGGCCTACAATTAAGGGGACCGGCACGCTCCTGAACAGTATTTTCTGGCCCTATAAATATTGGATCATTCCACATATTTTTCTCACCTTTTTGCACTAGAAACTTTATGATCTAAACATCCATTTCCTTTCTCTAAAAATCCTTTGATCTTATATACTTTGATCTTTGTTTCAAAGTGATTCAAGCCTCAACATTCAAAGTGCAAAGAGAAGAATACTTCTATTAGAAGTATTACAACTTAGTATCATCTTGCTATCTAAGTTGCTTGTTTATATTTTCTTGTAAATCTTTCATTCTTTGGTGAATAAGGTGTATGTATTAGTTAGCTAGATTTAGTTGAAGAATCTAGAATTGTTGTAAGTGCAAAGTAGAACTTGAAGTGAAGAAGAAGGGTTAGATAGTATTGGTGATAGGAGATTGTAGCAATAGGGACTTGTTGAGAAGACATTAGTAGATTGAAGGTGTGAAGACATTAGTGGCTTGAAGGTGTCAAGACATTAGTGGCTTAAAGGTGTGAAGACATTAGTTACTTGAAGGTGTCAAGACATTAGTGGCTTAAAGGTGTGAAGATTGACAAGGTGTGAAGACGGTGTGAAGTCTTGAAGAAGGTGTGAAGGTGTGATTAAGGTGTGAAGATCACGTGGTGTGATATTTGGTGTGAGATTGGTTCTAGCTACGATTAGAACTCGACATCTTGCTTTGTGTCGTTAATTGGTGTAAGCTTTTGGTGTGTACGGTTTTCTCCGCCATAAGGGAGGTTATTGACTTAGTGAAGAAAACTCTCGAGTTCGGTGCTCGGGGAGTGGAGTAGGGCAAGGAAGGTGTCCTTGTAGCCGAACCACTATAAATCCTTTGTCTCTCGGTTTGATCTTTCCATCTCTCACTCCTTGCTTGCTTACTTACTAGCTTTTCATATATTGTTAATATTGTGTGTTGTGCATATATTGATTTTACATAAAGATCAAACTAGGTTCCATTTAAAACATTAATTATACTTTAGTAAAATATAAGTATAAACAATTACTAAAACACATTTATCTATATTAGTACAAACTTGTAATTAAGTGAGATATATGAAATTATAATTTCTATTCAACACTTTAAATAAGTAGTGTATATATGATATATGTGAATTAGTTTGTATCTATACTTTAGCTTCAAAGGTTTTTACAATTACCATCAATTCTTTGAAAAGCAAATTCTTATTAAACGAAAAAGACGCAAAACTATTCAACCTCCCCCCCTTCTAGTTTTCCACAGCTAGGAAGAGTGTCGCTAGGATTAGAAAACCTAAATACTAGTTCTAAAGGTGAGGGATGATTATTTTTGTATTTTTATATTTTTTTTAGAAAGCAAGTAAAAATCTCGGGTTTGAAGGATTTGGGCGGAATTAGTTGCTAGTCAACTAACCCAATACTAAAGATGCGATCAAAATAAAATACTATAAATGAAAATAAACTAAATTAACTAAGGTTGTGAGCAATAAGTGGAGAAAATGTGTTTACTTAGATTTCACTACTCCCTAGACATCTTTTACACGTTAATTACTTGTTATAGTTGCGTGGATGACGGATTGTATTCCTTAATACCATTCATGGGGTGGCGTACTTAACTCCCCAATCCTATGAGCTCTTATCTCCTCCTATGCCATGCCCAACACAACCATAGGGATTGTAAATAGTGGCTCATGCATTAAATACAACCAATAAAACCTAGTGCACATCAGTTCATGTTTCCTAAGACGTTCAAGCATGTTACCAATTGGAGATCTGCCAGTTTTCTTAAGCCTAACATCGAATTCATTCATCCAATACAATTATAAACAAGTAATCAACACATAATTAACATCTAGGTTTCATTAGATCCAAGCAAACACAAGATAGATCTAGCCTAGCATGATGGAATTAAGACAAGAACAAGATATAGACAACCAACACATAGACATATTGATTGAATTAAAAGAATACTTATCTCAATTACAAATGAAAGGTATCAAGGGCTTAGAACCCTTGAAAAACCTGTAAAATTCGCACCAAGTTCGTACTTAGGGTTTCTCCAAAACTTATCTCTTTTTAATGTGAAAATTAGAAAACTATATATAGGAAATAGGGTCTGACGACGTCAAGACAGATCTTGTGACGCCGTCACCTCGCCGCCAAAATACTTCTCGGACTGCCTTGATCTACTTTTGACGCCGTCATGTGTTATGCATTTCCAGGCCGTCATGCATTTCACTCTTGACGCCCTACTTCGTGACGCCGTCAAATCTGTACTGGGTCGTCATGGAAATTACTCTTGACGCCGTCAGAAATTCCTTCTTGACGCCGTCACCTACTGTTCCCAGCAAGGAAAATTAAGACTTTGGCGTTTTCTTCACTTTTATGCTCCAAAAACGTCCGAATTGCTTCCTTTTCCAGATTTTACTCCCAAAGTACCTAAAATCACAAAAGGAACGATTTAGGGCAATATTTGATCAAATAAATTTAATTCCGGGCTTAAATGACCCCCTAAAAGTGGTTCATTTTTCGCCTCGTCATATACCCTTACACTTGAGATTTGCTTGTCCTCAAGCAAATGCACTTTTATTCTAATCAAAATACAAGTTAGGGGTCATTTAACACTAATATAAAAGTAATTACAACAAATAATCGTTCCACTAAAGACCAATAGACAAGCACGGAGGTCATATACTAGCACCTCACAAATAGTGTTTAGATACTCACATCTCTCGGGTGTAATAAAGTGTAAATTACAATATGGAAACGGAAGATGTCTCTCACTACCTGTCATAGCAAAATAGATTACCATGGGCTTGGGAAAGGATCAAACCTCCACCACATGGCGTAAGCACCTAGGATAAACTATCAAAGAGGTCTTTTAAAGGGTTGTAACGTTAGGTGTAGGGATATGAAATACACGGTTTTGTTGGATAAAGGAAGTTTTACTGGTGGCGAGTTAACAATCTTGGTTAATTACATGTACAATGTGGCGTTGCTAAGCCAAGAATAGACTCGACTTAAGCTAATAAATGAAAAATAACAAAAACATAAAATGAACATAGAATAAAAAGGGATGGTAGTCCGTATGTTTTTTCTCTTTTCCTATTTTTTTTTCTTTTTTTTCTATATATTTTTTTTCGATTTTTTTTTTTTTTTTTTTTTTTTTTGACATACACATTTACCCTACCATCCAAAATAATACATCATAGGGAATGAAACATTTCCCTTACACTTGAATCTTTACAATAAACTAATCTAATGACTCGAATTAAGAAAATCAAAACACTTGGAGTACTTTTAGGATTAACGTACATATGGGGGTAATAAATGATGTTCTTCCCCATTACTCAATAAATAAGTACTTTACCCATGAGTCCCACTCGTCCCAAAACAATATGTACAAGGATATGACTCGACTTAGCAACCATGTAATCAAATAGATAGTTAACTTAGGGTTTAACAAATAACAATAATGCACTAAAGATGAGTGCATACACGGAAGGCTAAGGCGATTTGGTTGTACATTTAAGTGGGGTGTAACAAATTCTTCCTTTAAGTAAGATGCTTAAAGTTAGAAACGAAAAGATAGGCTTGGAGGGGTGTACTAGGGGTTTCGTGTACTAAAAATGAGTACAACGCTAAGGTGTGGGAAAAATTAGTTGACTTAACTAGCCAAGTAATATGACTTAAATGGTCAAGTAATTGTAATACGGGTTTAACACAAGGGTGATCCTAATGCCTCTTATCATGTAGTAAATCCTACCACACGAATGTAGTTTCACTAGCGGTCTCGGGATGCATCACTAACGCAAGTTCTAGAATCTAAATGCTACCGGTACACTCATAAGCACTAATAGTAAATGCTTTTCCTATTAAATCTAAAGGTGAACCTCACATATTTGGGTGGAAAATTTTTCTGAATATACGGTTATATGCTAGTCATACAATCTCCTATCCATGAGACGCTTGCTATGGCTAAAGTTTCACTCCTAAATGTTGTAAAAAATTTTAAAATTGGTTCTAAAATTGCACTAACAAGTATTTCTCATAGTTTTATTACACATCTACCATTAAACAAAACAAACTCAAGCGAAAGTGCATATGTAAGGTATCATCTTTTTACCCTCCCCTTACACTTAAGATGAACATTGTCCCCAATGTTCAAGTAAAGAATGTAAAAGTTAAAAAGTAAAAAGAATGAAATCAAATACTCACCTAATTCGCTCGGTATGGATAATAAGCTGGCCAAGTTAAATCTTCCTCCAAGAAAATGAACAATCAAAGCTTCCCTTCCAGAATATAAATCATCTTCTTGTCATACATAACCTGTAAATCTGAGAAAACAAACAAAACAACCTCGCGTAAAATCGGCGGCATCCTATATAAGTTACTAAATCCTAGAAAACAAGATAAGATATAATGCTTGTGGAATGAAGTTTGCAGATTTCCTGGAGATTATAAAACTTAATAATTCACAAAAACCATAAGACTCCGTTAGAAAAACAACACTGGTAATATTTCCAGATTTTTACACGTGACGCCGTCAAGAACTAATTCATGACGCCGTCAGAAGTGACCTGCAGAAATTCTTATGTTAAGCTTCCGGAAAATTTCTGGAAAAACTTGGTCTTACTTCCTGGAAAATCGTGCAAAACTTCATTATGACTCAATACAAGCATTTGACTCAAACAAATACGAATATACATGTTCATTTAATATTGTGGAGAATCATGATCGGTTTGTTTCTTAAAAACATATTTGGGGTTTCCCCTTACACTTATCTTTTGCAAAAATACTTCTAGGTGGAGTTAAGACTAGGCCAAAACAACAAAGTAAAGTATTTCCACTATTTAGTTTAGAAACATGATCTACCAACAATAAAAATAAAGCATGCATATGGAAGCAAATAACAAACAAACAAAATAAAATCACACAAAACATGGGTTGCCTCCCAAGAAGCGCTTTTCTTTATTTACGAGTCTTGTAGCTAGACTCAAGGTCATGGGTTACTACGTGACCTCGTCGTTGGTTCCACTCTCTAGGTCGTCTTCTAAACCAGTTTTGTATTCCAGACCTAGTTGTAAGCATTCTTTGTAGAAACCAAGCATCCTATTCTTTACATACTCTACTCCTCTACGTCTATCCTCCTCATTCCTATAATAAGCCGCTTGCTTGTGTTCTTTTTCAAAATTAGAGAGAAGGCGGTATTGCTCAATCTTGTAGGGCATTTGAGAGGCAACTTCATCATTCCCTTCCTTGAATCTAACTATCCCTAAAGTCGGATCATAACTCATCCTAGTGGCCTCAACAAATGGTTTTCCAAATATTATTTGGCTTAGGCAAGCATCTATCACCGGACAAGTGTCTTCAACTATCATAAAATCGATCTCATAGGTGAGATTCCCTATAATCACATGCAATCCCTTCACTCTTCATACAAAATTACTTATTAAATTCCTATTGGGCATCATCCTAAAGCCGAGTTGTTTCTTCATCACCCAATTGTAATAAGTCCTAGTCATGATGTTTACGGGAGATCTAAGATCAATGTAAGCTTTCCATATATGCATGTGCCCGATATTGCATGGTATGTTAATGTTAGAAGGGTCTCCCATTTTGATAAGGGGTGTGCCAAGGATATATGGTCTCTCGGGACTATCAAATAAATCCTTATGGTATTCCCGTTCTTCCTTGGTGGGCAGCTTATCAAAGTACTTTTCTATAGGCTCTACCTCCTCTAATTCCTCTCTCCTATTAACCTCAACTTTCCTACTCTCATCCTTAGTCTCGGCTTCTATTCTAACTTTATCCTTGTCACTTTCTTCTATCTCCTTATCTATTGGCTTAAT
This sequence comes from Artemisia argyi, assembly GCA_030686995.1. NCBI lineage: Eukaryota > Viridiplantae > Streptophyta > Magnoliopsida > Asterales > Asteraceae > Artemisia > Artemisia argyi. The sequence goes on along the minus strand of CM060685.1, from coordinate 198,401,801 downwards.
GGTGACAACATTGAAAAAGTGAACATGTTTGGATGATGAGGGGTCCTTAATTTTGATTCCGTTATTGGTGTCCCTAGTGTCCTTCCTAGGTGTAGTTAACGCTTGGTTGTTGAGGGCTTTCAACAAGTTGTCAATCTTGTTGGTCATCTCCGTTTGTTGTTGGTTGAATTCGGTTTCAAACCTAGCTATGCGAGCTTCTTGAGATGCCATGAACTTAGACATCAATCCTTCAAGATTGTTGGTACTACCATAGTTGTTAGAAGGATTGTTTTTAAAAGTACGGTTGGGAGGTGGACCGTTTGGTTGGTAACGATTACGCGGATTGGAAGAATTGGGTTGATTTTGTTTCCACCTAAGGTTTGGGTGATTTTTCCAAGAGGGGTTGTATGAATCACCGTAAGTGTTTGGCTCGGGCTTGAAAGTATACCACTTATCTCCCGCTTCGTCGGTACGCGTGGATGCGTAGTCTACAAAAGCTGTTCCGGGGAGTTCCACACAATCACGAGTGTCATGGGGACCACTACATAATTCGCATGAAGAAGTGATTTTGTTCACTTGGCTTGAAGGTTTAGGAGCTTCATAAGATTTCATGAGAAACTTGACTTGGTCCTCGAGTTCCATGATCCTACGGTCGGGAGTGCTAGAATTGTTCGAAGGCAAAGATATTTCCTTGACCGTTTTGTTCAAATCACGGGGATCATTCCAACTTTCGTCGTCATAGAGAGCAAGATCTTCTATGAGTTCCCATGATTGTTCCGCACTTAGATCACGTAGCTTACCACCGACCGATTGGTCAATGGCTCGCCTTGTGGAGATATCGATATGGTCATAAAAAATTTGGACTTGGAGCCAAAGATCTATGCCATGATGAGGGACTTTTTGGAATAAGTCCTTGAAACGAGTCCATGCTTCATAAAGAGATTCATTTTGACGTTGTTGGAACATCAAGATGTCATTTCTAAGCTTAGTAGTTCTCCCCGGTGGGAAAAATTGAGCAAGGAAACGAGTGGTGAGATCATCCCATGTGGTGATGGATCCCGCGGGTAAATGCTCAAGCCATTGACTAGCTTGATCCCGTAGAGAGAATAGGAATAGGCGTAATCGGGTTGTCTCTCTAGTTTCAACACCTAGGTCTATGGAATCTACGATTTTGAGGAAGTCCTTAAGATGTTGGTTTGGATCTTCGGAACGAAGTCCATGGAATGCACATCCGCTTTGCACCAACCGGATGGTGTCGGATCGCAAGGGGGTCACATTGGCTCCGGTGAGCTCAATGGTGTTTCGGTAGCCTTGGTGGCTAGGTCGGGAATACTCTCCTAAGGTTCGGGGCCTAAGAGGTTATAGTGGTGGCGCCAAAAACTTAGACAATAACTATTCCCCGGCAGCGGCGCCAAAAACTTGATACGTGGGAATCGTACCTGGCTTTACCTCTCAAGGGATCTTGAGAAGCTTACAACCCCCACCAGGTAGTGTACCTGATCGTTGTAGTATAGTATAGTGACAAGTACCGGGGGATTGATCGTTCAGCTAGGAATAGTGTCGCTAGGATTAGAAAACCTAAATACTAGTTCTAAAGGTGAGGGATGATTATTTTTGTATTTTTATATTTTTTTAGAAAGCAAGTAAAAATCTCGGGTTTGAAGGATTTGGGCGGAATTAGTTGCTAGTCAACTAACCCAATACTAAAGATGCGATCAAAATAAAATACTAGAAATGAAAATAAACTAAATTAACTAAGGTTGTGAGCAATAAGTGGAGAAAATGTGTTTACTTAGATTTCACTACTCCCTAGACATCTTTTACACGTTAATTATTTGTTATAGTTGCGTGGATGACAGATTGTATTCCTTAATACCATTCATGGGGTGGCGCACTTAACTCCCCAATCCTATGAGCTCTTATCTCCTCCTATGCCATGCCCAGCACAACCATAGGGATTGTAAACAGTGGCTCATGCATTAAATACAACCAATAAAACCTAGTGCACATCAGTTCATGTTTCCTAAGACGTTCAAGCATGTTACCAATTGGAGATCTGCCAGTTTTCTTAAGCCTAACATCGAATTCATTCATCCAATACAATTATAAACAAGTAATCAACACATAATTAACATCTAGGTTTCATTAGATCCAAGCAAACACAAGATAGATCTAGCCTAGCATGATGGAATTAAGACAAGAACAAGATATAGACAACCAACACATAGACATATTGATTGAATTAAAAGAATACTTATCTCAATTACACATGAATGGTATCAAGGGCTTAGAACCCTTGAAAAACCTGTAAAATTCGCACCAAGTTCGTACTTAGAGTTTCTCCAAAACTTCTCTCTTTTTAATGTGAAAATTAGAAAACTATATATAGGAAATAGGGTCTGACGACGTCAAGACAAATCTTGTGACGCCGTCACCACACCGCCAAAATACTTCTCGGACTGCCTTGATATACTTTTGACGCCGTCATGTGTTATGCATTTTCAGGTCGTCATGCATTTTACTCTTGACGCCCTACTTCGTGACGCCGTCAAATCTGTACTGGGTCGTCATGGAAATTATGCTTGACGCCATCAGAAATTCCTTCTTGATGCCATCACCTACTGTTCCCAGCAAGGAAAATTAAGACTTTGGCGTTTTCTTCACTTTTATGCTCCAAAATGTCCGAATTGCTTCCTTTTCTAGATTTCACTCCCAAAGTACCTAAAATCACAAAAGGAACGATTTAGGGCAATATTTGATCAAATAAATTCAATTCCGGGCATAAATGACCCCCTAAAAGTGGTTCATTTTTCGCCTCATCAATACACCTTATAAGTTTTTTTGGCACTTAATTGAATTTTTAACAATGTTTATTATATTTATCCCACATAAGTAGAAGATAAAAGTAAGAGTATTTATAAAGATAAAAAAAACCATAATATTCAAAAAATCATGTGGAGTAACTTTAAAGATTATAATTATTATTATATAAATATATGTAATAAATATAAAATCAAATAATTAGCATTTAGCATTTTGCACTTTTACATCATTTGCTTTGAAAAAATCACCTGATTTTTATAAAACACAGCTTTCTCAGTAAGTTTAATCAAAATTATTAAAGGCCTACATGTTGGTTATCAAGACGCTCTTGTGATTTATTAATATTTTTCGAACATGTTAATTTAGTATGCATTTTGAAAATCTATTGATTTAATAATATCTTTACATTGAAAAGGAGAATATGTTTGTGTTATATAGCAGGGTACATGCGCATCGTGGCGGCGAGTACCATGTGATTAAAGTGAACGCACCAATAAAATAACAATGATGAACTAATTAACCTAATAAAACAAGAAGAAAATGATCCCAATCAGACCCAGTTCATTCGTTTTTACCGGTTTCGACGGCCCTATTAGGTTTGTTTTCAGACGACTTTTATTAGCTAGCAGAACCGGTGTTGACTCTGGTTCCCATTTAAACCTGTTGAATCCATTGGTCCGGTCCGGTTTTTAAAACCATAAGTACCATCGACTTGTTTGCATATAAATTGTATGAAGCCTTGTGTGTTTTATTAGTTTGTACAATATGCATAATACCATGTATTTGTCATTTTAGGGGTGTTTTATTAATAAAATTAAATAGGTAGTTATAGTTATAATTTTTTTTTAATATGTATTAAATTACAATGTATTTTTTTAATCATTTTTTAAAGCATATCTAGAAAACGTATTTTAAAGTATTATAACTAATGCTATTATAGCTATACTTATTAAATTTTTCCATAATAAGTAAGTGTGTTAGTGATAATGTGTAAATTTAGAGGTTTAAGTATTCCGAAGAAATACCGGTGAAAGAATTTCCCCGGGCCGTTCTCCCAACGAAGGTTGAATGGAATCGTGATTTTTGGTTCGTGATTCGTGAAGTGAATGTTAATAAAAGTGATAATTTGGAATTTTCACTACAATAGATGAATTAATAACTAAAAACAACAAATAAAGCTATAACGTAAAACATAATAAGGCTAGAACGAATTCTAAACTAAAAACACGAAAACTAATTAAAATCTACGTACAAGTGCAAAATAAAACGCGAAATCTAAATTCTACTAATCCTACGGGCGTGAAAATACTTTTCCTACGATCTAAACGATAAAAGAAAATTTTGGGAAAAAAAAAAAAAATACTTTTTTTGACTTTTTATTTATTTAATATGATTTAAAAACCAAGTAAGAGAAATTAAATGCTTAAAAATAGTAAAACTTTGTGAAAAATTATGAAATTTTTATAAAAAGTCTATTATTGGGAAAGAAAGCTAGGAAAAATATTAAAAATGAAAAAGCTAATCAAATAAGCAAGGAATTAAGCTAATAGTTTTATAAAGCTAAGAAGAGAACAAATGTATAAAGGAATTAATTGTGCACCAGATGTTGAGAAAATCCCCAGGGTGCCAGTGGTTGTGATGTTATGTGTGAACTGAATGGGTTGGGTTCGAATCCCACCCATGTCAGTTTTTGGAAAACATTTTATTTTTGTTATTTTCTTTTTACAATCTGTTAATAAGCTAAAAACATAAGATTTTTGTGAAAACAAGATTATTGAAATACGAAATTAAGCTAAGAAAAACACTGCAACACTGCACAGTTAAGAAAAGCTTAAAATTAAACAAACAGAAAATAGCAAAAGCTATACCTATAAAATTGAAAGCTAACTAAATCAGTAAGCTAGTCTAACAAAATGAAACTAATTCAAGCTTATACTAAGGACTACTTAAGAACAACAGAATTCAAACAAAAATAATCTAAAAATAAAGAGAAAAAGAACTAAGAAAATGGTGGATTATTGCAGTTGCAGACTTTAAAATTGCTAATAGGACAATTCCTAAATAAGCAACATAGGACTAAAAAGCTAGATAAAGTAAGCACATAAAATAAGGTATAAGCTAAAAGGGAAATGAAGCTGCTAAGCAATGACAGATTAAAGGGGACAAGTTTCAGCAACAATAAAAGCTAACAAATCATAAGCTTAAACTCTAAAAACCTATAGCTTAATCAAAACTCTTAGTGGGAGCAAATTAGTGGAATAAAGAGCTAATAAGAACCTTAATATAAAGCTGCCAAAGAGCCTACTCAGCTATTCTGAGTAGATTATTAAAGAGAATAAGTTCTAACTCGTAACTTACACACAACAGAAACGCAATCAAACAATCATCAAGTTCAATAATAAGCTGAGACAAATGAAAATGAGCAAGCATAGAACCAAACTTCAAATTTCCAAGAAGATTAGAGCTAAAATGAAGAGGTGAGCTGTTGGGACAATAATGGTGCGAGCAGGGCACCCAACAAGCCAAACAGTCATCCTAGAGCTAAATTTTACCCTATCGAATAAGCTTCAATTAGTAAAATTCTTTTTGAAAACTGAGAACAAACTTCCAAATACTACAGCAAACCAACTTATAACAATTTCCAATTAAATTTGAGCTAGAAAAACTTAACTGATATAAAGGTCTATAGAAACAGTTAATGAACTTTTAGTGCAGCTAGATAAAATGACCAAATGACTAAAGCATTCTAAGCTACCTATGTAGAATTGATATCAAGTAAACATGAACTGATTTCAGCAACTATTTTTCTCTAAAACTAATCTTCACTATATGATTATTAGTAAACTGATAAAAGTTCTAAATCTAAGGTTACAAATGCAAATCCTTATAAACTAACTAGAAAAAGGTAAAAATCAATCCTAAACTACTAATATGATCAAATGACAGCTAAATCAAATTCAAATGGTGACCTACACTTAGTTTGACTGTCAAAAGTCAACTATCCCAAACATCCCTTTTGCTAAACTAATTTTTGATTTAGACCAATGAAAATTTATTTAAGCTAAAATTCTGAAAGATAGACATGAAACAAATTATATTAAGTCCTAAGAAGCAGAAGTTGGCAGAAAATAAGCATCTAAATAAGCTATTCTAGACTATGCTAATATTTTGGATTTTTCTTAGTTTAAAAGCATAATAGTGAACTAATGAACCTAATCCTACAATGAAGCAACAAAAAGCTAAATCCAACAGAAGCAAGCAAATAAAAGCATAAATTGAGCTAATAAGCAGTAAGATAAGTAGATAAGCAGTTAATTAAGCTAAAAAAAGTAGAATTAAAAGGGAACTTACTTTTATTCCATGACTAATTCTGAACTTTGAATCTAAAAGCTAAATAAGCTCAGACAAGCTATTGAAGAGCTTGTTGAACTTATGGATTGAAAACTTGAAAGTAATTATTGACAGGAATTTAAATCAATTGAGATTTCATTAAATTTGAAAACTGAATTACAAAACCTTGAAAACAGAATGTGAAAGATTGAAATAAGCTAAAACAAGCTACTGTATAAGCTACTACATAAGCTAAGCTACACTACACTAAATTAACACTACTCCTAACAAGCTAACCAGCTCAAATGTGGTGAGGTGAGGAGTATATATAGCCATGAGCTGAGGAGAGATGAAGGTTTCGTCAGAAGGTTCAGAAAGCTCGAATTATGTCCCTTAGATTAATATGTGCTTTTTCAAATCAGTAAGAGCCATTGGATTAAATCTGATGATGTGTCCTGTCCAATCAGAGACCTTGGTTTGTACATGCTGGAAATCCTCAGGTACTTACACTCTCTGACATCTGACTCAGCTTCTAGAAGAGGTATCCAATGATTGGATTGATGTGGCTTAGCCAATCCCATGCTCCCTTTTGTCCACGTTGGCCTGATCATGAAGTAATTATCACTCTATCATGCTTCTGCTCACGTGAGGTTGCTTCTGGAAGAGTTAATTGAAGAGTAATTATTGTGAGGATGGGTAATTGATGTGAGGTAAAATTAGGGTTCATGAATATAGGAGGAAGGGAGATGTACGGGGTGTAATTTGGGGGGGGGGGGGCAGTAAAACATTTTTTTATCATTATTGTGATAGGTTTGACCCTGGGTAAAAATATTGACCGAGGGTATGTTGGGCTTGGGGGTTGGGCTAGGCTTGTAGGTTTATTATTTAGACATGGCCTTTATATATAATACTTGGATTTGAAATTTCAGCTTTTGTGATAAGGACCATTCATGTAAAAACAGAACCATGGAGGACTAAAACTGACATTTCCAAAATTTGTGATCCAAGCGCCTTAGTTGTTACTTTCTAAATCTTTGTGGACCAATATTATCACTTCTTCAAAAATATCATCAAAGGACCATTTCTGGCAATTGCTGAAACTTCAGGGGCTGAAAGTGAACATTTCTTCAAAGTTCTTTCAGGGACTATTCTTGAAACTTTAAGCATTACTAAGAACTTTCATTGACTTTCTAAGCTCATTAAATCATTAGCTTTGACTTTTTGATTTCATTCCACTCTCGTGCTCGTTTTTGCCGGTTTACGTTTGATTTTTGTCCTTTTATGAAATATCTGTACCTGCATATTGACAATCACAAAAACACACTTTCTTTGGCAATTTAGGTTAGTTTTTAGATTATTTAGTCTAAATTTGGACAAGAAAAGGTGAGTGAATAAGCACTCACCAGTTAGCTTAATATTTTAAGCCTTCCATTTTGAAAAGATTCCTAATGATTTATAATGTAGTATAGATAAGAGGGTGGTACATAGAGGACTCCCCTTAATATCCTAATTTTTGACTTTATTTTTTCCAAAAACAAAACAAAAGAAATTATGACAATTTAGCATTTTGTAAACAAAGTTTGTTTGACAGCAATCATTTATGAGCTTTTTTGAGCAACTAACAATTAGCGTTTAGCACTTGTACATAATGCTTGTTTGACAACAAGCAACCAACGTTTGTGTTTTTTAAACAGTTCAAATCAAAATAGCAACTAGCATTTACACTTAGTAACTATAGTTATCTACATTTTTATAAAAAAAAAAAAACAAACCTGATACTGTTTACTACCCTTGTTTCTTGCAATTTCCTCCTGCTACCACTTCGTGCTATTGCTAATTTCGCCGAGCAAACCTTAATTGGACTATCGATTAAGTTTGGAATATTCCTCCTTGTTTAAGACCTTGACCCACATTTTTACAAATTAAAGAGGAACACCAAGAACGAGAATCAATTTCCAAAAGCCATAAGATTATAACTAGCAGGGTACCTGCGCGATGCGGCGGCGGGTACCCTGTGACTATATTTTCAGGTAATGTGATGTATGCGGCCATATATTTTTTAATGATTAATTTACTGATGCGTAGGGATTGCACCAGGCTTTACCTCTCAATGGATCTTGAGAAGCTTACAACCCCCACCAGGCAGTGTACCTGATCGATGTAGTACAGTATAATGACAAGTACCGGGGGATTGATCGTTCAGCTAGGAATAGTGTCGCTAGGATTAGAAAACCTAAATACTAGTTCTAAAGATGAAGGATGATTATTTTTGTATTTTTATATTTTTTAGAAAGCAAATAAATATCTCGGGTTTTGAATGATTTGGGTGGAATTAGTTGCTAGTCAACTAACCCAATACTAAAGATGCAATCAAAATAAAATACTAAAAATGAAAATAAAACTAAATTAACTAAGGTTGTGAGCAATAAGTGGAGAAATGTGTTTACTTAGATTTCACTACTCCCTAGATATCTTTTACACGTTAATTACTTGTTATAGCTGCGTGGATGAGGGATTGTATTCCTTAATACCTTCATGGGGTGGCGTACTTAACTCCCCAATCCTATGAGTGCCTACTTCACTCCTATGTCGAGCCGGCTAAGAAGCTCCTAACATGGGATCATTAGAATATACTCATGCATTAAATAAAACCAATAAAACCTAGTACACATCGGTTCATGTTTCCTAAGACGTTCAAGCATGTTACCATTTGGAGATCTGCCAGTTTTCTTAAGCCTAAAATTGAAATCATTCATCCAATACAACCATAAACAAGTAATCAACACATAATCAACATCTAGGTTTCATTAGATCTAAGCAAACACAAGATAAATCTAGCCTAGCATGGTGGAATTAAGACAAGCACAAGATATAGACAACCAACACATAGACATATTGATTGAATTAAAAGAACACTTATCTCAATTACACATGTAAGGGTTCAAGGGCTGAAAAACCTGTAAAATTCGTATATGGTTCGGCCTTAGGGTTTCTCCAAACTTGTTCCTCCTAATGAATGAAAATAGAAAATTATATATAGAAAATTGAGTCTGACGGCGTCAAGAACAAATGGGTGACGCCGTCATCTCGCCGCCAAAAGAATTCTCGGACTGCCTTAATCTACATCTGACGCCGTCATGTATTATATTTTTCCAGGCCGTCACGTATTTTACTCTTGACGCTCTTCCTTGTGACGCATTCACTTCTGTACTGGGCCGTCATGAAAATTACTCTTGACGCCGTCAGGAAAACGCTCTTGACGCCATCACCTACTGTTCCCAGCTTGGAAAATTAAGTCTTTGGCGTTTTCTTCACTTTTATGCTCCAAAAACGTCCGAATTGCTTCCTTTTCCAGATTTCACTCCCAAAGTACCTAAAATCACAAAAGGAACGATTTAGGGAAATATTTGATCAAATAAATTCAATTCTGGACTTAAATGACCCCCTAAAAGTGGTTCATTTCTCGCCTCATCATATACCCTTACACTTGAGATTTGCTTGTCCTCAAGCAAATGCGCTTTTATTCTAATCAAAATACAAGTTAGGGGTCATTTAACACTAATATAAAAGTAATTACAACAAATAATCGTTCCACTAAAGACCAAAGACAAGCACGGAGGTCATATACTAGCACCTCACAAATAGTGTTTAGATACTCACGTCTCCCGGGTGTAATAAAGTATAAATTACAATATGGAAACGGAAAATATCTCTCACTACCTGTCATAGCAAAATAGATTACCATAGGCTTGGGAAAGGATCAAACCTCCACCACATGGCGTAAGTACCTAGGATAAACTATCAAAGAGGTCTTTTAAAGGGTTGTAACGTTAGGTGTAGAGATATGAAAAACACGGTTTTGTTGGATATAGGCAGCCTTTACTGGTGGCGAGTTAACAATCTTGGTCGATTACATGTACAATATGGCGTTGCTAAGCCAAGACTAGAGTCGACTTAAGCTAATAATTGAAAAATAACAAAAACATAAAATGAACATAGAATGAAAAGGGATGGTAGTCCGTATGTTTTTTCTCTTTTTCTTTTTCTGTTTTTTTTTCTTTTTCTTGATTTTTCGATTTTTTTTTTTTTTTTTTTTTTTTTTTTTTTTTTTTTGCATACACTGTTACCCTACCATCCAAAATAATACATCATAGGGAATGAAAAATTCCCTTACACTTGAATTTTTACATACTTTACAATAAACTAATCTAATGACTCGAATTAAGATAACCAAAACACTTGGAGTACTTTTAAGATTAACGTAAATATGGGGGTAATAAATGATGTTTTTCCCCATTACTCCATAAAATAAGTACTTTACCAGTGAGTCTCAATCGTCTCAAAACAATATGCACAAGGATATGACTCGAATTAGCAACCATGTAATCAATTAGATAGTTAACTTGGGGTTTAACAAATAACAATAATGCACTAAAGATGAGTGCATACACGGAAGGCTAAGGCGATTTGGGTGTACATTAAATTGGGGTGTAACAAATTCTTCCTTTAAGTAAGATGCTTAAAGTTAGAAACGAAAAGATAGGCTCGGAGGGGTGTACTAGGGGTTTCATGTACTAAAAATGAGTACAACGCTAAGGGTGTGGGAAAGATTAGTTGACTTAACTAGCCAAGTAATATGACTTAAACGGTCAAGTAATTATGATACGGGTTTAACACAAGGGTGATCCTAATGCCTCTTATCATGTAGTAAATCCTACCACAAGAATGTAGTCTCACTAGCGGTCTCGGGATGCATCACTAACGCATGTTCTAGAATCTAAATGCTACCGGTACACTCATAAGCACTAATAATAAATGCTTTTTCTATCAAATCTAAAGTCGAACCTCACATATTTGGGTAGAAATTTTTTCTGAAAGTACGGTTATGTGCTAGTCATACAATCTCATATCCATGAGACGCTTGCTATGGCTAAAGTTTCACTCCTAAATGTTGTAAAAAAATTAAAATTTGGCGCTAAAATTGCACTAACAAGTATTTCTCATAGTTTTATTACACATCTACTATAAAACAAACAAACTCAAGCGAAAGTGTATTTGTAAGGTATCATCATTTTACCCTCCCCTTACACTTAGGATGAATATTGTCCCCAATGTTCAAGTAAAGAATGTAAAAGTGAAAAAGTAAAAAAGTAAAAAGAATGAAATCAAATACTCCCCTTATTCGCTCGGTATGGATAATAAGGTGGCCAGTTTAGATCTTCCTCCAAGAAAATGAACAATCAAAGCTTCCCTTCCAGAATATAAATCATCTTCTTGTCATACATAACCTGTAAATCCTGAGGAAACAAACAAAGCAACCTCACATAAAATCGGCGGCAATCTACATAAGTTACTAAATCCTAGAAAACAAAGTAAGATATAATGCTTGTGGAATGAAGTTTGCAGATTTCCTAGAGATTATAAAACTTAATAACTCAACAAAAACTTTAAAACTCCGTTAGAAAAACAAAACTGGTAAAATTTCCAGGTTTTTGCACGTGACGCCGTCAAGAGTAAACTCGTGACGCCGTCAGAAGTGACCTGCAGAAATTCTTATATTAAGTTTCCGGAAAATTTCTGGAAAAACTTGGTCCTACTTCCTGGAGAATCCTGCAAAACTTCATTATGACTCAATACAAGCATTTGACTCCAACAAATACGAGTATACATGTTCATTTAATATTGTGGAGAATCATGATCGGTTTGTTTCTTAAAAACATATTTGGGGTTTCCCCTTACTCTTATCTTTTGCAAAAATACTTTTAGGTGAAGTTAAGACTAGGCCAAACAACAAAGTAAAGTATTTCCACTATTTAGTTTAGAAACATGATCTACCAACAATAAAAATAAAGCATGCATACGGAAGCAAATAACAAACAAACAACATAAAATCACACCAAGCATGGGTTGCCTCCCAAGAAGCGCTTTTCTTTATTTACGAGGCTTGTAGCTAGACTCAAGGTCATGGGTTACTACGTGACCTCCTCATTGGCTTCACTCTCTGATTTTAAATATTCTTTGTAGAAACCAATCACCTTTTTCTCAATCGCTCCTATAATCCTTTGGGCAAATTCCTTATCGACTTTATACCTTGGTCCTAGAGCCAAGCAATCTTTGTAGAAAAGACTCCTCTTCTCCCATACATAATCCATGCCCTTTTTCTTATCCTCTTCATTGATGTCCTCAAAAGCACCAACGTTATCCTTATCAATTCGGGATATAAAGCAAAATTCTTTCATTTTATTAGGCATCCTATAAGTGATCCTATCGGTGTTACTTTCAAATCGGATTGTCCCTTCTATCTCATCATATTCTAACTTTGACTCCTCAACAAACGGTTTGCCAAACACAACATTGGACAATCGACAATCAATAACATTAGCAAGATCTTCCACAATCATAAAGTCGGTAACAAAAGTGAAATTCCCGACAAAGAAATGTAGACCTTTAACTCTCCCGACAAAGTTACAAACTCCACCGGGGTATTTGGGATCTCTTCTAGGTTCAAGTCTTGTGATGCGTGGGAATCGCAACAGGCTTTACCTCTCGAGGGATCTCGAGAAGCTTACAACCCCCACCAGGCAGTGTACCTGATCGTTGTAGTATAGTATAGTGACAAGTAACGGGGGATTGATCGTTCAGCTTAGGAATAGTGTCGCTAGGATTAGAAAGCCTAAATACTAGTTCTAAAGGTCAGGGATGATTATTTTTGTATTTTTATATTTTATGGAAAGCAAGTAAAAATCTCGGGGTTTTGGAAGAGTGGGCGGAATTAGTTGCTATTCAACTAACCCAAAACTAAGATTCAATCAAAATAAAATACAAAAAAATGAAAATAAACTAATTATACTAAGGTTGTGAGCAGTAATTGGAGAAAATGTGTTTACTTAGATTTCACTACTCCCTAGATATCTTTTACACGTTAATTATTTGTTATAATTGTATGGATGACGGATCGTATTCCTTAATACCATTCATGGGGTGGCATACATAACTCCCCAATTCTATGAGCTCTTATCTCCTCCTACACCATGCCCAGCACAACTATAGGGATTGTAAACAGTGGCTCATGCATTAAATACAACCAATAAAGACCTAGTACGCCTCGGTTCATGTTTCTTAAGACGTTCAAGCATGTTACCATTTGGAGATCTGCCAGTTTTCTTAAGCCTAACATATAAATCATTCATCCAAGACAAGAATAAACAAGTAATCAACACATAATCAATATCTAGGTTTCATTAGATCTAAGCAAACACAAAAGAGATCCAGCCTAGCATAATGGAATTGAGACAAGAACAAGATATAGACAACCAACACATAGACATATTGATTGAATTAGAAGAACACTTATCTCAATTACAATGCAAGGTATCAAGGGTTTGGAACCCTTGAAAAACCTGTAAAAGTTGCACCAAAATCGTACTTAGGGTTTCTCCAAAACTTCTCTCTTTTAATGTGAAAAACTAGAAAACTATATATAGGAAAATAGGGATGACGGTATCAAGAACAAAGGTGTGACGCCGTCATCTCGCCGCCAAATACTTCCTTGGACGGCCTTGATCTATTTCTGACGCCGTCAAGGCCTAGGCCGTCACACAAATTACTCTTGACGCCCTGTGTGTGACGCCGTCATTAACTACGGATTTTAATTCTTGAGGTTTGACGCCATCAGAACTTACTCTTGATGCCGTCACCTACTGTTCCCAGCATGGAAAATTGAGACTTTGCCGTTTTCTTCACTTTTATGCTCCAAAAACGTCCAAAATGGCTTCTTTTCCAAAATTCACTCTCAAAGTACCTAAAATCACAAAAGGAACGATTTAGGGAAATATTTGATCAAATAAGTTCGGATTCGGGCTTAAATGACCACCTAAAAACGGATCATTTTTCGCCTCATCATATACCCTTACACTTGAGATTTGCTTGTCCTCAAGCAAATGCGCTTTTATTCTACTCAAAAGACAAGTTAGGGGTCATTTAACACTAATATAAAAGTAATTACAACAAATAATCGTTCCACTAAAGACCAATAGACAAGCACGGAGGTCATATACAAACACCTCACAAATAGTGTTTAGATACTCACATCTCTCGGGTGTAATAAAGTATAAATTACAATATGGAAACGGAAGATATCTCTCACTACCTGTCGTAGCAAAATAGATTACCATAGGCTTGGGAAAGGATCAAACCTCCACCACATGGCGTAAGCACCTAGGATAAACTATCAAAGAGGTCTTTTAAAGGGTTGTAACGTTAGGTATAGGGATATGAATTACACGGTTTTGTTGGATAAAGGAAGTTATTACTGGTGGCGAGTTAACAATCTTGGTTAATTACATGTACAATATGGCGTTGCTAAGCCAAGACTAGACTCGACTTAAGCTAATAAATGAAAAATAACAAAAACATAAAATGAAAATAGAATAAAAAGGGATGGTAGTCCGTATGTTTTTTCTTTTTCTATTTTTTTTTTTCTTTTTCTTGATTTTTTTGATTTTGATTTTTTTTTTTTTTTTTTTTTTTTTTTTTGTGTGCATACACTCTTACCCTACCATCCAAAATAATACATCATAGGGAATGAAAATTCCCCTTACACTTGAATCTTTACATACTTTACAATTAACTAATCTAATGACTCGAATTAAGAAAATCAAAACACTTGGAGCACTTTTAAAATTAACGTATATATGGGGGTAATAATATTATGTTCTTCCCCATTACTCCATAAAATAAGTACTTACCCATGAGTCCCAATCGTCCCAAAACAATATGTACAAGGATATGACTCGACTTAGCAACCATGTAATCAATTAGAAAGTTAACTTAGGGTTTAACAAATAACAATAATGCACTAAAAATGAGCGCATACACGGAAGGCTAAGGCGATTTGGTTGTACATTTAAGTGGGGTGTAACAAATTCTTCCTTTAAGTAAGATGCTTAAAGTTAGAAACGAAAAGATAGACTCGGAAGGGTGTACTAGGGGTTTCGTGTACTAAAAATGAGTACAACGCTAAGGGTGTGGGAAAAATTAGTTGACTTAACTAGCCAAGTAATATGACTTAAATGGTCAAGTAATTATAATACGGGTTTAACACAAGGGTAATCCTAATGCCTCTCATCATGTAGTAAATCCTACCACACGAATGTAGTCTCACTAGCAGTCTCGGGATGCATCACTAATGCAAGTTCTAGATTCTAAATGCTACCGGTACACTCATAAGCACTAATAGTAAATGCTTTTCCTATTAAATCTAAAGGCGAACCTCACATTTTTTGGTGGAAAATTTTTCTGAATATACGGTTATGTGCTAGTCATACAATCTCCTATCCATGAGACGCTTGCTATGGCTAAAGTTTCACTCCTAAATGTTGTAAAAAAATTTAAATTTGGCGCTAAAATTGTACTAACAAGTATTTCTCATAGTTTTATTACACATCTACCATCAAACAAAACAAACTCAAGCGAAAGTGCATATGTAAGGTATCATCTTTTTACCCTCCCCTTACACTTAAGATGAACATTGTCCCCAATGTTCAAGTAAAGAATATAAAAGTGAAAAAGTAAAGAGAATGAAATCAAATACTCCCCTGATTTGCTCGGTATGGATTATAGGTTGGCCATGTTAAATCTTCCTCCAAGAAAATGAACAATCAAAGCTTCCCTTCCAGAATATAAATCATCTTCTTGTCATACATAACCTGTAAATCCTGACAAAATAGACAAGGCAACCTCGCGTAAAATCGGCGGCATCCTATATAAGTTTCTAAATCCTAGAAAACAAGATAAGATATAATGCTTGTGGAATGAAGTTTGCAGATTTCCTGGAGATTATAAAACTTAATAATTCACAAAAACCATAAGACTCCGTTAGAAAAACAAAAACGGTAAAATTTCCAGATTTTTAACTCCTGACGCCGTCAATAGTAAACTCATGACGCCGTCAGAATGGACCTGCAGAAATTCTTATGTTAAGTTTCCGGAAAATTTCTGGAAAAACTTGGTCCTACTTCCTGGAAAATCCTGCAAAACTTCATTATGACTCAATACAAGCATTTGATTCTAACGAATACGAATATACATGCTCATTTAATATTGTGGAGAATCATGATCGGGTTGTTTCTTAAAAACATATTTGGGGTTTCCCCTTACACTTATCTTTTGCAAAAATACTTTTAGTTTGGAGTTAAGACTAGGCCAAACAACATAGTAAAGTATTTCCACATTTTAATTTAGAGACATGATCAACCAACAATAAAAATAAAACATGCATACGGAAGCAAATAACAAACAAACAAATAATATCACACAAAGCATGGGTTGCCTCCCAAGAAGCGCTTTTCTTTATTTACGAGTCTTGTAGCTAGACTCAAGGTCATGGGTTACTACGTGATTTCACCATTCGAAATGATATACCCCATGTAGTTGCGATCATTACTATTATGGTGGTAGTGCCTCAATCGATCTATACCCGCAATCACCATTCCACCTAATTTGCTTCTCAATTTAGCTACCCCATCTTGGCTCAATCCTTCGATTGTGAATGGCCCATACCACCAAGGACTTGGTTTATCGGGTGGTATTGTTGTTTCCAAGTGTCTCAAGAGCACCAAGTTCCCTTCCTCAAATGGTGTATGATTTTTTTCGTGTCGAGTATGTTCGAGTTCAATCGGAACCTTATTGCTTTTTCTTCTTTCATCCTTAGCTTTCTTATAGCTTTTGATTCTTGCCTCCCATGCAAGAATCTTATTCTGAACACGAATGGGTGTCGTGCCAATGTTGTTTTTAATCATTCTCCAACTCAAATTCTCATGCCCACTTCGCGGGGTCATGGGGAAGCTAATCTTTCTTTTTCCAGATTTAAGCTCAATCTTCCTACCTTCATACTTAATGACAGCCCTAGCGGTGGTGAGGAATGGTGCCCCAAGTATTATTGGAATGCATCCATCCCCTTTATCATCAATGATCATAAAATCAACGGGGTACATGAATCCTGCAACATTAACTAATACATCTTCTGTGATTCCTAGGGGGTATACGTACGAGTGTCCAACAAGAGATAACCTAACACGAGTAGGTGCTGGCATTTTTGACGTTAGTTGGATGTAAATAGTTAGGGGCATAAGATTTACTTCCGATCCTTGGTCGGCGAAAGCACTAAGATGTTTCAAGTCCCCGATGCTCGTTGGTATTTCAAAGTTCCCACATGCTACCTGCTTAGTAGCCACTTTCTGTACCAATAACCTCTCGAACACTGATCCTCCAGGAAGCGTATCATGCTCATCTTCCTCTTCTTCCTCTTTCTCAGGAACCTGTCCGGAGGATTGGTTATGCCCATCACCCTTAATCCAATTTGTTATAGTGTTTTTGTTTATATCATGTTTCAGGTAGTAACTCAAAGGTTGGGACGCTGGTGGTTTTTCTAAGGTCTGTTTAGCAGGAGTTTCTACCTTCTCGTTATCTTTATGGACAATGGTGATGGAGTTAACAAATTGGGTGGTGGGAGTGGCGCTTTCTTTCCTTAGTAGTATTCGTTCGGGGGTTCTCTGATTGGCATACTCCTCCAATAGACTCAACATCTCATTCATTTTCTCCTGCATCTCCTCTTTTTGCTTATAAACTGCTTCTTCGAATCTAGCAAGCCGATCAGAGTGAGTTGCCATATATTCTCTCATCCTAGCCTCAAACTCCGAGCTAAGTTCCTTGGGAGGGGAACAAGGTGGGGTGCACCTCTAAAAAGTCTCGACATGTTCTCTAGAAGGTGACTCAGATAATGGTGCCGAAGTTGGTTTTGAGACAGAATTGACAGTGGCTTGTCTAGGACTTAAAGGTCTCCTTTGCCTTTCCTCAAAATAGTCAACTTTTGCCTCAAGTTTGCATAGGAGTTCATCGGGGATTTCGGTGTTCCTCCAGAAGTCGAGACTGCATTGATGGCCGCTTCTATCGTATGTTTAAATTCCCACATCTCATGATTATCAACAGCGAGCTCTTCGATAATTGCCCAAGACTCCTCGGCGTTCTTATCACGCAATTTACCTCCCGCGGCCCTGTCGATGGTGCGCTTAGTATGATGGTCAACATGGTCGTAGAAAATCTGGAATAATAACCAAAGGTTTATGCCATGATGAGGGATCTTGTAGAGGAGATCCTTAAAACGGGCCCAAGCCTCGCAGAAAGTTTCACCCCGCTGTTGCTCAAACATCAAAATGTCCCTTCTAAGCATTGCAGTCTTTTCTGGCGGAAAGAATAGGGTAAGGAAGCGATTGGCGAGATTGTCCCATGTGGTGATGGATCCCGCAGGTAAACGCTCAAGCCATTGACTAGCTTGATCCTGTAGAGAGAATTGGAATAGGCGTAAACGGGTAGTCTCTCTAGTTTCAACACCTAGGTCTATGGAATCTACGATTTTGAGAAAGTCCTTAAGATGTTGGTTTGGATCTTCGGAACGAAGTCCATGGAATGCACATCCGCTTTGCACCAACCGGATGGTGTCGGATCGCAAGGGGGTCACATTGGTTCCGGTGAGCTCAATGGTGTTTCGGTAGCCTTGGTGGCTAGGTCGGGAATACTCTCCTAAGGTTCGGGGCCTAGGGGGTTCTAATGGTGGGTTTTGTTGTGGTGGGATGACGGGTTCAAAGATGTTACCACCTTCCATGATGTCGGATGGTAAAAAGTTACGAACAAAGGCACGAAGAAATAAGATAGACTAAAGAAGACCTAAAAATAAAAAATAAAATCTTACTAGAAAGGAATCTAGCAAGTAGACCTAATAAAAAAAATCCTAACCTAGACAATATCTATTCCCCGGGCTGCGGCGCCAAAAACTTGATACGTGGGAATCGCAACAGGCTTTACCTCTCGAGGGATCTCGAGAAGCTTACAACCCCCACCAGGCAGTGTACCTGATCGTTGTAGTATAGTATAGTGACAATTACCGGGGGATTGATCGTTCAGCTTAGGAATAGTGCCGCAAGGATTAGAAAGCCTAAATACTAGTTCTAAAGGTGAGGGATGATTATTTTTGTATTTTTATATTTTATGGAAAGCAAGTAAAAATCTCGGGGTTTTGGAAGAGTGGGCGGAATTAGTTGCTATTCAACTAACCCAAAACTAAGATTCAATCAAAATAAAATACAAAAAATGAAAATAAACTAATTATACTAAGGTTGTGAGCAGTAATTGGAGAAAATGTGTTTACTTAGATTTCACTACTCCCTAGATATCTTTTACACGTTAATTACTTGTTATAATTGTATGGATGACGGATCGTATTCCTTAATACCATTCATGGGGTGGCATACATAACTCCCCAATTCTATGAGCTCTTATCTCCTCCTACACCATGCCCAGCACAACTATAGGGATTGTAAACAGTGGCTCATGCATTAAATACAACCAATAAAGACCTAGTACGCTTCGGTTCATGTTTCTTAAGACGTTCAAGCATGTTACCATTTGGAGATCTGCCAGTTTTCTTAAGCCTAACATATAAATCATTCATCCAAGACAAGAATAAACAAGTAATCAACACATAATTAATATCTAGGTTTCATTAGATCTAAGCAAACACAAAAGAGATCTAGCCTAGCATAATGGAATTGAGACAAGAACAAGATATAGACAACCAACACATAGACATATTGATTGAATTAGAAGAACACTTATCTCAATTACAATGCAAGGTATCAAGGGTTTGGAACCCTTGAAAAACCTGTAAAAGTTGCACCAAAATCGTACTTAGGGTTTCTCCAAAACTTCTCTCTTTTAATGTGAAAAACTAGAAAACTATATATAGGAAAATAGGGATGACGGCGTCAAGAACAAAGGTGTGACGCCGTCATCTCGCCGCCAAATACTTACTCGGACGACCTTGATCTACTTCTGAGCCGTCAAGGCCTAGGCCGTCACACAAATTACTCTTGACGCCCTGTGTGTGACGCCGTCATCAACTACGGATTTTAATTCTTGAGGTTTGACGCCGTCAGGAACTTACTCTTGACGCCGTCACCTACTGTTCCCAGCATGGAAAATTGAGACTTTGCCGTTTTCTTCACTTTTATGCTCCAAAAACGTCCAAAATGACTTCTTTTCCAGAATTCACTCTCCAAGTACCTAAAATCACAAAAGGAACGATTTAGGGCAATATTTGATCAAATAAGTTCGGATTCGGGCTTAAATAACCCCCTAAAAACGGATCATTTTTCGCCTCATCATCTTGTTTTCACTATATCATTATAAACATTTGAGGACATAATGTTGATTGGGGATTTAAAGTCAATGTAAGCATTGTCAATGTGTCTATACTCAATCATACATGGTATCTTAGTATTCTTAGGATCGCCTCTCTTTATCTTAGGTTCGATTATAGTTAAAGAAGATCGCGGGTTATCAATAAGATTAGAGTTAACTACATTTTTGGTCCTTGTGGTTGTATCAAAATCTCACTTTTGGTCCAAAATTCAAAAACTCGCACGGATTAGTCCAAAAGTCCACGTGGACTTCATTTTTAGTCCAAAATTCGTCCCTATTTAGTTTAGTCGTTAAGTACGTTGCACCGTTAGTCCCTAGTTAGTTTGGTCGTTAGCAATGTTTACACCGTTAGTCCTTGTGGTTAAAAAATTGAAAAAATTCGAAAAAAAAAATTTTCAAAAAAAAATAATTTGAAAAATTAGAAAAAAATTCTAAAAAAAAAAAATTTTACGAAATTTTTTTTTCCAAAAAAAAATTTGAAAAAAAATTTCTAATAAAAATTTTTCTTAAAAAATTCGATAAAACTAAAAAAAAAAAAAAAAAAAAAAAAAAAAAAAAAAAAAAATTGACGAATTTTTTTTTCCAAAATTCGAAAAAAAATCCAAAAAAAGAATTCGAAAAAAAAATTCTAATAAAAAATTTTCTTTTAAAAATTTCTAATATATTAAAAAAAATTCTAATATATATAAAAAATTTCTAAAACTTTCCAAAAAAAAATTTCTAAAAATTTCTAAAAATTAAAATGTGTATGTATATATATAAAAAATTTTCCTAAAAATTTCGTCAAATTTTTTTTTTTATAAAATTTTTCGAATTTTTTAAGAAAAAATTTTATTATAATTTTTTTTTTCGAATATTTCTTTTGGAAAAAAAAAGTTCGTCAAAAAAAAAATTTTATAAAATTTTTCGAATTTTTCAAGAAAAAATTTTATTAGAATTTTTTTTTCGAATTTTTTTTTTGGAAAAAAAAAGTTCGTCAAAAAAATTATTTTATAAAATTTTTCGAATTTTTCAAGAAAAAATTTTATTAGAATTTTTTTTTTTTTTCGAATTTTTTTTTTGGAAACAAAAAGTTCGTCAAAAAAAATTTTTTTTATAAAATTTTTCGAATTTTTTAAGAAAAAATTTTATTATAAATTTATTTTTCGAATTTTTTTTTGGAAAAAAATAATTCGTCAAAAAAAAAATTTTTCGAATTTTTTTTATAAAATTTTTCGTAAAAATTTTTTTTTTAGAATTTTTTTCTAATTTTTCAAATTATTTTTTTTTGGAAAAAAAAATTTTTTCGAATTTTTTCAATTTTTTAAGCACAAGGACTAACGGTGTAAACATTGCTAACGACCAAACTAACTAGGGACTAACGGTGCAACGTACTTAACGACTAAACTAACTAGGGACGAATTTTGGACTAAAAATGAAGTCCACGTGGACTTTTGGACTAATCCGTGCGATTTTTTGAATTTTGGACCAAAAGTGAGATTTTAATACAACCACAAGGACCAAAAATGTAGTTAACTCATAAGATTATTATAATATGCATTCTCCTCCTTAGTGGGATATAGATTAAAGTAATCATTAAGCTTCGGATCTATTTCCCCCTCTTCAAGTTCCTCAACGACATTCACAAAATCATTAGGACCTAGGTCCTCATTTGAATACAAGGCGGTCGCTAGGTCACTAAATGCCTGGTCGAGCTCAACCTTAATCAGCCTATTAAGCTCCCTAAGTTCCCTAATCTCACTCTCAATTTGTTCACGTAACACAGCCACTTCTCTAGGGGAAAGGGGTGGATTCGCGTTTTCCATAATGGTCAACGGAATAGTCAATGAATATAATTTACTAACAAAGGCACGAAGAAAAAGATAGACTAAAGAGAACCTAAAAATAAAAATAAAATCTTACCAGAAAGGATTCTAGCAAGTAGACCTAATAAAAAGAGATTATAACCTAGACAATAACTATTCCTCGGGCTGCGGCGCCAAAAACTTGATGCGTAGGGATTGCACCAGGCTTTACCTCTCAAGGGATCTTGAGAAGCTTACAACCCCCACCAGGCAGTGTACCTGATCGATGTAGTATAGTATAATGACAAGTACCGGGGGATTGATCGTTCAGCTAGGAATAGTGTCGCTAGGATTAGAAAACCTAAATACTAGTTCTAGAGATGAAGGATGATTATTTTTGTATTTTTATATTTTTTAGAAAGCAAATAAATATCTCGGGTTTTGAAACATTTGGGTGGAATTAGTTGCTAGTCAACTAACCCAATACTAAAGATGCAATCAAAATAAAATATTAAAAATGAAAATAAAACTAAATTAACTAAGGTTGTGAGCAATAAGTGGAGAAATGTGTTTACTTAGTTTTCACTACTCTCTAGATATCTTTTACACGTTAATTACTTGTTATAGTTACGTGGATGACGGATTGTATTCCTTAATACCATTCATGGGGTGGCGTACTTAACTCCCCAATCC
Organism: Artemisia argyi; assembly: GCA_030686995.1. Classification (NCBI taxonomy): domain Eukaryota; kingdom Viridiplantae; phylum Streptophyta; class Magnoliopsida; order Asterales; family Asteraceae; genus Artemisia; species Artemisia argyi. The sequence continues at coordinate 198,378,936 of CM060685.1, read as the reverse complement.
TATGAGTGCCTACTTCACTCCTATGTCGAGCCGGCTAAGAAGCTCCTAACATGGGATCATTAGAATTTACTCATGCATTAAATACAACCAATAAAACCTAGTACACATCGGTTCATGTTTCCTCGGACGTTCAAGCATGTTACCATTTGGAGATCTGCCAGTTTTCTTAAGCCTAACATTGAAATCATTCATCCAATACAACCATAAACAAGTAACCAACACATAATCAACATCTATGTTTCATTAGATCTAAGCAAACACAAGATAAATCTAGCCTAGCATGGTGGAATTAAGACAAGCACAAGATATAGACAACCAACACATAGACACATTAATTGAATTCAAAGAACACTTATCTCAATTACACATGTAAGGGTTCAAGGGCTGAAAACCCTTGAAAAACCTGTAAAATTCGTATATGGTTCGGCCTTAGGGTTTCTCCAAACTTGTTCCTCCTAATGAATGAAAATTAGAAAACTATATATAGAAAATTGAGTCTGAAGGCGTCAAGAACAAATGGGTGACGTCGTCATCTCGCCGCCAAAAGAATTCTCGGACTGCCTTGATCTACATCTGACGCCGTCATGTATTATATTTTTCTAGGCCGTCACGTATTTTACTCTTGTCGTTCTTCCTTGTGACGCCTTCATTTCTGTACTGGGCCGTCATGAAAATTACTCTTGACGCCGTCAGGAAAATGCTCTTGACGCCGTCACCTACTGTTCCCAGCTTGGAAAATTAAGTCTTTGGCGTTTTCTTCACTTTTATGCTCCAAAAACGTCCGAATTGCTTCCTTTTCCAGATTTCACTCCCAAAGTACCTAAAATCACAAAAGGAACGATTTAGGGCAATATTTGATCAAATAAATTCAATTCCGGGCTTAAATGACCCCCTAAAAGTGGTTCATTTTTTGCCTCATCATTTACAAATAACCATAATTTTAAGGTTGGATCAATTGGAAAACCCCTTGCATCTTAACCTAGAGGTCAATGGTTCGATCCTCACTCCTAACAAAAGGCCGGAAGTCCTTTCTTATCTTAGATAGAACTGAAAGCAGCCTCTCTACCGTAGGTAGGGGTAAGGCTGTCTACATCTCAACCTCCCCATATATCGTGGAAGACGGTAATGGGACCCATAAAAAATAAAAAGGCAGTAGTATAATTTCATTTACTATTAACCGAAGCTACCACAAACAGAAATCTTGATTCTTTGTTTCAGCACAATCACCTTTAAATTTTCTGACCTACATGCGACCTTTTAGGCATAATAAGGTGACCGACATTTATATTTTTATTTTTATTTAAAAAAAATCCAATCTTTTTTACACTATATATCCTCTACATTTTCATTTTTAAAATACACTATTCACATGAACCAAATATCAAAATTAGCCCAAAATCAACTATACCATACAAATAATATACGTCTCAATTACCAAGGTAATTAGTCTAAAACCATTTTCAGCCTAAACAAACTTTAATCAAGGCCCATGATAAAACTACCAAACAATTTGTGATATCATTTGGCCAACCCAATTAACAACCAAACAGGTATATAACCAAAATGTGAGGACTTATAAATACGTTTACAAAACCTAAATTACCTAATTTCGGCCCTAATTTCCCTCACCAAAATACGCAGCTACGATTTGCAGCCACACAAACATCACATATTCTTCCTTTCTTTATTATCTTGATAACCGAACATAACCAAAAATCTATGTTTGCAAGAAAATCAGACCCTTGACGAGGCAAAAAAATGAACCACTTTTAGGGGGTCATTTAAGCCCGGAATTGAATTTATATGATCAAATATTGCCCTAAATTGTTCCTTTTATGATTTTAGGTACTTTGGGAGTGAATTCTGGAAAAGGAAGCAATTCGGACGTTTTTGGAGCATAAAAGTGAAGAAAACGGCAAAGACTTAATTTTCCATGCTGAGAACAGTACCTGACGGCATCAAGAGAAAGATCCTGACAGCGTCAAGAGTAAAAACCATGACGACCCAGTGAAATCCTGACGGCGTCACAACAAGGACGTCAAGACAAATTTTGGTGACGGCCTGCATAAGGAGAATACATGACGGAATCAGAACCAAATCTAGGCAGTCCTAGAAACTATTTGGTGGCGAGATGACAACGTCAGACTTTTGTTCTTGACGCCGTCACCTGTCAAAATCTATATATAGTTTTCTATTTTTCATTCATAAAAGAGGAAATTGTGTGGAGAAAACTAGGGCCGAACTTTGTAAACCCTAGGTCATATTTTACAGTATTTTCAAGGGTTTTCACCCCTTGAATCCTTTCATGTTCAATTGAGATAAGTCTTCTCTTAATTCAATCAATATGTCTATGTGTTGTTTGAATATATCTTATGCTTGTCTTGATTTCAACATGCTAGGCTAGATCTATCTTGTGTTTGCTTAGATGTAATGAAACCTAGATGTTAATTATGTGTTGATTACTTGTTTATGGTTGTATTGGATGAATGATTTCAATGTTAGGCTTAAGAAAACTGGCAGATCTCCATTGTGTAACATGCTTGAACGTCTTAGGAAACATGAACCGATGTGTACTAGGTTTTATTAGTTGTATTTAATGCATTAGCAAATTCTAGTGATCCCATGTTAGGAGCTTCTTAGCCGGCTCGACATAGGAGTGAAGTACGCGCTCATAGGATTGGGGAAGTAAGTACGCCACCTCATGAATGGTATTAAGGAATACAATCCGTCATCCATGCAACTATAACAAGTAATTAACATGTAAAAGATATATAGGGAGTAGTGAAATCTAAGTAAACACAATTCTCCCATATTGCTCACAACTCTAGTTTAATATAGTTTATTTTCATTTTTAGTATTTTATTTTGATTGCATCTTAGTATTGGGTTAGTTGACTAGCAACTAATTCCGCCAAACTCCTTCAAACTCGAGATTTTTACTTGCTTTTCATAAAATATAAAAATACAAAAAGAATCATCCCTCATCTCTAGACTTAGTCTTTAGGTTTTCTAATGCTGGTGACACTATTCCTAGCTGAACGATCAATCCCCCGGTACTTGTCATTATACTATACTACATCGATCAGGTACACTGCCTGGTGGGGGTTGTAAGCTTCTCGAGATCCCTCGAGAGGTAAAGCCTGGTGCAATCCCTACGCATCAACCCTTTTCTTGAATATCAAGAAAATCATACCATTTTCTTGAATACCAACAATCAAACGAAAACTCTCTCTAAGGTTTTATGTTGTGTTGACCGTGATGGTAGCTTTGGGATGGAGTTAGAACTGAGGTAGATGTAGATGTTGGATTTTATTGTTGTTGTATACATTCTGTTCGTGGACCATAGATGGAATAAGTTTGATGTTTGTTTTGGCTTCATTGATGATTGTTCTTTTATCTTCGTTATTGTTATGATATGTAACGGTACATTTTTTTTCTTCTTTTGTGGAATGCATTAATCGGTCGAGGGGGTGGCTGGTTTGTGAATTTTGGAGCCGTCCGACCTTGTGGTTGCATTGGCGGCGACTCGGTCAGCGCAGGGGGACCGATCTGGTCGACCGACCATTGTGCTCAGCCTAATGGCCTTATTTTTAAGTACTTGGCTTAGTAACTTGATTAGCTTGTACATTATGGTTAAATGATTGTATATTTTGGTGAAGGGGTGAGTTAATTAGTGTATTAATTATATGTTTTGAATAGATTGTTGACCTTAAAATCATTGTACTTTACATATTTGTGCTTTATGTTTTATGATTTGTATTTACTTAAAAGCTATTGTACATTGTGCTTAAATGGTTGTAATTTTTTGTGAAGGGGTGTTTTTAATAGCATTAATGTTGTTTGGTAGAATTTTGGTCTTAAAATGACACCAAGCTGTTTTTTATTGTACAATATGCTTACTTTGTTGTAATTCTAAAAATTGGGTGTATTAAAGTGTTGTAAACCATGCATTACTTCTTGTAAATCTAAATTTTTTGAAGAGAGTGTGCTTCAAGCATTATATGTAGTACTAGCAGGGTACCCGCGCGTTGCAGCGGCGGGTACCCTGAAATAATATGTTCATGTTAATCATGTATTTTAGTTAATAATGTTCTTTTTGACAATAAATTTACTGATATCAAGAATTTCATGTGACGTATTTCAACTTTAACTAAGGAATTTATTTTGTCTTTTTAGGTCTTTTTTAAAGCCATTCGTATAACCTAAGCCTGTTTGGCCCACGCTCGCTTAGCCCGTGCCCGTTCGGTCTCGTGCCTGTTTGGCCCGTGCCCGTTCAGGCTCGAGTCTATTTGGCCCGTGCCCGTTCGGGTTCGAGCCCATTTGGCCCGTTGCCCGTTCGGGCGTGAAAATTTGTATAATGTGCTTTATTATTTGTATTAGTAACATTTAATGCAGGAATTGTGTTTAAATTGATCGTACAATATGCTTGATAACTTGTATTTCTTATATAAAGGGTTTTTTAATAATTGCATTAATTGTATTAATTCACAATCGTTATAAACAACTTATCAACATTATATACATATGATAAAATCTATAGCATACTTATTGTATTTTTCAATGGGCCGTCAGAGAATTGGCCTATTGGGCTTTAGGGAAACAAAATTTTTGAAAATTATATTAATATTTAGGGTATACATTTCATTTCGCTGCTCTCAATCAAAACAATAATTTTCTCTTCATTCTTTTTTCATTTTCTCTGTCATTCTCATGACTGTCTCTAACTTTCTTCTGCCAATTGTTTGCAACGGAGCAAGATTTTGGATAAAGGATTATGCAACGTTTTTCTATACGATAACAAGAAGTAAATGATTTTGGGTGATAAATGTGGGTGTTTTGGTTATTTACCCCCAAATCCAATATAACGTTTGCAAAAAGCATGTGGTGTGCTGCTTTTACAAAACTGCTTTTTGAGCATCTGAAAACGCAGAAAATCGATTTTTAGTTCTTTCTATCCAAACACTCAATTTAGATTAAACGCGTTCTAAAAACGCAATAATCAGATAATGGGTCAGTAATTTTCATAATGATTTGATTCTCATGATTTTGATTTTTCGGATATTGAAAGACAAGATTAACTTGTCACAAATCTATGATGGGTCGGAATTAAATATGGATGGGTTTTTAACTTTTAATGGAGAGTTGTACACTATGTTTAAATGATTGTAATATTGGGTGTAGGGGTGTTTTTAATGCTATTAATGTATAATTCATAGGATTTTGGTCTGAATTTCGTTCTGTGCTAATTTTTGTTGTACACAATGCTTTGGTTCTTGTAATTATGAAAATTGATTGATTTAAAGTGTTGTAAATCATGCATCATTTTTTATACATCTGAATTTTTTGGAGAGAGAGCATTGCTCCATTATAAGTAGTAAAGATAGATGATAAAGGGCTAGCAATTAGGTAACCGTCCTCCCTTGATAATCTGGGCATTCAATATATGTTTTCTTGCGGTAAAAATGTACAGGTTTTTAAGAAGAAAATATAGAAAAAAGGTCGGTGAAAAATTTATATGACTGGTTAAACGAATCATCAAGACTAGACGGGTTTTGGTTAATTGATTGAGTTGCACATCAGTTGTTTGGGAAAAATGTTTGCTTCAATAGTGCTGTAAATTGTTGTTAAGAGATCTCTAATACTTTTTGTTGGTTAGAATTGTTCCTATATGAAATGGCACTTCGTTTAGTGTAGATTTGGTTTTTAATTGAGCGATATCCGAAAAACTACCGGCACCCTTGAAACCTCTTTAGGAGCATCCAATGTCATAATGTCATGACTCATGAGCATGCAAAATATTTTACATAGTGTTTATATTTTAGTTTTCCGTAGCATGGTACCCGCACAGAGCAACGGCTTCGAAGGGGAATGTTGTTTAACGATTTAATTATAGGTACCCGTCGTCGAATGTTGCTCGGAGGCAAATTGAATTGAATTTTAGTTTTTCTTTTTGAATGAGTAAGATTAAAATGCTACCAGAAAAATATGTGCTTGATATTGCCTATTAAAAGAACCAATAAAAAATTCAAATAAACAACAAATTTGTATGGCTCGTGTAAACAATCAAAAAAGCTGTATATGTAGTATATGTATTTGGTTATGCAATAAATGTTGTTTATGTATATGTATTTGGTTGGAATATTTGGCTTTCACCTAATAGACCCGGGTTCGAATCTTACCACTAATTTTTTAAATCTTACACAATTCCATAATTAGTAAGTGCTGAATCTTAAATTTTAAGCTTTCCGTAATAGAATGTCCAAAATGCTTTATATATATTAGTATAGATTCGCAGTGAGAAAAGTTCAATACGAAACAACATTTATCTAAAGAACAAATAATAAGATCTCAACCATCCATCTATTTTAAATCTAAATGTCTAGATTAATCTTTATTTTAATATAATTAATTATTGAAGGGTACTTTTGTAATATCAATCCAAACTAAACACAGGCACCCTTGACCTCCTCATTTTCAAGTCCACACTCTTATTTGATGAATGGACCTGTAACCGTCAATTAACGCCGCAGCAGCAACAACCATAACCAACCGTCGCCATGATAACGTTGTTAAAGAGCTCTGTTCATTCTTAACGGAAGAAGATGATGTCATCACCACCACCATATGATCATAAATCGGTGAAGCAGAGATGATGGCAGAGGTGGCAAGACGTAGATCCGGTGAAGCAGAGATGATGGCAGAGGCTGCGAGACGTAGATCCAGTGAAGCATGTATGATGGTCGGAGGTGGTGATGGTCAGAGGCGGAGCCCAAGGGGGGCCAAGGTGGGCCCGCGCTCCCCATCAGAAAATTTTGTAGTTTAAAGTTTTCAAAGTTTTGAGATTTTTTTTTAACTTGCCCTCGTAAGATGTGTCTGACTTCTCTATACTGAAAGTGAAATCGTTATTTCATCAGTTTTATGGAGGCAAAGTAGGTTTATTTGATGAAAACGATGAAGCCATTAAAGAATATGAAAGAGGTAGATTTAACTATTTAAGAAGATGAAGCACAGTGGATGTTATATGAAAGAGGTGATGGTCAGAGGCGGAGCCCAAGGGGGGCCAAGGTGGGCCCGGGCTCCCCATCAAAAAATTTTGCTGTTTAAAGTTTTCAAAGTTTTGAGATTTTTTTTAACTTGCCCCCGTAAGATGTGTCTAACTTCTCTATACTGAAAGTGAAATCGTTATTTCATCAGTTTTATGAAGGCAAAGTATGTTTATTTGATGAAAATGATGAAGCCATTAAAGAATATGAAAGAGGTAGATTTAACTATTTAAGAAGATGAAGCACAGTGGATACTATATGAAAGAGGTAGTGGTACAATCTTTTTGACTATATCTTTGGTTAGTCACGTGGGGTGAACAAGAATGTTTATTATTATTATTATTATTATTATTATTATTATTATTATTATTATTATTTATATATATATACATATATATATATATATATATATATATATATATATATATATATATATATATATATATATATATATATATATATATATATATATATATGGTAAGGATCAAATAAGAAGAATAATTAAAATAAGAAGGGTAACAAGTAATTCTAGCAACACATTTCAAATTAAGAGGAAAAATTTGAAAGAAGATGCATCCACTTTTATAGGTGCATCTGAAATGTGTGGTTGTTGTTACTTCCTATCCTTTTTATTTTAATTATTCTTCCTATTTGATCATATATATATATATATATATATATATATATATATATATATATATATATATATATAATCTTTTTCTTTTTCTAACGATTTATTCTCACCTGACCATTTCTTTGTGCATAAATTATTATTCTTGGCCTATGCATTTTTTTTCTTCTTAAACTCAACATCTACCTATAAAAAAAAAAAGTTTGATACTTTAATATTATTAGGTATAAGTTTGACTTCCTTGATAGTAATGTATTGTGAGATGATATGATTAATGTAATTGTCACTGCAAATTCATAAAAAGATACTCCCTTGTGATTTCATACAGGATCCCATGAGATTCGCAATGAATCCCATGGGATGCACCAAAGAATCTCATGGGATTCATACTGAATCCTTTGTGATTTATCGTCTTTTTACGAATCCCGTGGGATTTCTTTACGAATCCCGTGAGATTTTTTTGGACGAAAATTTTGAAAAAAAAAAATCGTCTTTTTACGAATCCCATGGGATTTTTACGAATCTCATGGGATTTTTCTAGACTGAAATTTTGAAAAAAAAAAAACTATCTTTTTTACGAATCCTGTGGGATTCCTTTACGAATCCCGTGGGATTTTTCTGGACGGAAATTTTGAAAAAAATAAAATTCGTTTTTTTACAAATCCCGTGAGATTTCTCTGGACGGAAATTTTGAAAAAAAAAATCGTCTTTTTACGAATCCCATGGGATTTTTTATGAATCCCATGGGATTTTTTACGAATCCCGTGGGATTGTTCTGGACGGAATTTAAAAAAAAAGTTCGTCGAAAGTATATAACAATGCATATTTATAGAAAGATAATTTTTTTTCGTCGTGATGGTGTATTTTTCGTAGCTTGAAGATTTACCGTTTGTAAGATATGTTATTTTTTTTTAAATGTGGAAAGTGGGTTTTATATTAAATGAGATAAAATGTCAATTTTACCCTTCCTTTGTTATTTTTTGATTTGATATTAGCCATTAGATTAAAGGTGGATGGATGGTTGAGGTTAAATTATTTGTTTTTTAATTGATACTTGTTTTGCATATATCTCACATCGTAGTAGTAATCAACATGATCAAATAACTTAATACTCATACGAGGAAAATTCAAATGCATACTCTTATTTTGGTGCATACCAAGGGATAAATCCCCACTATCCATCTACTTTGATCTAATGGTGGAAATTAACTTAAGATTAATATTGAAACCTAAGTCCATGTTTTTTTCTTTTTCTTTATTTTTCTTATTATTCATTTTTTCTTTCTTTTTATTTTCTTTCTTTTTTTTTGTCTTTTTTTTTCACGCTTCATTGTATTTTTTGTTTCATTTTCTTTTTTTTTATTTCTTTTTTTTTTTGTCTTTTTTCCACGCTTCTTTTTTTCTTTTATCCTTTTTTTTTCTTTTTTTGTTCTAATTCACGTTTTTTTTCTAATAAACGTTTTTTTTTCGCTTTCATATTTTTTCGCCTTTTTTCATACGTTTTTGTTTGTTTTCGCCCGTTTTTATATATTTTTACCCGTTTTCGTCCGTTTTCATACGTTTTTGTCCATTTTCATACGCTTTCGTCCGCTTTCTTACGTTTTTGCCCGTTAACGTCTGTTTTCATACGTTTTCGTATGTTTTCTTGCATTTTCGTTCATTTCATACGCTTTCGTCAGTTTTCATACGTTTTCATTCGTTTTAATACGTTTTCGTCCGTTTTCTTTCGTTTTCGTCCATTTTTCATTTGTCTTCGACCGTTTTCAGACGTGTTTTTACGCTTTCATACGTTTTCGTCCGTTTTCATACATATTCGTCCATTTCTTATGTTTTTGTTCGTTTTCATACGTTTTCGTCTGTTTTCTTTCGTTCGTCCATTTTTCAAACGTTTTTATCCTTTTCATACATGTTTTTACACTTTCGTAAGTTTTCTTTCATTTTCATAGATTTTTGTTCGTTTTCGTTCGTTTTTTCATTCGTTTTTAAATGTTTTTGGCAATTTACAGATGTTTTCATATCTTTCTAAATATCACAAGTGAAATTCTGAATATCACAATTGATATTCTGTGAATATCACAAGTGATATTCTGTGAATATCACAATTTATATTCTGAATATCACAAGTGATTTTCTGTGATATGCAAAGTATCACAAGTGATACTATGAGTACCACAAATGATATTCTGGATATTATATGTAATATTCTGTGATACTCAAAGTATCACAAGTGATATTCTGAATATCTTAAGTGATTTTCTGAATTTGGCAAGTGATTTTCAACAAATGTTTTGCAACATGAAAATCACAAGTGATATTCAGAAAATCACAAGTGATAAATATTCAGAAAATCATAAGTGATATGTAGAATGTCACCATTGATATTCAGAAAAACACAAGTGGTATTCTGGATATCAATTGTGATATTTAGAAACGTATAAAAACGGATGAAAATGTAAAAAAATGGACTAATACGTATGAAAACGGACGAAGTATGAAAACGGACAAAAACATAAGAAAATCATAAGTGCTATTCAGAATATCACAAGTGATATTCAGAAAATCACAAGTCATATTCTAGATATCACTGAATATCACTTGTGATATTCAGAAATCACTTGTGATATTCAGAAATTACTTGTGATATTCAGAAACGTAACAAAATAGACAAAAATGTAAGAAAACGGACGAATACGTATGAAAACAGACAAAAACGTATGAAAACGTAAAAATACGTATGAAAATGGACAAAACGTATGGAAAATGGACAAAAACAAAAAATTACGGATGAAAACGGACGAAAACATTTCTGGATATCACAATTGATATTCAGAATATCACTTGTGTTTTTTTGAATATTAATGGTGATATTCGATATTCAGAATATCACTTGTGTTTTACTGAATATTAATAGTGATATTCTAAATATCAATTGTGATTTTCTGAATATCTATCACATGTGATTTTCTGAATATCACTGTGATTTTCATGTTACAAAACATTTGTTGAATATCACTTGTCAAATTCAGAAAATCACTTATGATATTCAGAATATCAATTGTGATACTCTGAATAACACAGAATATTACTTACGATATTCAGAATATCATTTGTTGTACTCATAGTATCACTTGTGATATTCTGTATATCACAGAAAATCACTTGTGATATTCAGAATATCACTTGTGATATTCTGAATATCAATTGTGATATTCACTTGTGATATTCAAAATATAATTTGTGATATTCAGAATATCACTTGTGATATTTAGACACATATGAAAACGTATGAAAATTGCCAAAAACATTTAAAAACGAATGAAAAAATGAACGAAAACGTAAGAAAACAAACGAAAATGTATGAAAACGAAAGAAAACGTATGAAAGTGTAAAAACATGTATGAAATGGACACAAACGTTTGAAAAATGGACGAAAACGAAAGAAAACGGATGAAAACGGACGAAAACGTATGAAAACGAACGAAAACATAAGAAAATGGACAAATATGTATGAAAATGGACGAATATGTATGAAAATGTAAAAACACGTCTGAAAATGGACGAAGACGTATGAAAAATGGACGAAAACGAAAGAAAACGGATGAAAATGTATTAAAACGAACGAAAACATACGGACGAAAACGTATGAAAACGAACGAAAATGTAAGAAACATATGAAAATAGACGTTAACGGGCGAAAATCGTAAGAAAGCGGACGAAACCGTATGAAAACGGACAAAAACGTATGAAAACGGGCGAAAACGTAAGAAAACGGGCGAAAAAATATGAAAGCAAGCGAAAACGTACGAAAACATACAAAAACATATCAAAACGGACAAAAATATATGAAAACGAAAAAAAACGTTTATTAGAATAAAAAAAAACGTGAATTAAAAAAAAATGAAGCGTGAAAAAAAAGACACAAAAAAAAAAGAAAGAAAAAAAAAGGAAAGAAAGAAAAAAAATGATTAATAATAATAAAAAAAAAAGATAAAGAAAAAGGAAAGAAAAAAACATGGACTTATGTTTAATCATTTAATTTTAGGTTAATCCCCACTATTAGATTAAACTAGATGGATGGTGGGGATTTATCCCTTGGTATGCACCAAAATTAGTGTATGCAAAATAAAACTCCCCTACTCATAGAGTATAATAAGGTCCCAACGTTTTATTGCGTAGCGTACGCTTATATTGTTTCTTTCCCTTTATTACATATTAATGGTTACTGTATTCAGAAAATCTCTCGAAAGCCTTTTCATGTTATTATCTTTATCATATCATCTCAATATCTCTGTGTGCATTTTTTTCAAGGCACCAAGCCACCAACATTAACAATAATTGGTTTGTCCATGTAATCTCTATTTGAATTTTTGAAAGTCGGGTTACATATTATTTATTGACATTTCATAGTAGTTGCTGAGAACATCATATTTTATTTTTCCAATTGTGGTGTATTAATCTGTTGAGTTACAAATTCACATTAGTTTCATTCAGTGTTTCTGTGTTTTTGAAAGGGAAGTTTCCTAGCTAGACATTTTGTGTAATGGTCAAAAAGTCAATAGTCTACTACAATTAATATTACAACTGTTAGAGTTGCACAATCAAATAGCACGTATTGCGGAAGCTAGGATCAAGTATAACATATAAATATTAACTAAAACATAAATAGTAAACGTACCCGATGCACTTCAATAAACCTTGATTCTTGGACAATATAGATCAATGATAAACCCCTTACCGTTTTGTTTATCGATCTCTTGATAATTACTAAAGTAAGTAATTACCTCGTTCTTGTACACACAAACTCCAACGAATAAAGGTTGTTGCAAGTAAACAAATCACTAATGGTTTTGTTATGGAAAAATCGACCAAGAAACCCTTGGAGGGGATGGTACGATCGGCCACAAAAAACAAGGGAGGAAAACAAGTTTTAGGGTTAGAGTGTGTGCACAAAAGATGTGTAGGTTTAACCCCAAGGCCTTGTATATATACTAGATAGTTTCTTGGTGACCAAGGCATGCATGGATCGACCCTATTGGGTTGGGTCGACCGGCCATAGCACCCCAAGGGGGTTTCTAGAACCTCCTTGTCACCCAAGTTACACTCTAGTCCTTGTTTTTCTTATTTAACGATAATTAGTCCATACGGTTAACAACTAACGACCGTTTAGTCCATTAAGTGACATAAATATATATATTTCATACATTTAATAAATATATAAATTTATTTACATTATTCTTGTTTGTAAAGTGTGCAATCCCGAGGTCTCGTGTTCGATCCTAGACATTTACCTATTAATGTTTATACGTAACATTTAACAGCTCCCACTCGTATATTCATTAATAGTAAAATGACATTGGTTAGCGTCTTGCAACACTCCAATGCCCCTAGTTCAAACCGAGCTAGGTTTCCTGGAAAAACCTTTAATGATTCATCATTATAATTATCCTTTCATTACTAATACCGCATTAATAAAGATGTGAGTTCCTTTATTAAAATTCTGTTTCTCGTTTCTTTATGATTGAACAAAATTACCAAAACATCTGAACGTATTCCAGATAGACTTTGGGCATGGCCATGCAAACATTTTGTCAACCCTACGAGGGGCCCAGCAGTATTAAACTTCTGAACAAATCAGAAGGAATGAATTCTCTCTTGACTACAAGAATAACCCATGAACTTTGCAACACTTCTGAAAACAATCCTTATAACTCCCTGTTACGGTGAGCGGTAGATTGCTTCACAAAAATGCACTACATCCATGACACTTATCTGGTATCTCAAGTCTAAGGATAACTTTAAATATGATTCTCACATTACATATTAAATCATATTGTTGGGATAAGTCCAATATTCAATTCATCGAATATTATGTGAAATTGGTATGACTACGCATCAATATACTTTCAAGTATATCCTAAACCAATACTCAAATTTGTCTTAGTTTAATGATATTCCCATATCATTAATCGACAATGGACATTTAGAATAATAAATTATTCAAGGATCTTAAACATGCAAATATAGGATATATTATTAAGACAATGATAAATAAACATAAAACTTATTTTATTCCATTAAAATAATAATTGTACATTACATCCTTTATCCAAATACTAATCACAAATGGGCATGAAACTTTCAGCTAATCTAAGTCCTACACCTGCAGCATGCTTGTGAAGCTTAGTGCCAGGTAGAGGCTTTGTTAATTGATCCGCCAAGTTATCATCTGTGTGAACTTTGAGCATTTCGATTTCGCCTATTTCGACTTGTTCTCGAACATAGTGATGCTTAATCGGGAAATGTCTGGTGCCTCTCATGATTCCAGGCTCATTGGCAAATGTGATTGCAGCAGAATTGTCACAATACATTTTAATAGGTCTTTGAATCGAAGGCATGACTCCAAGCCCCGAAACAAACTTCCTAATCCAAACAGCTTCCATTGCAGCTTCTGAAGCAGCTATATACTCACTCTCTGTAGCAGACATCGCTAGTACACTCTGCTTTCTGCTCCTCCAATCCACTGCTCCTCCATTAATGACAAAGACATAACCCGTCTGAGACTTCGTATCATCCTTATCACCTTTCCAAGAAGCATCGCAGTAACCTGTAACATCAAGTTCTGCCGATGGATTTCCCCCATAAACCAAAAACATATCCTTAGTTGCCCTAAGGTACTTAAGAATATTCTTAACAGCAGTCCAGTGAGCTACACCTGGATTTTGCTGATATCGACTGGTTAAATTCTGAGCAAACGCCACATCAGGTCTTGTGCTTTTCACTGCATACATTATAGATCCCACAGCCGAAGCATAAGGGACTCTTTTCATGCGTTGCACCTCTTCAGGTGTTGAAGCACAAACCTTGTTGCTCAAGCCATGTTGCTCTTGCATCGGCAAATATCCTTTCTTGGAATTTTGCATATTGAATCTCTTCAATATTTTATCAATGTAAGCACTTTGGCTTAATCCAATTAATCGCTGAGATCTATCTCTATATATCTTGATTCCCAGAATAAATGCAGCTTCCCCTAAATCTTTCATAGAAAAACAACTTCCAAGATACTCCTTAACCTTTTGTAGACTTGGGATGTCGTTCCCCATGATCAATATGTCATCGACATATAATATAAGGAAAATCACATTACTCCCACTAACTTTGTGATATACACATGGCTCATCAAGATTTTTAGTGAATCCATACTTTTTAATCTCACCATCAAATCTTTTATTCCATTGTCGTGATGCTTGCTTTAATCCATAAATGGATCTTTTAAGCTTGCATACACGATTTGGAAATTCTGGATTTACATACCCCTCAGGCTGCGCCATATAGATGTCCTCATCTAGGCGACCATTTAAGAAGGCGGTTTTAACATCCATTTGCCAAATCTCATAGTCATAGTAAGCGGCTATGGCTATAAGAATCCTAATTGCCCTTATGTCAGCTACAGGAGAAAAGGTCTCCTCATAGTCAACACCAAAAGTTTGTGTATAGCCTTTAGCTACACAACGGGCCTTATAGGTGTGTACAACGCCATCCATGTCAGTCTTTTTCTTGTAGAGCCATTTACTCCCAACTAGTTTGGCACCCGGAGGCAGGTCTACTTCTTCCCAGACATCATTGTCTTCCATGGATTGCATTTCCCCATCCATAGCTTCTTTCCATTTGGCCTTTTCAGGACCATTCATGGCAGCTTTATAACTTGTAGGCTCATCAAGATCACCCAGTATATACTCATCACTCTCTACATTAAGACATAGACGAGTAGGAGCTTTTACTGGTCTTGTTGACCTACGAATGGGAATCACTTCAACTTCAGGTGGAGGACCTAAGCTTTCAGGTTCTACCGGAAGTTCGTTAGTGTTTTCAGAAGGTTCTACATCTTCATGACCGTCTTCCAGATCATATACTCTCCCACTGAATTCTTGAGATATGAGCTCTCTTTCAAGAAAGTCTCCATACCTTGCAACAAATACTTTGTTTTCAGGTGGGTAATAAAAGTAGTATCCCATAGTTTCCTTAGGGTATCCTACGAAGATGCACTTTACAGATCTTTGTTGGAGTTTGTCTGCTGAGTCACGTTTAACATACGCCTCACAACCCCAGACCTTTAGATAAGACAGGTTAGGAGCTTTTCCAGTCCATACCTCATATGGTGTCTTATCAACCTTCTTTGTCGGAACCATATTTAGAATGAGAACCGCAGATTCTAAGGCATAATCCCAAAACGAGAAAGGAAGAGTTGTTAGATTAAACATAGATCGTATCATGTCTTGCAATGTACGATTCCTTCTCTCAGATACACCATTTTGTTGTGGAGTATATGGAGAAGTAAGGTGCTGGACAATTCCCTCCTTTGCTAGATAATCTATGAACTCCTGACTCAGGTATTCACCACCTCTATCGGATCGAAGAGCTTTAATCTTCTTTCCAAGTTGCAACTCTACTTCTGCTTTAAACACTTTGAATGTTTCAAATACCTCATGTTTATGTTTAAGTAAATAAACATAACCATAACGGCTGTAATCATCCGTAAATGTTAAGAAGTAGCTAGCACCCCTCCTTGACACATGTCTAAGTGGTCCACACACATCTGTGTGAATAAGACCAAGTAGATCACTAGCCCTTTCAATCCTATTTTTAAAGGGTTTCTTAGTCATCTTCCCAGCAATGCAAGATTCGCATTTATCAAATGATTCATCATTGATCTTATTTAAAAGCCCATCATGTTGCAGCTTTTTCATGCGATCTTTGCCAATGTGAGCAAGTCGACAATGCCAAAGATAAGATGAATCCAGACCTTTCTTGATTCTCTTATTGTTGATGCTATACATCGAATTATTTGTAACAAAAGCATTATCATTATCATTCATATCAATTTCAAATACACCATTCACAGCAATAGCATTAAAATAAAAGACATTATTTAAAGAAACCGAAATTCCATTGCTTGAAATAGTATGATGAAAACCTTGGTTCAACAAACATGAAAATGAAATTACACCTCTAACAATTGACGATGCATAATGACAATTATTTAAAGATAGTACTAGGCCCGAAGGCAACACTAAATTAAATACTCCTATAGCTTCAACTCCTGCATGCGCTCCGTTACCAACGTGCAAGAATTGTTGTCCATAGGCCAGCTTTCTCTCAACTCTAAACCCCTGCATGGTATTGCAGATATGAATGCCACATCCAGTATCATATACCCATGAATTCAATTTAGGAGTAAGAGTGAATAATTCAATCATAAAGAACGCACCTGATGAGCTGGGGTTACCAGCATCATTCCCCTGCTTCTTGAGTCGCAAGTCATGAATGTAGAGAGGGCAATTGCGCTTCCAATGGCCCTTTTCATGACAATGGTGACAAGCCTGATCCTTCTTGTTTGGCGGATTCACCTTGTTCTGCTTAGGCTGATGTTGTTTCATCTTGGGTTCAGGTTGATAGGCCATGACCTGCTTGCCTTTGTTAACCTTCCCTTTGCCTTTGTTCACATGCGATTTCTTCTGGATTCTCCCCCCATGAATTGCCAACACTTGCGGGGTAGGATTCTTGACCTTGGCTGGTAGACTTTTCTCATAATCAACAAGCAATGCGAGTAATTCTGAGACTGTCTTCCCCGAGCAATGCATGTTGAAGTTCTGCACAAAACCAGCAAAATCCTTGTTAAGGGATCTGTTGATCAAGTGCACTTGCACATTCTCGGGGTAACCAAAACCAATTCTGTGAAGTTGATCAAAGGAGTCCTTCATCTCATCCACATAATCGGCTACTGGTTTACCATCACCATGCTTGCAGTTGTGTAGCTTGTCAAGTTCATCATACAATTCAACTGCAGGTGACTTCTCATAAGATTGCCTGAGGTTATCAAGCATATTCTTAGGAGATGCATACTCATACTTCTTTTGTAATTGAGCATTCATGCTAGTGAGCATTAGACAAGCAACCTCATTATACTTAGCATTTGTCACCTTCCATTCTGCCTTTGCTTCAGGTGTTGCCGTAGCAACAGGTTCAGCAGGGCATTCCTCGGTCACATAATCCATCTTACCAGACGCCCTCAAGACAATTCTGAGCGAACGGTACCAGTCATTGAAATTCTTTCCAGTGAGTTTCTCTCTCTCAAGATGACTCTTGAAAGCATTAATCACAGTTTGGTTATCGGGTTGAGCCATATCTACAGATAAAGTTCAAATATTAGTATTTTCGATAATCAATATCTTCAAGAAAATAAAATACCCAAGGCTATATTCATATAACCAACTAATTTTCTTGAAAATCTAGGATCTAACTTTACATAGTTTTACCACACCAGTTGATCTGCTAGTGGTAAAAGTACAAAAGATAGTAATCTGTCGAACAATAATTGGCAAACAAGATTTCCAATTCCTAGATCATTATGGGATTTACTCAAATTGATTCATCAATTTGCCTTTGTAAGCATGTTTCATCCCATCTCATGCCTTAAGTTCTAGGTCTCACGCACAACTTAATTAAGTCGTCTACCTTAGAAACTGTAAAATTACAATTATGGTCTCACGCGTTAAAAGAATTTTACCTTGTTATAGTAATTTAGCCTAGGTCTCACGTTTACTAAATTAAAATTCCAAGTGTTTCTTATAGGTAGATGGCACGTAACTTAAATTATAAGGGTATTAATTTTTGATATGTCAATCAAAATTATGTACAAAGATGCATGCACTCATCTTTATAGCATAAGTTTTCATAAAAACTTTTTATGTCCGATTCCTGAAATTAATACACAAAGTTTTACTTGAGGTTTATGCCAAAACCCTAAGATGACTTTCTACAACATATAATTTTAAAAGTAATTCGTTTAAGATATATTCAAGATTGTGATAACCAAGGCAGACTCTAAGGCTCTTTTCTAAGCCTTCAAATCACGGTTATGAATATCATCTTAAAAGACTTAGTTTTAAAAGTATATTTGCACAAAACATCATTCAAGCAAAAGTTTATGGATTCAATCTCAAAACAGTAATAAAGTTTGAATAATGCTAGTCTCGACTGGGAGCTGATTACCGTGCGAATCGGACCACGATTGTCATAAGACCATTGCAAGATTCTTACTTTATCACTTTAGGGTTTCACAATTATTAGTCCGTTTTAATTTTCTTTATGAAAACACCCTTTTATTGCTTACATCAAGTCCAACTAAAAAACAATAAAACAAGTAGCAAAGAAAATCAAACAAACAATAATAATATAAGTGAAACAATTAGCCACATGCAAACCGTATTAGAAAAGATCCTAATAAAATCAATTCTAGGTATAATAACGCATGTAATCAACTAAGGCCTTCACCTCTTAATGGAGGTGAGCCACATACATTGACGAATCAATTGCGTAGGCCAAAGCTAAAAAACACACCACATAGCATATAAAATTGATTTTAATATATATTGGAGTCTTCCCCAATTAAAGATCTATCTAAATATGTGACAACAAAACAAGATCCATGACAAACATGCATGTAAGTCACGGATTAAAACCTAACAATTAGCAATTAGGTCACAAGATACGTTCAATTAACCGGTTAATGACCTAGGGTTTCTAGTGATTACACATAATCAAGAAAACCACAAAACCCTAATTAGGGTTTCATGGGAAAATCGACCCCCCCCCCCCCAAAATTAGGGTTAGGGTTTCGAAATTTTTAGAAAAAAAAATAGGAAAAACCCTAGATAAAAAAAAAACATGTATCTAAAACAATTAAAGATCCGGTTTTTATTACGTTTTAGTAATCAATTACATGTTATACATGGCTCGTGATGCCACTGTTAGAGTTGCACAATCAAATAGCACGTATTGCGGAAGCTAGGATCAAGTATAACATATAAATATTAACTAAAACATAAATAGTAAACGTACCCGATGCACTTCAATAAACCTTGATTCTTGGACAATATAGATCAATGATAAACCCCTTACCGTTTTGTTTATCGATCTCTTGATAATTACTAAAGTAAGTAATTACCTCGTTCTTGTACACACAAACTCCAACGAATAAAGGTTGTTGCAAGTAAACAAATCACTAATGGTTTTGTTATGGAAAAATCGACCAAGAAACCCTTGGAGGGGATGGTACGATCGGCCACAAAAAACAAGGGAGGAAAACAAGTTTTAGGGTTAGAGTGTGTGCACAAAAGATGTGTAGGTTTAACCCCAAGGCCTTGTATATATACTAGATAGTTTCTTGGTGACCAAGGCATGCATGGATCGACCCTATTGGGTTGGGTCGACCGGCCATAGCACCCCAAGGGGGTTTCTAGAACCTCCTTGTCACCCAAGTTACACTCTAGTCCTTGTTTTTCTTATTTAACGATAATTAGTCCATACGGTTAACAACTAACGACCGTTTAGTCCATTAAGTGACATAAATATATATATTTCATACATTTAATAAATATATAAATTTATTTACATTATTCTTGTTTGTAAAGTGTGCAATCCCGAGGTCTCGTGTTCGATCCTAGACATTTACCTATTAATGTTTATACGTAACATTTAACAACAACTACCAGGCCTCCATCCATTAAATATACACGGAACACACACTTATTCATATCTTCTATATATAGAAACACAAACCGAACATATTCATGTATATCACCCAAACACTCCTTCATTTCTTTTTGTAACAACCCACGCACCCCTTCTTGTTCAGATAAACAACAGGTACATACATGATTTAAATTTTGCAAAGCAATGCTAATACAACTAAAGTTAAGGTTTTTCTAGGTGACCAAATAGACCACATTTGCTATGTTCTCTAGTCCCTCGTTAATTCCCTTACATATATGTTGTAAGTTTTGCAATCATATTTAGTAGCATGTAAAGTATTTGATGAAAATGTTTTACATATTACTAGCATGGTACTCACGCGTTGCGACGGTAGGTACCCTGAAATAAAATATTTCGGTGAATTATGTTTTCTAATTTATTATTTTCTTTATGACAATAAATTTATGAACATCAAAAATTACGTGTGACGTATTTAAACTCTTTAAGTAATGACAGTGTTTTTTATTATATGATTGTGATAATAAATATTTTATTGAACAATGTTTTTTCGTCGTTCAAAATATCTATTTGATTTATATAAAACTAAGTTTTATGGATACAGGTGTTAAAAAAATCTGTGAAACCGATAAAATGAACTAACCCGCTCAATCCGAAACCGCAAAAAAACGATTACTATGAAATGGATAAACCCTCTTATCGCGGTTCAATTTCGGTTTTTAGTTTTAAATATCAGCGATTACCCGAATCGAACCGTCTTTTATATACATGTAGTTTTAAAAAAATTGAGGCTAGATTATAAATATGTATAGTATAAAATATAGAGAAATATATTTTGTAATTTTAGCTTTATTATTTGTATTTCTTAAATTGTAGTTTTAGGGTCCACTTGGTTCAAAGTGGGGAAAGGTAAATGTAAAGAGAAAAGGAAAGGGAATACAAATGATTGAGTGAGGTGTGTAATCAATATCTTACCCCTCAATTTACTCTATAATTTTGATTACCCACTAGGGGTAATCAATACATTGCACACCTCTAACCAAGCACCTAATTTGAGTGAGGTGGGCCCTTTTGAATTCTTTACCTATTCCCCACCCCCTTTAACCCTCTTAACAAGCACCCCCTTAGTGTTTAAATAGTTTGTATAATATGCTTTATTATTTGTATTATTTAATTATTAGTTTTAATTATTTCAATTACATCTAATGCATAAATTGTGTTTAAATAGGGGGTGTTTTAATAACTCAATTAATTGTTTTCATTTACCATATTAATTGCTCACTTAAAACTAAGAAAGAGAGTGTTTTGTGTTGTAAAGTGTTGTACAGTAAGCTTTTAAATTTGCAAGTCTTAAAATTAAGATTAAGAAGAGAGTACTTTGTGTATTGTACAATAATCTTTTAGACTTGTAAGTTTTAAATTTAAGATTAAGGAGAAAGATTCATATGTGTATTATATGTAGTATAGATATTGATATAGATTGTGGGTTAAAGTAATTCATAGACTCTCCTTAATAGGCCTGTCGATTTTATAAATGATAGTTAATTAGTTTAGCATATATCAAATGATTAAATTTGTTGCTTTATAATTAGTTGACTAAAAGTTTATTTTGAAACTACCCCGTAACCTTTTGTCCAAGACAATAAGCGACGGGGAAAATACTTTATTACAAATTGTAAAATATTTTATTACAAGTTAGTGACAAGTTTTATGAATTTCTTTTATGTACCATTTTCTAAGACTTTTTGTAAATTTCTTTTTCTTGTAATTAAATATATATCCATAACAGTTATATTATGTAACTTAATAGTGACAAGTATCATTTTATATTGTATGAATAAAAATAGTTATTGACGAAGATGACCATTATGAATAAAAAAAATTTATATTATAATTGTATGAATAAAAATAGTGACAAGTATCATTTTATATTATAATTGTATGAATAAAAAAAATTTTATATTGTGGCCACGGAGGTTCACCTGCGCCGACTCCGGGCTATCTAAAAGGATAGTCGCCGTGGGATTAGTCGGCTCGCAATGTCGAGTCGGAAACCCATGATTACCACAAAAAAAAAAAAAAAAAAAAAAAAAAAAAAAAAAAATATGACCATTATGAATTATTTACAATTATAATAAAATACACAAATATATACGTAGTTAAAATCCTTTAGTGCTGTTATGTCACAACTGTGCATGCATGAAGGTTTAAAACTAGTATATGAAGAATAAAAGGGAGAATATGAATATGGATGGTTAACTTAATCCAAACCCATATTGTTCGACTCGCCATCTTCACAAAAGCTTATTTGTTAATCACCAATTTTACATAAACAACTTGCTACGCTAACACAAGAATCCGTTTTAGCAACACCAAATTGTTTTTGGTTAGTTGGCGACAACCCTAACAACCCTAATATTTTCAATCGACCTCCACTAATCTGCTTCATCTCTTTAATTCCTTGCACCTTGCTGTTCATATAATTGATTTACACTCTTATCAATTCGTTCTTCTTGGATCTAAGCTTGGTTTACAGGATTGTAACACCCCAAACCCGACAAGGGTCTAAAGTGTAACATTATGGTGTCATTTCAGAACATAAAGCGCAAGCGGAAGACTTAGCTCAATGAATTGCAAATTTTGAGACAAAAAGGACTAATGAAACAAATGCAATCAAAATCAACTTCTAAAAGAAATGAAATAATTAAACATAAATCTGAAATAAAATCCATGACTACTAAGGTAGGGTTGGTCCACTAAAAGCTCCTACTCTCATCACTCAATCCCAGCCTCCAACTTGATACGTGCCGCAGGGAAAAGAAAGTGCGGCTGAGCTAACGCTCAGTGAACAGATATAAACATATGAAAGATAACTGAACATAAACGAATAAATAAACAATCCAATGTGAACCTGGTGAGAGTAAAGGTCATGAAAAATGTGAAGGGTCATATAAACATGGAGATCAAAGAATAGTCCAGAAATGGTAAAAGGGATAGTAACGGAATGTACCAAAACATTCATTCAATCATTTCATTTCACGATACATTATGCCGTCAATTCATAAGTTGTACAAGGAGGGGAGACCTCTCAAGTACCAAATGGAGTAGCTAGCTCCCAGAAGTGAAATGGGGTGCATGGCACGCACAACCAACCACTAATCATTTCAGAACAGAACATTATGCCTAGGATGCATCCATACGCTCCCCTACAAAACATATTAGCACATACCCTAGCTCAAGGCTAGAATACATACTCAGATAATGGCCACAGATACAGATAAGGGAAACGCCGTGGATCAATCACACCTCCACAGAAAGTGTCATGCCATTGGTGCCTCAATGACATGGCCGTGTTACCTCCATGGCTAGGGATAGTACCTTGAGCAATAGGTCAAATCAAATGGATCAAAACAAAAGGTCATAACAAAGGGGTCATAACAAATGGATCATATCATTAGTTCAGATCAAGGGTTCATATCAAAGTAAACGAATCGATGTCAATGAATACGAATCATAAGAAACGAATAATTAAACAAATGAACAAACCGATAACGATGTACAGAAAATTGCTATCCAGAGTATCTGTACCAATACGAAATGCAAATGAAAGAATCTTTAAAAGGAAGACTGAATATCCGTACCAATACGAAATGCAAATGAAAGAGTCTTTAAAAGGGAGACAATATCCGTACCTTAATACAAATGATCAGAAAGCAAATGAATAAATGAACACAAGGACAACGTTACGTCTTCTTCAATGAATCTACACGGATTATGGTTCGTTCAATATTAGTTAGGGTTTCATTCCATTTTTAGTAACTTAGGTTTTAAAATCATATTTAAATGCCATTTAGTGATCAATTAGGGTTACAAATACATGTTAAATGTCATTAGGTTTAGGGTCAAGAGTGACAACTTATCATGGTTTAAGGCTTATATGTCATTCCAGAAAAGTCTAGGGTTTATTGTGATACTAATCAAAGTTAAGGCTAAAAGTGACAACTTGTCATAGTTTAGGTTTAATGTGAAAATAATAACAAAACATTTGGTGTTTTAAATGAGTAAATATTGCTTATACCTGTTGGGTAGTAAGTGTTCGTATATGACAAATTCGAAAAAGAAATGTAGTTTCAAAACATTTTTAAATATCTCTAGTATGCATGCATGGATATATCTTCTTCGCATGAAACATAAATCGATTCGTATCTCATTTTAATACATATTTAACGTGGCAAGGTTTTTATAATAACGATCACATAACCTTTTCAAATAAATCCGTTGATCATATAATACGAGTCGGAATTCGGGTCGATATAACACAACGTAAGTTAAGGTCGAACAATAAACGTTTTGGTGGGTCGATATACCAGGTAAAAAAATAGTTTCATACACTATTTCAAATGTCGAGATTCAAAGTAATATGGGTTCGATCAGGAAAAGATAAAACAAAGAAAACATGGTCGATCAGAACTTATGCATAGGGTCGAGTATTATACTATATTCGGTCAGGAAAAATAATGTCGACATAGAGATAAACAAAAGAAGCATCAAATACCTTGGGAGGAGAACAACAAAACGAACACGACTTGTATCGAAACCCAATTTATTGTTCGCCCAAAAATCCTTTGTTCGATCGACCGAAAGAGCAACAGCAGCAACGATTGTGGAGGTTTATGTTTTTGTGGTGTCTTTTTGTTATTTGAATGGAACAAGAAAGAGAGGTTTGTTGTTGGTGATTTTTTTGTTGTGGCATTCGAATGAAGAAAACAAGGAACAGAAGTCTTTGATTTATACCAAAAAAAAACGTCATTTACTAACGCTATAACGCCTAGTAGTTCAAATTGGGCTTTAAAAGGTAGTGGGTTATAGTTTTAAAACAAAAGTAATGGGTCAATTATTAGGGCTTTAATGGTCAACGGATGTTTTAAATTTAAGGTATTAATTGGCCTTTAAAATGTGTTTAATTTGAGGTTTAAATTTTTTTAGTTGTATTTGACATAACTAATTTTGTCTAAGTGAATACTTTCTCTTTTAAAAAAATTAAATGTATCGTAAAGTTTATAATTTTTTTTTTTAAATTTACGCCAAATTTTAGTATCGTAATTTTTAGGGTTTTACAACTCTTCCCGTCTAAAAAGAAAATTTCGTCCGCGAAATTGAAAAACACCGGATAAAAACATACTAGATCACGAAAGAAATGAGAACGATTCAAACAAACGGAAGGTTAGTTTCTCATGACTCGATTCAGAAGGTTCAGAACATTTCAGATTTTTCAATAATGACCGATCATTTCAAACTGAATCCAACAGATGTGGAACACATATATAACAGATAACAGATCACCATTAGGAATATAGGCAGATATGATAATAAGGACTGAATTTCGACTTCGATTTATTAGCAGGTTCAAATTAGACATTCCAGAAATATAACAGAAAATAGAGAAATGTATCAAGACGTAAATGAAAAGCATAAAGGAAAAATTGAACCGAGGAATTCACGAACCACCAACCCACTTCTGTTTAGGAAAGTCTCCAAACTTATGCTCAATTGAACCGCACGCCTAGACTAAGAAACATGATAAGAATGCCCACTACTAAAAAACGAATCAGTGGAGACAAAAATCAAAGATGAAGATCAAAATGTTAAAGAAGACAGTCAAAGCAAAAGGAAGCCTAATGTCTACCCAATCCTCACAGGTCATAGCCTAAGCTCTACAGGTCGAATCCTAAGCTCTGATACCATAATTGTAACACCCCAAACCCGACAAGGGTCTAAAGTGTAACATTATGGTGTCATTTCAGAACATAAAGCGCAAGCGAAAGACTTAGCTCAATGAATTGCAAATTTTGAGACAAAAAGGACTAATGAAACAAATGCAATCAAAATCAACTTCTAAAAGAAATGAAATAATTAAACATAAATCTGAAATAAAATCCATGACTACTAAGGTAGGGTTGGTCCACTAAAAGCTCCTACTCTCATCACTCAATCCCAGCCTCCAACTTGATACCTGCCGCAGGGAAAAGAAAGTGCGGCTGAGCTAACGCTCAGTGAAAAGATATAAACATATGAAAGATAACTGAACATAAACGAATAAATAAACAATCCAATGTGAACCTGGTGAGAGTAAAGGTCATGAAAAATGTGAAGGGTCATATAAACATGGAGATCAAAGAATAGTCCAAAAATGGTAAAAGGGATAGTAACGGAAGTTGCTCATGTACCAAAACATTCATTCAATCATTTCATTTCACGATACATTATGCCGTCAATTCATAAGTTGTACAAGGAGGGGAGACCTCTCAAGTACCAAATGGAGTAGCTAGCTCCCAGAAGTGAAATGGGGTGCATGACACGCACAACCAACGACTAATCATTTCAGAACAGAACATTATGCCTAGGATGCATCCATACGCTCCCCTACAAAACATATTAGCACATACCCTAGCTCAAGGCTAGAATACATACTCAGATAATGGCCACAGATACAGATAAGGGAAACGCCGTGGATCAATCACACCTCCGTAGAAAGTGTCATGCCATTGGTGGCTCAATGACATGGCCATGTTACCTCCATGGCTAAGGATAGTACCTTGAGCAATGGGTCAAATTAAATGGATCAAAACAAAAGGTCATAACAAAGGGGTCATAACAAATGGATCATATCATTAGTTCAGATCAAGGGTTCATATCAAAGGTTCATATCAAAGTAAATGAATCGATGTCAATGAATACGAATCATGAGAAACGAATAATTAAACAAATGAACAAACCGATAACGATGTACAGAAAAGTGATATCCAGAGTATCTGTACCAATACGAAATGCAAATGAAAGAATCTTTAAAAGGAAGACTGAATATCCGTACCAATACGAAATGTAAATGAAAGAATCTTTAAAAGGGAGACAATATCCGTACCTTAATACAAATGATCAGAAAGCAAATGAATAAATGAACACAAGGACAACGTTACGTCTTCTTCAATGAATCTACACGGATTATGGTTCGTTCAATATTAGTTAGGGTTTCATTCCATTTTTAGTAACTTAGGTTTTAAAATCATATTTAAATTCCATTTAGTGATCAATTAGGGTTACAAATACATGTTAAATGTCATTAGGTTTAGGGTCAAGAGTGACAACTTATCATGGTTTAAGGCTTATATCTCAGTCCAGAAAAGTCTAGGGTTTATTGTGATACTAATCAAAGTTAAGGCTAAAAGTGACAACTTGTCATAGTTTAGGTTTAATGTGAAAATAATAACAAAACATTTAGTGTTTTAAATGAGTAAATATTGCTTATACATGTTGGGTAGTAAGTGTTCGTATATGACAAATTCAAAAAAGAAATGTAGTTTCAAAACATTTTTAAATATCTCTAGTATGCATGCATGGATATATCTTCTTCGCATGAAACATAAATCGATTCGTATCTCATTTTAATACATATTTAACGTGGCAAGGTTTTTATAATAACGATCACATAACCTTTTCAAATAAATCCGTTGATCATATAATACGAGTCGGAATTCAGGTCGATATAACACAACGTAAGTTAAGGTCGAACAATAAACGTTTTGGTGGGTCGATATACCAGGTAAAAAAATAGTTTCATACACTAGTTCAAATGTCGAGATTCAAAGTAATATGGGTTCGATCAGGAAAAGATAAAGCAAAGAAAACATGGTCGATCAGAACTTATGCATAGGGTCAAGTATTATACTATATTCGGTCAGGAAAAATAATGTCGACATAGAGATAAACAAAAAAGCATCAAATACCTTGGGAGGAGAACAACAAAACGAACACGACTTGTATCGAAACCCAATTTATTGTTCGCCCAAAAATCCTTTGTTCGATCGACCGAAAGAGCAACAGCAGCAACGATTGTGGAGGTTTATGTTTTTGTGGTGTCTTTTTGTTATTTGAATGGAACAAGAAGGAGAGGTTTGTTGTTGGTGATTTTTTTGTTGTGGCGTTCGAATGAAGAAAACAAGGAACAGAAGTCTTTGATTTATACCAAAAAAAATCGTTATTTACTAACGCTATAACGCCTAGTAGTTTAAATTGGGCTTTAAAAGGTAGTGGGTTATAGTTTTAAAACAAAAGTAATGGGTCAATTATTAGGGCTTTAATGGTCAACGGATGTTTTAAATTTAAGGTATTAATTGGCCTTTAAAATGTGTTTAATTTGAGGTTTAAATTTTTTTAGTTGTATTTGACATAACTAATTTTGTCTAAGTGAATACTTTCTCTTTTAAAAAAATTAAATGTATCGTAAAGTTTATAATTTTTTTTTAAATTAACGCCGACTTTTAGTATCGTAATTTTTAGGGTTTTACAAGGATTGAGTGAAGTTTATTGTGATCTTTTTTCTTAGGGTTTTTTAGTCGTTTATTAACAAACCGACCTTAGGGTTCTTTCTAATTCGTTTGGTATCTATCTCCCTAAGTCGGTTTAACATCCTATATAATCCCTCCTTCGTTGTTTGTATTACTATTGATGGGATAATCATGGATGCTGGTTAGTTCGTTAGGTCTTCAAGATCAAAACCCTAAGCGATTAGGGTTTCATTCTGTTTGGATTTGCATGCTGCTGGTTGCTGTGGTTCGTGTTGTTTGATTAGTTTTAC
Organism: Artemisia argyi; assembly: GCA_030686995.1. Taxonomy (NCBI): domain Eukaryota; kingdom Viridiplantae; phylum Streptophyta; class Magnoliopsida; order Asterales; family Asteraceae; genus Artemisia; species Artemisia argyi. Next base: position 198,350,079 of record CM060685.1, on the reverse strand, counting down.
TGGTAGTGAGAGATGAATAAGGGTTTTTTAACTTCTAAGAGCGTGAATAAGGGTATGCCGGATGCTAATTATGTTGATGTTGATGAGTTAGCTGCTCGCATGAATAGTACTAGTGAATTGAATGTTTCAAGGGATTCGTTGCATGTACTAAGTTCGGCTAAGGCTGGTGCAAGTAGTGTTGATGGTGGTGAACTTGCTGCTAGAATGAATGGTGATGATAACGTTGATGTTGGTATTGATGGTAATGATGATGGTAACTCTGGTTCTAGTCAAGAGAAGCCGATTTCCCTTGATACGTTTACGGTTGAACAAGTGAAGCCGGTTTCACTTGATACACATGAGAATGTTAGTGCTGGTAATTCACAACCGTCAAATGTGGAGCAATTGATTGCTAATGCGCATCAGAATTTTGATGAAGCCATGAATAAAATTCAAAGTGAGATTGGTGCTAATGAAGTTACTTCTGGTCCTAATTCTCATAAGGATGATACTACTAATGGTACGGGAGTGAAGTTGGTTTCTTATGCGGGTGCTACTTCTAATGAACCTCTGAAACATGTTTCAAAGTTTCGTAGGTTGGAGTGTAGCAAGAAGAAGGCTGATGTTGATTTATCAGTTCCAATGAATGTAGTGCAAGAGATTCAAATGAGGTTCGAGAATACTCTCTACGGATACTTTCTTGGTCAACGCCTTGCTTTTCCTGTTGTTGATTATTATGTTCGCAATGCGTGGGCTAAGTATGGTTTACAAAAGGTTATGATGAATGCTAAGGGTTTCTTTTTCTTCAAGTTTAATTCGAAGAAAGGTGTCGATGATGTCCTTGATAATGGTCCTTGGTTGATTCGCAATGTCTCTATTATACTTAAACCATGGACATTGAACACCAACTTGCTTAAAGAGGATTTGACTAACATTCCGGTGTGGGTTAAATTCCATGATGTTCCTTTAGCTATGTTCTCCGTTGACGGACTTAGCCTGCTTGCTACTGTGATTGGGACGCCCAAAAGGTTAGATGCCTTTACTAGTCAAATGTGCAAGGAATCTTGGGGCCGGAGTAGCTTTGCTAGGTGTATGATTGAAGTAAAGTCGGATGAGGTATTAAAGGACAGTCTCACTGTTGAGATTCCTCTACTTGATGGTACGAGTTCGACTATTGAAAAGATCCGGGTTGAATATGAGTGGAAACCACCTCGCTATGATAAATGTAAGGTATTTGGACATACTTTGGTTGAGTGCCCTAAGGTTGTCATACCGAATGCTCAACCTACTATGAATGCAAGTGATGGTTTCCAGCCTGTTAACAATAAGAAGAAGGGAAAGCATGTTGCTTCGAATTCGGGTCGAGGAGGTTTTACCAAACCTGTGGTGGGTAAGCATTTTGAATATCAGCCCAAAAAGACTCTTCCTGAATCAAAGAAAGCTAATCTCAGTAAGAAGAAGGTTTCTGATGTGGTTAGTACGAGTGGAACCAAAATCACTACTTCTAATCAGTTTGACGCTCTTAATATGGATGATACAGATGGTTTTGATATTCCTAAGGTTGTTACTAACATGGATGTGGATGCTGGCAGTACAATGGAAGTTAATAAGGATGAGTCAGTTACGACTGGTACTAGTCCACAAGCCCCTCTTGTGAGTGTTACGCAAGAACCACTTGTGAGTGATTCTATGGGAACAATGGAAGTTGGTTCTACTCCTATTGTTGAGAAAATTAGTAAGCTTGAAAAGCTGCTGATCAATGGGAAAACTACTCTTGTGGATGATGCTGGTCATCCTATTCCGTCTACCTCTGTCACTAAGAGAGCTAACCCATTTTCTAAGGTGGGTGAGGTTGTGGTTTCGGATAGTGAAGATGAGGAGGTTCTTAACACGTTCGATGAATCAGCAAATCTTTTTGGTGGTGGTCATGAGCGTGAAGATGAGTATGACTATGATGATTATTCGAAGCAAATTTATGATCTTCCAGGGGAATTGGATGCTCTTAATGCCATTTATGGTCTTAATCTCCAAGGTCGTAGGAAGTAGTTTATCTTTTGTCAGTGTCACTACTATCATGTGAGTAATGGTTTGTTTTCTTGTTTTGAAAATAGGAAGTATCTTGTTATGTAAGCTTTTCGCCTATGTAACGGGCTGAGATATGGGATTCACCCATATCCGTTGTACTTAAATGTTTTTTGGAGTAATATATTTACCGGGTCGTTGACCTTTTACCCAAAAAAAAATTGTTTTTGGTTAGTTATCATTATAGCATTCTAACCAAATTATATTAAATAGGCGAAATTTTTATATTAATCACCTTTTACACCAAAAAAAAATTATATTAAATAGGTACGTGGAAGAAAAAAGATGAGCCAGAGCCTTAACGTACACCAAAGTCACCTACAACTCGCATATGAGAAAATCCAGAAAAACTGTATTAATCCTACTCAACTGTAAATAACAACTTACAATAGTTTATATAGAAAAGCAATAAAACCCTAACAAATTAAAAAATAATAATAATAATAAATAAATAACGAGCCTAAACTAGTACAGACCTACATGTCTTATTAAACAAAAGAAACCTACTTTACTTTGTTTCTTTAGTTGTTAATTCACCATTCAATCCAAAATTATGGTTATTAGCTCTCTTACCACCTAGAAATGAGAAGGTATTTTAAATTCATATCAATCATACTCAACTGAAACTAACACAACTTATATAGTAATAAACCCTAACAACTAAGAAAAACAATTAGCAGACCTAAACCAGTACAGACCCCGGGCCTTTTTAAGCTAACTGTTACCCGTTACCTCTTTTTGGTGAAAAAAAAAAAAAAAAAAAAAAAAAAAAAAAAAAAAAAAAATGCAACTTCTCGGCATTCTTCACTTGGGCTGTAGACATAACAAGAAACATATGGTTCAATGCTTGAAGATGAGATATTGTGAGCGTAACCAAAATTGCATGTGTGTTACCACCATTTTACCATAAAGATAAAAAAAACAATAGTGGTGCTTTTAAGTATAAACCCAAACCTAGCCAAAAAGTTTATATATACGAAGCCATAATTAGTCACGATGTCACATAATTTAGTCACCATGATTGAATCTTTTGGGATAAATCTAAAATAGTCTTAACATACATTGTGCACAATATTTGTATGAAGCAAATCTACATAATTTCCAAAAAGACATTCATGTTCAGTACAGAAAATTAAAAATATATATACCTGCTGCAGCACATGAGATCATATAAGATTATGTTTAATACCATATATATTGTGTCATTGAACACTCCAGTATCATCTGTTACATTATACACTACACTTTCATTCTCGAATCTTTAGTTAGTTGGAGTAGTTTAGATTAGTTTTACGGTACCAGAGCTTCGATTGATACTTGGTGACCCAATCGATTCAATCAACATAACTGCAATCAATCAAATATAATTATTGAGCAATAAGTAAAATCAAGCCATTTTTTTCACCTAGTTGACTCAATCACCACAAGTCTAATCACCTATAATCATTAAGCAATAAAAAAGAAGTAGAATCATCACGTTTCAATATATCCAGATTCAAGCAGTTTCACAAAGACTTAGCAGAATGGAACAGTACAAATAAGCAGTTTTTTTTTTTTTTTTTTTTATTATTATTATTATTATTATTATTTTTTGGTTCCAATTCGAATACCTAGTGTGGTCGTGTGGATACGAATCCAATATCGTGTCTGATCCGTAGAATACTTACTTGCGCCTGTTACAAGTAAAAGGGATAAAAATGCCTATAATACCTTAGGAACATGTTTCATACTTCTAATTTCCATCACTGCCTTTGTCATAACCAGGACGAAGTAGTCCCATCCTAGACCAAATATTTCCAACATAGTCATGTGTCTGATCAGTTCTCTCCAATTTCATTCACAGGTTGGAAAGTCATCTTGAAATTCAACTTATCAACCATTACATACGTCTCAAACTTTTTCTGCATTATAAATCTTGTATACTCTAGCAGCTAGAATTAATCTTCTTAGAATGTCTATAAGAATTAGTTCACTCTTGCACAAAGAACAGGCCATAGCTTTTCCTGGATACCACTTTATCTTGAGTATTCCAATCCACTTTATCACCTTCTACCCTTGAATCTTTGGGTTTAAGACAACGTCTGTACATAGTTACGCCATTTGACTATGGACCAAATGCTTTAATAACACCTCAGGAGCAAATATTAACCGCATTATCCAAGACTATATATCAACATAAAATCACTAACAAACATCAATTCCTTAGTTTTTCAGATAATGTCGAAACCTATTGAATAATAAAGACAACATGAAGAACTAAAACATTTCAATTTAATAAGACCATACGCTTCCTAAACTATAAAAGGATCTTATTTCAGTTATAATCCACATAACTATAAAGTACATGATATACAATTTTAGACTCAATAACATTGAAGGTAAAATATATAGCTCAACATATCTTTAGGAAGGTTCAGAAATTTCATCGAAAGTTTGTAGGCATTATACATTTCATTTATCTCCCTTTTTGTGTTGACTTGTGTATTAACTGACCATCGTTTTTACAGATAATGTCTTCACCGAAAGACGAGTTTGCTCATCTAAGAATCCCCTTTGAAAGTATATTATCCACCACCAGCAACTTTGCTGACGAAAATGAAATCGGCACAGGTGGAATTGAAAACCGTTACAAGGGACAGCTTTTGTGGTCGGGCGAGTTGATTGATATCACTGCTCAGAGGTTAAATAAAGACTTGCAGGATGGAGAACAGATGTTTTGGACAGAGATTTCAACGCTTTCTAGTCTCAAGCATAAAAATCTGATTTCATTAATTGGGTTTTGTGATGAGAATGATGAGAAGGTCATCATTACCAGGTACGATACCAGGGGAATGCTCAGCGAATATCTAAGTGATCCGATGTTGTTGGCATGGGTGCGAAGATTGGAGATATCTGTGGGTGTTGCGCATGCATTGAGCTACATTCATTATGACGAGCCACGCAACTTTAGCGTAATACACCGTAGCTTATGCAGTGCCACTGTTCGGTTAAATGATGATTGGGAACCCAAGTTATCTGATTTTCAAGGTTCCATGAAGATTAAAGCTTCTGAGAGGCACTATTCATTTCATACTAATAAACTTTGGTACTTTAATGGGTATGGAGACCCAACATATATTGAGACTAAAAGGGTTAACCGTAAGTCAGATATCTACTCCTTTGGGATAGTATTGTTTGAACTACTATGTGGTCGGGAATCAGTAAGTGATCATCCAGATAATAAGTACTTAGCTTCCGTGGCTGTTACCCATTATAGGGAGAAGAAACTCAATGAAATAATTGATTGGGATATATGGAATCATATGGACTCTCAATCATTTAACATTTTCGCGGGAACAGCGTATGATTGCTTGAACGAAGAACGATTGCAGCGCCCAAATATCGATGAGATTGTCAAAAGACTAGAGAAAGCGTTGGAACTTCAACTTGAACATCAAAAAACGGTAACGCGGTTTTTCCTCTTCCATCTTTCTATAGTAATAAGTACTGGTACTATTTATTTGTTTGAGTGTATACACCTTCACTCCATCAGTTTACAGTTTAGCTAGACCATATAAAACTGATTATACATAATTAGTGGCCCTCTGGAATCATTGTTGGACCTTGCTTCATATTACTCACCCATATATGCCATGCAATACTAATACAACTCAAGTTAAGGTTTCTCAAGGTGACCAAAGAGACCATATTTGCTTTGTTCTTTAATCCCTCATTCGGTTACATATATTATTTAAGTTTTGCAATGATATTTAGCATATAATGTATTTGATGAAAATGTTTTACATAGTATTATGGGTTAAAGTAATCCAGGCCGTCTGCTTCACCTGCATGTTGATTTTATCAATGCTAGTTAGTTAATTATAGTGTCACACCCCAAAACTCATTTTTAATTAAGTATTTAATTAGGAAAATCCTATTAGATAAGTTGACTATGACTTTTATGTGTCAGGAGACTTAATATGATTTGTTAGTCAACAGAAGTAAAGTTAGTAGTCAAATCTAAAGTTAAATGTATTATGTAAATGGTTTTAGAAAGTTTAATGTCCCCTAAGTCTAAGAGAAGACAACTTAAGGAACCTAAATTGTTAAATTTGTCCAATTCAGTGTTTGTTATCCTTATGATGTACAATATTTGAAAGTTAACATAAATTCACCTTTGCACTCAAAAAAAGATTAAATTTGTCGCTTTATAATTAGTTGACTAAAAATATATAGTGTCATTGAACACTCTAGTATCATCTGTTACATTATACACTACACTTTCACTCTCGAATCTTTAGTTAGTTGGAGTAGTTTAGATCAGTATTTACGGTACCAGAGCTTCAATTGATACTTGGTGACCCAATCGATTCAATCAAATATAATTATTCAGCTAACAATCAGTGAAATCAAGCCATTTTTCTTTTACCCAGTTAACTCAATCTCTACAAGTCTAATCATCTATAATCATTAAGCAATAAAAAAGAAGCAGAATCATTACGTTTCAATACATCTAGATTCAAGCAGTTTCAAAAAGACTTAGCAGAATGGAACACTTCAAATAAGCAGTTTTTTTTTTTTTTTTTTTTTTTTTTTTTTTTTTTTTTTTTTCTTTTTGGGTACCAATTCGAATACCTAGTGTGGATACGAATGCAATTTCGTGTCTGATCCATAGAATACTTACTTGCGCGTGTTACAAGTTAAAGGGATAAGAATGCCTCTCCCCCTAATGTTATAGACGCAAATCGATGCTTCTTTACTTGACTTCATTCGCCATGCTTTCTTCCTTTCTCTCTTTCTTTCTTCTTTGAAGTCTTTTAGCCTTTCTTGCTTGTACCACACAGGTTTTCCTTTTGCTTACTTGATCGTACCACACAGGTTAATACCACAAAGGTTTTACCACGAAGGTTTGTTCCATGAAGGATTTGTACCACTAAGGTTTGTTTTTTTTTTAAAACGAACAGCCCTCTTGCTTGTCGTCATATCTTCCCTAAGATCAGCCATGTCTCTTTCTTTCTCTTCTTTCTGTGACTGCTTCATCTTCTGTGATTAACCACCAGGTGTAATTGTTTCTTTCTCTTCTTTGGTTAACCACTGGGTTTGGATGGTAACCGTCTTTATACTCTTGATTTCATCGTTATTTGATTCCCTCTTTCCTCTGGTCGCTATACACAAGGTTGTACAGAAACCATTCGCTATTTATTCTTGCTTCTCAATCGATGGCCACTTGCACACGTTCTTCCCTAGATCGATAAACTCTTGCTCTGATGCCAATGTTACAAGAATCGTTGTTTTCTTCTTTCCCTGGGTCGATTAACCTTCGGCTCTGATACCAATGTTACACAGGTCTTGCATCTCCACTTCCAGGATTGATTATATGATCAACACAACATCATATGTATACCAAACAACGAGAATCAATAATGGAACAAAGAATGATGGGATGAACCCTTTTAATAACTGATATATAAAAAACAAATTGGGTTGACATTTGATTACAGAATTCTATCCCTATATATACTAGATGAATCGTTGCTTCCTAAACGACACATCGATTCATAAAAATTAAACGTCACAACTTTCTAACCGTTGTAACCTATCTTGTGACCCAGCCCAATACAATGGGTCGGTTTATACAAACTTACAGAATACATACATAAAATTACACTAAACTACCCTAACTTTTGCTTCTATAACATTATGGTCCAACAATGCCTATAATACCTTAGGAACATGTTTCATAGTACTTGTAATTTCCATCACTGCCTTTTTCATAAACAAGACGAAGTAGTTCCATCCTAGACCAAATATTTCCAACATATATTCATGTGTCTGATCAGTTCTCACCAATTTCATTCATAGGTTGGACAGTCATCTTGAAATTCAACTTGTCAACCATTGCATACGTCTCAAGCTTTTTCTGCATTATACACATCTTGTATAATCTAGCAGCAAGAATTAATCTTCTTAGAATTTCTATAAGAATTAAATTCACTCTTGCACAAAGAATATGCCATATCTTTTCCTGGATACCAATTTATCTTGAGTATTCCAATCCACTTTATCCCCGTCTAACCTTGAATCTTTGGGTTTGTGTCAAAGTCTGTACATACGCCATCTGACTATGGACCAAATGCTTTAATAACACCTCAGGAGCAAATACTAACTGCATTATCCAAGACTATATCTCAACATAAAATCACTAAAAGACGTCACTTCCTAAACTCTTCAGGTAATGTTGAAACCTAATGAATAATTAAGACAACATGAAGAACTAAAACAATTCAATTTAATAAGACCATGCACTTCCTAAACTGTAAAAGGATATTATTTCAATTATTATCCACATAACATTGAAGGTAAAATATATAGCTCAACATGTCTCTAGGAATGTTCAGAAATTTCATCGAAAGTTTGTAGGCATTATACACTTCATTTATCTCCCTTATTGTGTTGACTTGTGTATTAACTGACCATCGTTTTTACAGATAATGTCTTCACCGAAAGACGAGTTTGCTCATCTAAGAATCCCCCTTGAAAGTATATTATCCACCACCAGCAACTTTGCTGACGAAAATGAAATCGGCACAGGTGGAATTGGAAACCGTTACAAGGGACAGCTTTTGTGGTCGGGCGAGTTGATTGATATCACTGCTCAGAGGTTAAATAAAGACTTGCAGGATGGAGAACAGATGTTTTGGACCGAGATTTCAATGCTTTCTAGTCTCAAGCATAAAAATCTGATTTCATTAATTGGGTTTTGTGATGAGAATGATGAGAAGGTCATCATTACCAGGTACGATACCAGGGGAATGCTCAGCGGATATCTAAGTGATCCGATGTTGTTGACATGGGTGCGAAGATTGGAGATATATGTGGGTGTTGTGCATGCATTGAGCTACATTCATTATGACGAGCCACGCAACTTTAGCGTAATACACCGTAGCTTATGCAGTGCCACTGTTCGGTTAAATGATGATTGGGAACCCAAGTTATCTGATTTTCAAGGTTCCATGAAGATTAAAGCTTCTGAGAGGCACCATTCATTTCATACTAATGAACTTTGGTACTTTGATGGGTATGGAGACCCAACATATATTGAGACTAAAATTGTCAACCACAAGTCAGATATGTACTCCTTTGGGATAGTATTGTTTGAACTACTGTGTGGTCGGGAATCCCTAAGTGATTATCCAGATAATGAGTACTTAGCTTCCGTGGCTGTTACTCATTATAAGGAGAAGAAAATCCATGAAATAATTGATTGGAATATATGGAATCAAATGGACTCTCAATCATTTAACATTTTCGCAGAAACAGCGTATGATTGCTTGAATGAAGAACGATTGCAGTGCCCAAATATTGATGAGATTGTCAAAAGCTTGAGAAAGCGTTGGAACTTCAACTCGAACATCAAAAAGCGGTAACAAGCTAAGGTTTTTCCTCTTCTGTCTTTCTATCATACTAAGTACTACTATTTATTTGTTTGAATGTATACATCTTCACTCCATCAGTTTACAGTTTTGCTAGACCCTATAAAGCTGATTATACAAAATTAGTGGCCCTTTGGAATCATTCCTGGACCTTGCTTCATATAATTCACCCATATATGCAATACAATGCTAATACAACTCAAGTTAAGGTTTCTCAAGGTGACCAAAGAAACCATATTTGCTATGTTCTTTAATCCCTCATTCGGTTACATATATGATGTAAGTTTTGCAATCATATTTAGCATCTACTAAAGCTATCGCTTTATGCCCCCACATTTTTAAGGCCCCCGATTTTCTAAATCACTATCATGTATAAAGTTGTTACATATATTCTTAGCAGCGCCTTTAGGGCCCCGACATTTTTTAAGCCGAAACCACATCTACATTTATCTTTGTTCTTTAGGCCCAAAGTTTATTAGATACTAAGTCCCTCATTTTAGTTTTATGAAAATGATCAAGATTGTCTTTTGGGGCAATGAAAAACAATTAGTTAAGCTCATTTTAGTAATTTTTAGGCCCTCGGTTTACTAATATACATGATACAAGTTAGATTTTGAGGCCACGTCTAGTTTTATTTTTATTCTTTAGGCATACGGACAATCAAATACCAAGTCCATCATTTTGGTTTTATAAAATGGACCAAGATCATCTTTTAAGGTAATGGAAAAAAATGAACTAACCTCATTTTTGTAATTCAATTCTTAAAGACCGGAGTAATAGATAGGGTTATAAATTAACGTAAAGCTCGACGATCTATTTGTGAATTCTCTTTTGATCATGTATTTTTTTGTACTTTTTGTTTAATGTGTTAATAAATGAGTATGAAGAAACCTTTTTCTTATACAATGAGCACAAGCATAAATTTTCTTTCGCTTAATTGTTTTAAGTATTCATGTAGGGTTTGTTTGATTAAATGTTCACAAAGAAACACATACAAGCGCACTCGTTTTGTTCAATTATGTCATCTTAGCCCTGCTTCTAGATCACGGAAACAATGCTGTTTGGTTTTTCTACTTGTCATTTTGTCTTTCAATTATCAACCGACTCTTAATCTACTAAGCGTTCTTGGTTTTTCTAGATAGACGTTATATAGACAATTTTACTAAAATCATAGCAAATAATAAAAGGCCCCATTTTTAAACTTTTTTTTGGGTAAAAGGTCAACGACCCGGTAAATATAATACTCCAAAAAGCGTTTAAGTACAACGGATATGGGTGAATCTCATATCTCAGCCCGTTACATAGGCGAAAAGCTTATATAACAAGATACTTCCTATTTTCAAACCAAGAAAACAAACCATTACTCACATGATAGTAGTGACTCTGACAAAAGATAAACTACTTCCTACGACCTTGGAGATTAAAACCATAAATGGCATTAAGAGCATCCAATTCCCCTGGAAAATCATAAATTTGCTTCGAATAATCATCATAGTCATACTCATCTTCACGCTCATGACCACCACCAAAAAGATTTGCTAATTCGTCAAACGTGTTAAGAACCTCATCCTCATCACTATCAGAAACCACAACCTCACCCACCTTTAAAAATGGGTTAGCCCTCTTAGTGACAGAGGTAGACTGAATAGGATGACCAGCATCATCCACAAGAGTAGCTTTCCCATCGATCAGTAGCTTTTCAAGCTTACTAATTTTCTCAAAAATAGGCGTAGAACCAACTTCCATTGTTCCCATAGAATCACTCACAAGCGGTACTTGCATATCACTCACAAGAGGGACTTGTGATGTAGTACCAGTCTTAACCGACTCAGCCTTATTAACTTCCTTTGTACTGCCAGCATCCACATCCATGTTAGTAACAACCTTAGGAATACCAAAACCATCTGTATCATCCATATTAAGAGCATCAAACTGATTAGAAGTAGTGATCTTGGTTCCACTCGTACTAGCCACATCAGAAGCCTTCTTCTTACTGACATTAGCTTTCTTTGGTTCAGGAAGAGTCTTTTTGGGCTGATATTCAAAATGCTTACCAACCACAGGTTTGGTAAAACCTCCTCGACCCGGATTCGAACCAACTTGCTTTCCCTTCTTCTTATTGTTAACAGGCTGGAACCCATCACTTTGCTTTAGGCCTCGGTAATGATTGAACCGCTCCTGAGCATATAATGTATTTGATGAAAATGTTTTACATAGTATTATGGGTTAAAGTAATCCAGGGACTCTCCTTAACCTGCATGTTGATTTTATCAGTGCTAGTTAGTTAATTAGTGTCACACCCCAAAACTCGTTTTTAGGTATTTAATTAGGAGAATCCCATTAGATAAGTTGACTATGACTTTTATGTGTCAGGAGACTTAATATGATTGGTTAGTCAACAGAAGTAAAGTTAATAGTCAAACCTAAATTTATATGTATTATGTAAATGGTTTTAGAAAGTTTAATGTGCCCTAAGTCTAAGAGAAGATAACTTAAGGAACCTAAATTGCCAAACTGGCAAACTTATATCTAGGACTAATTATCTAGAAATCCTAGATAATTCCCCTAGCTTCCACACTTTTCTCATTTTATTGAGAATGTGTGTGTGTGTGTGTCTTGAGTTTTCAAGAGGAGGCAAGAACAAGAGGTTTTTAATTATCTTTTGGATGATGCATTATGTGTGTTTATGCAAGGAGGAAGTCCCTAGAAAGGATCTCCCACAAATAGGTAAGCTTATTATTGATGAATTAGAAGTTACGATTTATATAGAGTAATCGAGGATTTTATCATATGATCATATGATGATTAGAATTGATGAAGCGTAAGCTATGGGTTGTATAAACCTTGTTATAGTGTTTCCTTTATGGATTTGAAGTGGTTATGGTTTATGTTGATTTTGGCTTAAGAAGCAAACAAGGATGATGGTGGTGAGTTATTGATATATATAGCTTGGTTTAAAGTAAGTAACCAAGTTATAATATGTTATGATATATGAATAATTAATTATATTAGGTGTATTGATTGTTAAATGGCAAGAGGTAAGGAATATAAGACTTGAAAGTGGTGTGGAATCTAGGCTAGTATAGCTCTAGCGAATGAATGTTCTTGGTTTAGTAATGAGACTAATCAAGGTATGTATCTGATTATGAATTATGTTGTGATGATATGATTATTTTGGTTAAGAGGCTTTGTATGCAAGTGTTGGAAGAGTAGTGTGGAGAGTAAGTTACTAACTGTGTGTATGGTTAAGTGAAATAGACATGATGTATATATATGCAGTTGATTATGTCATGTGTGATAATGTATTGTTGCGAGTTACTTACTAAGTGAAAGCTTACGGTTTAGTGTTTAACCGTTTTTGTAGGTACTTATGTGAAGAAAGTAAAGGATTAAGATTGGGCACGGGTTGGAAGTGATTGATTATGCATGTACACGTAATTAAGATGTCGAGCTCAATCATGGTTGAACCCCCGAGTTGAAGTATATGTGTTCAAACGATTGTTTTGAAGTGTCAAGTCCAGGTCTTGTATTTGAATAATGGTTATGAAAGTTATCTAAGTGTTTGGGTATGAAAGTTGTATTGAGAGTGAGTTAAAATGGGTGTTTAGAAAACTTGGTGAAGTATGTGTTCATGGTCCTTTTAGACCATGTATGTTTATGAAAATTTATTTACACGTTGTTTTAATGAATTCTGGAAAGTTTGGCAAAATATCGTGTCCGGGAAGATGGTTTTCCGGAAAATGTAATGTCTTGACATTAGCAGGTCCGTAGCTGTGCGGCCAGGGATCCAGCCGCGCGGCTGAGGTTTCGGCCGTCAGCAGCTGCAGGAGATTTGCCATATTTTTTCAGTTTTCTAAAACTCATATAAAATCAAACGTAATCTCGTAGAGTCACGCCACCTATCATTTAAAGGGAATTGAGTCTATTTTCTATTAAAAATACTTTGAGCTGTCTGATTTGGCATATTAAAAATGCATCGAGTCATAAGACACTTCCTGCTCAAGTAAACTTAACTGGGAAAATCTCACCCATTTACGCATTTTCTTAAGGAGTTGATTTGTCTTAGTTTCAAACACAGTTCCAACAAATGGAGCTTATAGACTTATGTGAGTAGATTCCTTTTGTGGCTTTCTGGAACTGCTTAAACTCTTACAAACAAGCTAACCTAAACACCCACTAAACATATACTATGCTGAAAACAACTTATTTCACATAAAGGGTAAATTGGTAACTCTTAATCGACAAAAAGTAAGTACTTTAAAATAAGCAATATTTGATAACAACTCATTCCACATTAAATAAGCTAATAAGCATAAAAACTCTTCTTTTCTTCTTGGGTAACCTTGGTGCCAACCTTGTTTGACCGACTGATTCAAGGAGCTTGTGCTCATAACCACACAGACTTAAACCGAGCAAAAAAAAGTATTAACGATGCTCCTTACGTTATTTATCCAAACGCTCTAAACTTCTTACTTATCTAAAAGTTGCATAAAAAACTTATCCCAAACATCCCCATAGCTTCCAATAACACATTTCCAAACACCCACCAAGACTAATCAATCAACTATGCAAGTAAACCCTTAAAGCCATAAATTTGCATCATATGAACATTATATCATACCACCAAATTCTACATTACAAGAATTCATGCACATGGAATTTTTTTTTTTTAATAACCATGGTTTACGACATTTTAACTAACTAATACATGATGTTCGAACTCACGACCACACAAACTCAAACCTTCTAAAGCGCTATATACGGAGGATTGGAATTAATGTTTCATATATAAAAGGGAATATTTTTTTAAATGCACATAGAAAATGAAATATAACTACAAAAATGTATGTTATTTATGAAGTTAGAAATGTGAACTTACAATAATTCAATTACTTTTGAGTAACCCACCAGTGGTTTTGAGAACTAGCATAATACCCGTGCGTTGCATCGGGGAAGTTTTACATCACATAATTTATCATTTACATAACACATGCATAAACTAAAAACTTCATTGTCAAAAAACTTTAAAACATCATTCAAACATTAACATTGCTAACCATCAGACTAACAAATTCAGACTTTCCACCAACACAATTACTTTCTAAAACAAACGGAGGTATGTTGAAATGTCTTTCAAGATTTTCAAGATGCGTAAAATTATCCAAACATATTCGTCTTCATGAAAATCAAATGTAGCATCCGCATTATCATAAGAGAGAGGATCAGCACTTGAGAGACAAACCTATGAAAAAAGAATTAAAGAAGTTTAACTGTCAATGTCACAGATAAAAACAACATAAACCGACAATATCTTATACTAATAACTTACGAACATTATCATTTCCTATAGGAAAACCTATATTATACAACTGATAACATCAAATAGTTCCGATATTTTAGTGTTAATTTCCCCTTATTATGCTCATCTTTTATGCCATTTTACTAGGATATATACTGTTATTCATTTATATTTTATTTTCTGGACAAAGATGAGCATTGGAACGAAAGGACGCGGATTTGGAAGGTTAATTATGAAAATATTATTAGTACTGAAAAATAAAGAAAACAAAGAACAAAGATAGGTTTCCAAGTCCTCAGACCGGTTCTATTCTCTCCCCTAAAACTGATGACTCCTAACCCTATTTAAACATGTGTATTCTTAATAAGCAAGAAAACATTTATTATAAGGAAACTAAATAAATAACTAAAGCTAAATAAACACTAGACTTCCAGCAACTTTAATAATTAACCCTCAAACCCCCTTAATTATTCTAAAGTTTGTATCATTACTTCCCCCCCAAAACACACCTTGTCCTCAAGGTGTGGCATTTAAATTTTATCTTAATCTATCTTGGAGCCATGATCCCAAGATTTGAAATTAAGGTCTGGTTCATCTGCCTCATCAATCTTATCGACCAACATTACTTGCAAAGTGCGACTCGCGCATCGATGACCAAGTGTGTATTTTCTCATCACACTGGAAACATAGTCCTTTAGCTTTCCTCTCTTGTATTTCTAACTCGGTCATTCTTCGAAAGTTATCACCCTTAGTGCTAGTTTGTCCAACTATCACAGCCGCACCCTTAGATAGCATAACACCCTCGTATAAGTGGTTTTCTACAATTGTTACAGCCAACTCCATAGCAGGGTTCAAACTTTTGGGATTCATGTCCCTAACTGTTGCCCTAAGTGCAGGTTTAAGCCCTTTCATAAAGGGGGCTTCCATGATAGTTTCTAGAACCCTAACTAGTTGGCAAGCCAATTTTTCAAACAAAGCAACATACGCTCGAGCATATTCCTCTTGAGTTATTGCCAAGAATTGCTCATACAAATTTCCTTCGTGTGATTGTTGGAACCGAATCAACAAACGCCTTTTAAAGCCATCCCACCAATGGAATGGAGTTCGTCCCTCACTCCATCTATACCAAGATAGTGTCGCGCCCTCGACACATAAAGTTGCTGCTCGTAGTTGTTCTTGTTGCGGAATTCCTTGAATTTCAAAATACCGTTCAACTCTATATATCCATCCATATGCATCTTCACCTTCAAACAATGGCATCTTAAACCTTCTCATTCGATGCTCAAATCCGGGATACGCGAATCTGTCTCCACCTTGATTTGTTCCAGCCCCCTGATGCTTTATTTCTCCTGTATGATGTGTTCCCATCATGTGTTGCATCTCCGTATCCGTCGCTTGCGGGTCCACCCCAAATTTCCATCCAAAACCTGTAGATTGCATTCCTTTAACAAAGGGTGCACCAGAAGTACGCGGCTTAAATTGCTCATCATTCAAGTCACTCGTTTTCCTTTTGCTTGATCCGTCCACATCCTGATAGTCTGGCCTCAAGTTTTTTCCAATAGTAGTGCTAGATTCACCATTAGAATTATGCAATTCCATCCCAATATCATCATAACCCCGTCGTGCTGGTGGTACATACGGGTTCGGCTTTGTAGCTAACTTTGTGGGATCAGGAACTTCAAAAGTTGATTTTAAAGTTGATGTTTGCTTCGTTGGATCAGGAAATTCAAAAGTTGATGCTTGCGTTGGAACCCTACCTAAGATCAACTACTTCAATTCCTCAAATTTCTGATCAACTTCTGATTTTAGAAGTCCAATTCCCCAATCTAACTTTCCAATACCTTCGTCAAACTTCTTCTCCAAAGCATCCATTCTTTCTTTTGCTTCTGCCTTATACACGATGAATTCAGCATCCAGTTCTGCAACTTTTTTGAGAGTCATGACTTCTGATGAACAGTGATTCTTGATGAACAATAAATTCGAAAAAAATGGTCCGGAACCTTGCTCTGATGCCAATTTTTTTTAAAAGATATTTTTCCGGATATTCTAATTTAGACTTTAAAGGGAAATTAACAAAGCGTGTTTTAATCTCTCTGGTGAAAATCACGAAACCCTTACAACCCTATCCTCTAATCGATTTCAATCCAAATCGTTCTAATTTCTTTGTTGATTGCACCGATCTGTTAAGGAGAGTGACAATCATTCGTGGTTATTCATTATCTTGATTCAGATTCGGTGTTGGTTACACAGATCTTAGACTTTGGTGATTTTCGTTTTTTAGGGTTTCAAAAACGTGAACTTAGAGAATCTCTAAGACCGATTGATCAATTACAGATCGATTATTATTACTTTCAGATCGTCATTTTGGGTTTTTCTTTTACGAATTGTTATTGTACCTGCTATCTTTTACGACTTCTAATAATTCCTGGTACGATAACATGATGGGAGGTTAGTATTCTGGTTCGATTTGCTATAAACCCTAATCGCTTAGATTAGGGTTTTCTCTCTTTCTCGTGGTAGTGCTTGTGGCTGGATTCTTGGTTGCTTTTAGTTTACGTTGGTATTGTGGTTTTGAGAGATGAACAAGGGTTTTTTTACTTCTAAAACTTTGAATAAGGGTACGTCTAATGTACGTCATGTTTTTGTTGACGAGTTAACTGCTAGTATGAACAGATTGATGAAACATGATGAGGGTATGTCAAGTGATGGTACTTTGGGTACACCTCAAGTTCGACAAGCTGCTAGCGTTTTGGAGAACCCTAGTCTTGAACCTGGTACGATTGAAACTAACTTGGTTGGGAGCAAACATGACCTGGTGGAGCCGGTTTCACTTGGTAATATTCAAACGGCCACTACTAGTTTTGGTGAGTTGAGTACACCCTCAACGATGAACCCTAGTAGTGTTAGTTTGAATGTGGATGATGCTCAGAAAGTGGAGCCGATTCCACTTACGAAAGATACATCACATGGTGACGACTTGGAGCCGGTTACAAGTGCTGAAACTGTGAAGCACTTGATTGATAATGCGCACAAAAATTTTGATGAAGCCATGAATAAAATTCAAAGTGAGATTGGAGCTAATGAAGTTAATCTTACAAGTACTCCTCCTTCATTTGGGACAAATGTGAATATGAATAAGAGTGCAACTTCTGTTCCTAATGCTCAAAAGGTTGATACTACAAATGGTACTAGAGTGAAATCAGTTTCTTACGCGGGTGCTACTTCTAATGAACCTCTGAAACATGTTTCTCACTTTCATAGGTTGGAATGTAGCAAGAAGAGGGCTGATGTTGATCTTTCTGTTCCAATGAATGTTGTGGAAGAGGTGAATATTAGATTTGAGAATACGCTTTATGGGTATTTTCTTGGTCAACTCTTTGCGTTTCTTGTTGTTGATTATTATGTTCGCAATGCGTGGGCTAAGTTTGGTATACAAAAGGTAATGATGAATGCAAAGGGATTCTTTTTCTTTAAGTTCAATTCGAGTAAAGGTGTTGATGATTTACTTGAAAATGGTCTTTGGTTGATTAGAAATGTTCCTATTATTCTTAAATCATGGACATTGAACACCAATTTACTTTAAGAGGATTTGACCATCATCTCGGTGTGGGTTAAATTCCATGATGTTCCTCTTGCTATGTTTTCTGATGATGGTCTTAGTCTTATTGCTACATTGATTGGTACACCCAAAAGGTTAGATGCTTTTACCAGCCAAATGTGTAAGGATTCGTGGGGCCATAGTAGTTTTGCTAGATGCATGATTGAAGTAAAGTCAGATGAGGTGCTTCGGGATAGCCTCACTGTTGAGATACCTTTACTTGATGGTACGGGGTCGAATATTGAGAAGATTCGGGTTGAATACAAGTGGAAACCACCACAGTGTGATAAGTGTAAGGTTTTTGGTTATACTCTTACTGATTGTCCTCAAATTGGTGTGCCTTCTGTTCAGATGCCTGTTAATGATGGTTTCAAGACTGTCAATAACAAGAAGAAAGGAAAGCACGGGGCTCAAACACTTCCGGGTCAGGGAGGGTTTACTATACCAGTTGTGGGTAAGCAGTTTCAGTATCGACCCAAAAAGACCTCTACGGAACCTAAGAAAGTGGATGGCAATAAGAAAAATGTTTCTGGTATGGCTGGTTCAAGTGGAATGAAGACAGTTACTTTCACTAAGAAGATTTCTTCTGATGTGGCTAGTATAAGTGGAATGAAGATCACTACATCCAATCAGTTTGATGCGCTTAATATGGATGATACGGATGGTTTTGGTATTTCTACTAATAACACCAACTAGGATGTGGATGCTGGCCGTTCAATGGAAGTTAATGAGGATTAGTCGATTAAGACTGGTGCTACATCACAAGAACCGCGTGTGAGTGATTCAATGGGAACAAAGGAAGTTGGTTCTACTCCTATAGTTGAGAAAATTAGTAAGCTTGAAAAGCTACTTATCGATGGGAAAGCTACTCTTGTGGATGATGATGTCATCCTATTCCGTCTACCTCTGTCACTAAGAGGACTAACCCATTTTCAAAGGTGGGTGAGGTTGTGGTTTCTAATAGTGATGATGATGAGATTCTTAACACGTTCAATGAATCAGCAAATCTTTTTGGTGGTGGTCAGGAGCGTGAAGATGAGTTTGATGACTATGATGATTATTCGAAGCAAATTTATGATCTTCTAGGGAATTTGGATTCTCTTAATGCCATTTATGGCTTTAATCTCCAAGGTCGTAGAACGTAGTTTATAATTTTGTCAGAGTCTCTTAATATCATGTGGTTAGTGGTTTTGTTTTCTTGTTTAGAAAATAGGAAGTATCTTGTTACGTAAGCTTTTCGCCTATGTAACAGGCTGAGATATGGGATTCACCCATATCCGTTGTACAATGCTTTTTGGAGTAATATATTTACCGGGTCGTTGACCTTTTACCCAAAAATATTTATGAAAATATTTGAAGTATGCTAAAATTGCACTAACTACGGCATAGAGGCCCTCTCTACCTATGCCGTAGTTACCATTTACACCGAAGACTTAAGACAACGCTGACCAAGACTGATGACGCTCGAATTATACATATTTTATATAGCGTTATTTGCTAATTTCTTAATGATTTATGTGGACTTTCGATACTTAAATACATGAGAATACATTTCAGGTCCGATTGACAAAGAACTTCAAGAATCAAGATAAATTTAAGCCAAGTCTATGCTAAAGCAACATGTAGCCTATCAAAGTCGAAAGATCGCCGCTCTTATAATAAATGTACGCCGGTTACGGGGGCATATGAAGTTGATGCGTGGGAATCGCAACAGGCTTTACCTCTCGAGGGATCTCGAGAAGCTTACAACCCCCACCAGGCAGTGTACCTGATCGTTGTAGTATAGTACAGTGACAAGTACCGGGGATTGATCGTTCAGCTTAGAAATAGTGTCGCTAGGATTAGAAAACCTAAATACTAGTTCTAAAGGTGAGGGATTATTATTTTTGTATTTTATATTTTATGGAAAGCAATTAAAAATCTTGGGTTTGAAGGATTTGGGCGGAATTAGTTGCTAATCAACTAACCCAATACTAAAAATGCAATCAAAATAAAATACTAAAAATGAAAATGAACTAATTTAAACTAAAGTTGTGAGCAATAAATGGAGAAAATGTGTTTACTTAGATTTCACTACTCCCTAGACATTTTTTACACGTTAATTACTTGTTATAATTGCATGGATGACGGATCGTATTCCTTAATACCATTCATGGGGTGGCACACTTAACTCCCCAATTCTATGAGCTCTTATCTCCTCCTACACCATGCCCAACACAACTATAGGGATTGTAAACAGTGGCTCATGCATTAAATACAACAAATAAAGACCTAGTGCGCGTCGGTCATGTTTCTTAAGACGTTCAAGCATGTTACCAATTGGAGATCTGCCAGTTTTCTTAAGCCTAACATATAAATCATTCATCCAAGACAAGTATAAACAAGTAATCAACACATAATTAACATCTAGGTTTCATTAGATCCAAGCAAACACAAGATAGATCTAGCCTAGCATGATGGAATTAAGACAAGAACAAGATATAGACAACCAACACATAGACATATTGATTGAATTGAAAGAACACTTATCTCAATTACACATGAAAGGTATCAAGGGCTTGGACCCTTGAAAAACCTGTAAAATTCGCACCAAGTTCGTACTTAGGGTTTCTCCAAAAATTCTCTTTTTTTAATGTGAAAATTAGAAAACTATATATATGAAAAGGGGTCTGACGGCGTCAAGACAAACATTGTGACGCCGTCACCTCGCCGCCAAAACTAATCTCGGACTGCCTTGATCTACATTTGACGCCGTCAACACTTAATCATTTTCAGGCCGTCATGACTTTTACTCTTGACGCCCTACCTTCGTGACGCCGTCAAATCTTCACTGGATCATCATGGAATTTTGCTCTTGACGCCGTCAGAGAGTTACTCTTGACACCGTCACCTACTGTTCCCAGCATGGAAAATTAAGACTTTGGCGTTTTCTTCACGTTTATGCTCCAAAAACGTCCGAAATTGCTTCCTTTTCCAGATTTCTCTCCCAAAGTACCTAAAATCACAAAAGGAACGATTTAGGGTAATATTTGATCAAATAAATTCGAATTCGGGCTTAAATGACCCCCTAAAAACGGATCATTTTTTGTCTCATCAGAAGTCCTATGCGAATCTAAGTCAGTCAGAAAATGTACGGCGATTTCTTAATGCATGTGTGCCGAACTTTAGTTGAATTAATGACCCTTTGGGGCCAAGAAATCTATTGAAGCCTGCCGGTGTTAATGTCTAAGTCCACCGGTATCGCTTGTGAAGCCCGCCGACCTTAATCCAAGAGCGGTGTACTTCAGTGCACGATCAGTGTCTCCAAGCCTATAAATAGGGCCTCAATATGTCTCATTTAGACATACCTCTCATCCTAACTTTCAATAAAGCTCTGATAACCTTGATCTCTCGAATTACAACATTGGGAGTGCCAAAGTGAAGTCAAAGTTCTAAAAACGTTGAAGATACTCTCTTGATATTATTATAGTGATCATTAGTGATAGTAGCTTGTTCATTGTACTAATTCAGGAAGAATGATGCTCATTTCAATCATATCAACCACTGTAAGCATGATTATTAAAGCCATGTTAGGCTAAACTCTTTATGGTTGCTTCGAGATGTTAATATAATAAAGTGGTTAGTTGTAGTTATGATCTCTTGTTGATTTCTTGTTTATGTTGAAACCTTGTTGTGTTCTATACTTAGTATCCATTGTTTATCACCTTTGATCATATTTGCTAATTGGAAGGTTCGAAAGATTCTATTGCTATGATACGTGGGAATCGCACCAGGCTTTACCTCTCAAGGGATCTTGAGAAGCTTACAACCCCTACCAGGCAGTGTACCTGATCGTTGTAGTATAGTATAGTGACAAGTAACGGGGGATTGATCGTTCAGCTAGGAATAGTGTCGCTAGGATTAGAAATCTAAATACTAGTTCTAAAGGTGAAGGATGATTATTTTTGTATTTTTATATTTTTTAGAAAGCAAGTAAAAATCTTGGGTTTGAAGGATTAGGGCAGAATTAGTTGCTAGTCAACTAACCCAATACTAAAGATGCAATCAAAATAAAATACTGGAAATGAAAATAAACTAAATTATACTAAAGTTGTGAGCAATAAGTGGAGAAAATGTGTTTACTTAGATTTCACTACTCCCTAGACATCTTTTACACGTTAATTACTTGTTATAGTTGCATGGATGACGGATTGTATTCCTTAATACCATTCATGGGGTGGCGCACTTAACTCCCCAATCCTATGAGCTCTTATCTCCTCCTATACCATGCCCAGCACAACCATAGGGATTATAAACAGTGGCTCATGCATTAAATACAACCAATAAAACCTAGTGCACATCAGTTCATGTTTCCTAAGACGTTCAAGCATGTTACCAATTGGAAGTCTGCCAGTTTTCTTAAGCCTAACATCGAATTCATTCATCCAAAACAAATATAAACAAGTAATCAACACATAATTAACATCTAGGTTTCATTAGATCCAAGCAAACACAAGATAGATCTAGCCTAGCATGATGAAATTAAGACAAGAACAAGATATAGACAACCAACACATAGACATATTGATTGAATTAAAAGAATACTTATCTCAATTACACATGAAAGGTATCAAGGGCTTAGAACCCTTGAAAAACCTGTAAAATTCGCACCAAGTTCGTACTAGGGTTTCTCCAAAACTTCTCTCTTTTATGTGTGAAAATTAGAAAACTATATATAGGAAATAGGGTCTGACGGCGTCAAGACAAAACCTGTGACGCCGTCACCTCGCCGCCAAAACTCTTCTCGGACTGCCTTGATCTACTTCTGACGCCGTCATGTGTTGTGCATTTCCAGGCCGTCATGCATTTTACTCTTGACGCCCTACTTCGTGACGCCGTCAAATCTGTACTGGATCGTCGTGGAAATTTGCTCTTGACGCCGTCAGGAATTCCTTCTTGACGCCGTCATCTACTGTTCCCAGCAGGGAAAATTAAGACTTTGGCGTTTTCATCACTTTTATGCTCCAAAAACGTCCGAATTGCTTCCTTTTCTAGATTTCACTCCCAAAGTACCTAAAATCACAAAAGGAACGATTTAGGGCAATATTTGATCAAATAAATTCAATTTCGGGCTTAAATGACCCCCTAAAAGTGGTTCATTTTTCGCCTCATCTTGCTACTTTATGATTTTCAATATATGTCTATGTATATTGATCAATTGAATTGATAAATCGCTTTTGTTAAGTAATAAACAATATAGTTTGAACATAACAACTAGTCCTTGAGCTTGTTAACACTTGTTCACAGATTAGTAGACATAAGTCTTGAATCATCATTGTTAACTCATGAAATGTTATTTTGGCGAAAACGACAAATCATTGGTCCAAGAACTTACTCCATCTTTGAGATCATAATCATTAACCATCACTGAGTTATAACGACTATGAAAGTAATCATATTTCTCCGATACTTGAATTACATCCTAGTTTGCATAATTGTCAAAACACTTTCTAAACACATCTTGACTAGTTAAACGATATACAAGAATAATCTCAGTCCCTGTGGAACGACATGGTCTTACCAAAACTCTTTACTATATAATGAGGGTTATAATTTTACCCGTGTGTTTTGAATTAAGAGAATCTGTAGAACTTGTTATAATAAATTTAAAGCTTTCGAGACACATCAAAGTTTTTGGTGCCACTGCCGGGGACTAGCACTTGTTCTTTTATCATTTACTTAATCATCTTAGGTAAATTTAGATTGCCTTTTTGTGTTTATTGTTTGAATATCATTGCTCTGTCCTATTTAACCGCCGCTTTTTACCTTACACCACCGCCTTTTCACCACGATCACGGTGACATTTTCCCAAAGACGCTTTTCTGGATAACGAAATACTCTTCACTAGAAAAATTGAAATCTATTCCAGAATTAAACTCAAAACAACAAAAACAAATTTTTCAAAATTTCCTAGAAGTGCGCCGTACTTTTCACCAAAGTTCACCGAACTTATTACCTCTGAAGCAAGAAAGTAATTCATCCTAATTTAATTTCAGGTTTCATATCACTACTACCTTTAGCAACCCAACATTGGATGGCCACACAATCTTCAAACGCAAAGCTTGTTAGTCCTTTATCCGAACCTAAACGAACCATAAACCGAAGTAGAAGAAGAAACAAAAGAGTTCCATTCTCACAAAAAGACTTAAAACCCAAAACACCTAAAGAGATAGTTCATGTTGTTGATGATCTCTCTCTTTATCGATTCTTTATCAAATTCATTAGACTTCACGATCTAATGGATGAAACTGATATTGAACCAATCTAGGCCAATGAGAGAACCGTTGCTCCTACTCCTGGCCAGCAATAACTCTACCTGACACTGCAAACAAATTTCCCGTAAAAGGAAATCATCTGACCCTTATCAAAGGAAACCAATTTGATGGTAGAAACAAAACCGAGCCTCATAAACACATCCATGAATTCCTTGGAATTTGTGAAATGTTTAGATACAGAGAAACTGAAAATGACGTCGCCCGGCTCATGATGTTTCCATTATCCATAACCGGAGAAGCTAAAACCTGGTTAGATGAACTCGACAAAGGAACCATAGCAACATGGGATGAACTTCGTACTATCTTTATAAGCCATTTCTTTCCTCCAGCCTTATTTGACTGACTCCTCGGTGAAATCCGTGCCTTTTCTCAACAAGATCGAGAAACATTAACTAAAGCATGGTTACGCATGAAAGAAATGCTCAAGAATTGTCATGGACATGGTCTCAGTAAATGAAACATAGTTGAAATCTTTTACCATGGACTTGACGAAAGCACACAAGAAGCCTTGAATGATGCTACGGGAGGAATTTTTCTATACAAAACCCCAAACCAAGCCTACCAACTACTCAAATACAAAGTCTTACTCAAACATGATTGAGCTAAGAACTAGAAAGCGCTCTTCACAAAACTGTTGCTTTTGCCGATGAAGGTAGCAGTAATTCTGATACTGACAAAATAATGGCTCGAATGGATGCCATGACTCTCAAAATGGATGCTCAGTATAAAGAGATGAAGGAAAAACGTGAGTCTTGCAATGATTGTGGTGGAAATCATTCAACCGCAAACTAGAATGATGATGAAACGCCTATGTCTCGAGAAGAAGAAGCCAAATTTATGCAATCATTTAGACAAACTCGCTTTTACGATGACTATCATAACAGGGATCGAGATCATGATAAATGGCAAACTAGCAAAAAATCTGACTATAATCGTGATCAGCATAGATACTCTGATGAAAAACCAGACATTCAGAAACAACTCAACGAATTCATTAAGTCGCAACAATCCACAAACACATTTGTCAAAAACACTTTAATGACCTTACAGACAAGTTAGAATCAACAACCAGAAACCACAAAGCCTCTATCCAAAATCTGGAAGAAAATTTTGAAAGACTTACCGAAAAGCATGCTAGTCGACCTCCTGGATCACTTCCCAGCAACAATATACCTAACCCAAGAGGTAGTACCTCTAGACCTTATCAACCACCTCAAGCTCGACATGAACATGTGAATCTCATAACAACTATACATAGTACTTCATAGGATCTACCTCCTAATCCTAGTCAAACAACACCTGCTGTCGAACTTGACAGTGAGGAAGAAGATGAACCAACTCCTAAGAAAAAAATCAAAAACACAACAAATACCTAAAACGCTTATTCTAAAACCTTATAAACCCAAGATTCCTTATCTCTAACGTCGCAGGAAAGAAAAATGGAAGCTCAATATGGAAAATTCCTAGATATGATTCGTGCCGTTTGAATCAATGTTCCATTAATCGATGTCATTGCTGGAATGCCCAATTATGACAAGTTCCTAAAAGAACTCGTGAGTAATAAAAATAAATTAGAACAAATTTTAGCATCCTTTCTGAGCGATGAATCTTCCGCTATAATTCAAAACAAAGTTCCACCTAAATTAGGAGACCCCCGAAGTTTTCTAATTCCTTGTAATTTTGGTAAAACCTTTTCTTGCAATGCCTTGGCCGATCTTGGCGCAAGTATAAATCTTATGCCATATTCTCTATATGCCAAACTTTCTCTAGAAACTCTTAAACCTACCAAAATGTGTGTTCGACTAGCAGATCGATCGTTTCAATATCATGTTGGAATTGTTAAAAATTTGCAAGTTGAAGTGGGTTAATTCACCTTCCCAGTTAATTTTGTTATCCTAGAAATCGAGGAAGACAACAAAGTTCCTCTAATTTTGGGTTGCACACCGCGGATGCAATAATTAGGATCGAGTAAATTAAAGGAAATTAAATCTCAGAATTGGAGAAGATAGAATGTCTTTTTCAATCGATTCTGCCATGAAACATTCCTACTCTAATGATGACACGTGTTTTAGCATCGATGTTGTTGATGAAATTATTTAAGAAGATTTCGACATCATGCTAACAAAGGAATGGAAATTCTGCATACCATACAAGGAACAATTCATGAAGAAAAACTCTATGTAGAGTTTGATGAATTCATAGCCATGAATTTTGAAGAGATTGAAACAGACGATGAAGAAGAAATCATATTTGAGAAAATTACTTTCAACACAGAACATAAAATAAAAAATTCTCCTGAAGAACCACCAACTGATCTCGAGCTCAAACCTCTCTCTAAATATCTCGAGTATGCTTTCCTAGAAGGAGCATCCTTGCTTCCTGTTATCATATCTTCCAAACTCTCAGAAAAGAAAAATAAATATTTGATCACTGTTCTTAAAAATCATAAACGAGCTTTTTCTTGGAAACCTCAGATATCCCTGGATTTTGTCCTTCATTTTACAAACATAAAATACAAATGTTAGATGACAAGAAACATGTGGTTAAAAAACAAAGAAGACTTAATCCTAATATGCAAGAAGTAGTAAAAAAAGAAATAACAAAACTCCTTGATGCAGAATAATACACCCGATTGCTGATAGCCCATGGGTTAGTCCTATTCATTGTGTACTAAAGAAAGGTGGTATCACCGTGGTTACCAATGAGAAGGATGAGTTAGTGCCCACCAGAACTGTCACTGGTTGGAGAGTTTGTATAGACTACAAAAGAATCAATGAGGCTACAGACAAAGATCATTTTCCCCTACCCTTCATGGATCAAACATTGGAAAGATTAATACTTTTGTTTTCTCGATGGTTTTTCTAGCTATTTTCAAATTCCAATCGATCCACTGAATCAAGAAAAAACAATGTTCACATGTCCTAACAGAACATATGCTTATCGACAAATGCCTTTCGGCTTATGTAATGCTCCTACTACTTTCCAGATGTGCATGATTGCCATATTCCACGACATGATTGTAGAATCTATGGAAGTTTTAATGGATGATTTTTCTGTCTTTGGAAATTCATTCAAAAGTTGTTTACTCAATATAAGCAAAATGCTTAAAAAATGTGAAGAAACCAATCTTGTTCTAAATTGGGAAAAATGTCACTTCATGGTTAAAGAAGGTATTGTGCTCAGACACAAAGTGTCTAGAGCAGGATTAGAAGTTGACAAAGCCAAAATCGAAATCAAATCCAAACTTCCACTCCCTACTAATATAAAAGGTATTAGAATATTTCTAGGACATGCCGGTTTTTACCAACGATTCATAAAAGATTTTTCCAAAATAACTAAACCTTTGACTAAACTCCTTGAAAAAGATGTTCCATTCGAATTCAATGAAGAATGTCTTACGGCATTTGAAATATTGAAAGAAAAGCTTATATGCACACCAATAATAGCAAGCCCAAATTGGAATATCCCTTTTGAGCTAATGTGTGATGCAACTAAAAGCACTGTTAGAGTCGTAGTTGGCTAACGAAATGGAAAACATTTTCATCCAATCTACTTTCTGAGCAAAACGTTGAATGCAGCTCAGCAGAATTACACAATCACAGAAAAAGAACTAATGGTTGTTGTATTTGCATTGATAAATTTCGATCATATCTTGTTCTATCCAAAACAACTATCTATATAGATCATGCAGCTTTAAAGTATTTCTTTAAGAAGCTAGATGCTAAGCCTTGTCTCATACGATGGGGGTTGCTCTTGCAAGAATTCGATATAAAGATCAAAGACAAAAAAGGTGTTGATAACGTTGTAGCCGATCATCCATCCAGAATTGAAAAACAAGATGATGATGAGGAATTCGAAATAAACGATAATTTTCCAGAAAAATTCTAATGAAAATAAACTTAGAAAATGAACCATGGTTTGTAGACTTTGCAAATTTTTTGGTTGGAAAAGTTTTAAAAAAAAGGATGACATATTAACAAAAGAAATTTTTTTTTTTCTGATCTTAAAAACTTCTTTTGGGAAGAGCCGCATCTTTTTAAGGTATGTCCTGATGGGATCATAAGGAGATGTGTCGCTGGTCCCGAAACTCGAGATATTCTAGATGAATGTCATCACGGACCAACTGGAGGACACTATGGACCATCTATCACGGCCAGAAAAGTCAGAAAAGTGTTAGAATCTGGTTTCTATTGGCCTGCGATATTTAAAGAAGCTTAAACGCTTGTCCAATTATGTGAAGCATGCCAAAAAACTTGAAATATATCAAAAAGAGACGAGATGCCTCTAAACTATATCCAACTATGTGAGATATTTGACATATGGGGAATTGATTTCATGGGACCATTCCCAAAATCCCATAAGTTCGAATACATATTGGTAGCAATCGATTATGTCTCAAAATAGGCAGAAGCCTTAAGCTCTTCAAAAAAAATGCAAGAGTTGTTCTAACATTCCTAAAGAAACTATTATGTCACTTCGAAATTCCAAAAGCTTTGATTAGTGACAGAGGGACACACTTCTTTAATAATCTAATGGAGAAAGTGATGACGAAATATGGTGTAAACCATTATTTATCTACATCATACCACCCTCAAACTAGTGGTCAAGTGGAAAACACAAACAGAGTGTTAAAGAGAATTCTTGAATAATAGTGAAAGACAATCCCGCTCTTTGGTCAAAGAAGTTGGATGACGCTCTGTGGACTTTCCGTACTGCATACAAAACACCCACGGGAACAACACCCTATAAACTCATCTGTGGCAAAGCTTGTCATTTGCCGCTCGAAATTGAACATTGTGCATATTGGGCACTTAAGAATTATAACACAGACTTGATAGCCGCTGGAGAGAAGCGAATGTTCCAACTCCATGAGTTAGACGAATTTCGTTTACATGCTTATGAAAACTTTATGTTATACAAAGAAAGAACCAAAGTCTGGCACGATCGAAAGTTATGAATCCATAAAGAATTCAACAAAGGAGATAAACTACTCATATTTCACTCAAAATATAAATTCAAACAACCAAAACTAAGATCTCGCTGGCTTGGACCATATATTGTTAAAAACCAATATCCATCCAGATATATGGAATTATACGAGAAAGATGGTAAAAGTTTCATTGTGAATGGTCACAGACTCAAGCTATACGGGAATTTTAGTGTGTTTTTGTTTATTTTTGCAGGTTTTAAGATTTATGGATGCTAGAAGAGGAGTTTTTGATGTCAACTTCCATTGATAGCCCTAGGAAGTTTCGATCCTCTTATATTGATTTTCCTATTTTTATTTTTTTAGTCTTTCACATTGTTGACAATGGTCAACTTAAGTGTGGAGGGGGTGGGGGACAAATAGGATAAATCAAGCGTAAATTGAACTGGTTTTCTTCAAGCCAAATATTCAGAACTCGTTTGAATCCCTGGATCCAAATGGTCAATATCTGAACCCGTTTGAATCACCAGAACACAAATTTTCACCCAACTAGTAATATTGAGTTCTAAAGTCAGATAAATTCTAAACTTACGCTTGTGTTTTTTCTTCTGGTTGTACTGAGTTTTGGAAGCTGTTGGAGTGGTCTCTTTCATTTTTTTTTCTTGTGTTCATATCTAGTGTAGTGGTTATTTTGTACCCAATTTCGTCACGATGTCTTGTTGGCGCCACATAAATAAAATATCCACTTTTTAATTTTATCCAAAATATGATTTGATAGGTTATGTACTTATGCTAAATTGTAAATTAAATAGTCCAAGTATTGAACTGCAAAATTCATGGAACTTCAAAAAATTTAAGAAAGTTTTTTAATACAAATTATGATACCCGCTTCAACATTAACCCATGGTGACTTGTTGCCCAACCCATCCATTTTGTGATGCACAAGTACATGTTCTCAAGTTGATAGTCTCAACCTTGTATTAGAGCAATAAAAGTAAAGGAAAGTAAAATCAAGCCGAAATTACCAGGAGTGGCACATGATTTTAGTGTCATTTTTTTGTCTGAAGATAAATTTTGTTGCTGAATATGTCATAGCTCGTTTGTGGTAAAGAATTACGTTCCCACTCATTAGCTTAGAATGTGCACATCAATACATGTACACACAAGGTTTATACCACTATTATTCATTTAACATAGCTTGTCTTTACCATGGACTGATACAGGTGGTCTGATATAATTTTGAACACCATTAGTTACTGGTTACTGCTCTGAATATCTGTGATAGGTTTTATTAAATTCCTTATATGTAAAAACTACTCGTTTATATTTAATTGTTAAAGGTGGATGCAAATTTTTTTTAATTAATTCTAACTATGGTCGATCCTATAATGACTCGGGTCATAGAGAGTTTAAAGAGATGAGCCCCATGTTGCAATAGATCTTGCCGTTGAGAGGAAAATATGTGACTAATTCTAAAGAGAGACTTTAAAAAGAAAAAATACAATAAAAATACCGATTGAAGTAAGAAGTGTGGATTATGACTAAACTAAATCATGAAGGACTAAATCATAGGATAAATTAAGAATTTTGGTGTGTTGTTTCAGATTAAGCATCAACAAATTTAAAAGTAGTCTATAAATATTGTTTCTGAACATTTTGATCGATGACATATGCACTGACATTTCGATACATCTTATATTAAGTGATGGATAATTAATTGTCTTTATTTGATTGTCTACAATTAATTATAAACAAATTCTATATTAAAAAAAAGGTGTGAAAATGATGGAGTTTGAAATTTTCAGAATTCAGAGCTAAATTAACATGGGAACAATATGATATTCTTCCAATTCACGTACATCCAAAATTGAAATCTATAAATAAATTATGAGGCTAAATTTTATTTCATTTTTATGAGTTTGATAGCTTTTCAGTATCTGTACGTAATAAAAAAATGAAGTTTCATCATCATCACTTCATAAATGAATACTATTTCATTTTTATTTGATGGTCTACAATTAATTATAAACAAAGTATATAATTAATTAAATTAGTTGGCTTATGAATAGTAAAATATGATTCACAAATGTTTAGATGTGTTTGTTTTGTTTTTTAATTTTTATGTTAATAACTTAAGTTTTAAACTTTCATAAAAGGTTAAATTTACTACTATTTTCTATTGGAGTTAATTGCATTTTTGGTCCCTGTGGTATTTCCAAATTGCAAATTTGGTCCCTAAAACATTAATTGAAAGTGCACTGGATGTCCCCATTTTGAGTTTTTGGTTGCATTTTTGGTCCCTGTGATATGGCCAAATTGCATATTTAGTCCCTAAAACTTTAACGTCGTCTGGGTGAGGACCAATGATTTGCCAAATAACTTCCATATAGGTAGAAAAAAAATAGATAAAGGGCATGTGGGACTATCGGATGAAGGCACATCAGAAATTCAGTCAAATTAAACCTTTTTTTACAATGGAAATCAATACAAATATGCACTCTCTTCAAAATTCGTAGACAAATACCCTTTGGTAGAATGCGGATTTTATGAATTGTCAAACTAGTATAAACGAATCCTGCTTGTGCAAGATGGTATTTCTAGTTTTTCTAATTAGTTAGCAATTGTGCAAATGATATAATTACCAAATGGCCTTCGGCCTAGTGGAACCCGTGACAAATGTCTTTCTAAACAAATATGATGTAAACAACTTGATCAAGTCTACTAATAGTTATTTTAAGTATTTGTGCAATTAAGCATTGTAATTAAATATGTTTACACGCTATTGTTTCATTGGATGCCTTGAATCTAGCCTGTATTGTCTTTTTATTCTAATTTGTAAGACTATGATCAGCAGTGGTCAATAGTAGTTAAAGTGTCATTATCCCAGCTCATTTTCCAATTTAATTACTCCTTCCGTCCCAAAACTTTGACCATAAATATATATTTTTTATTATATAATACTTTATAAAAAATTATACCATTGAAAAGTATACTTAAAACCCAATCCATTTATATATTTTACATCAAATATTATATAACACCTAAAAAATATTTAAGGTCAAAGTTGAAGAAGAAAGACTAAAAAAGTCAACAGTGGACAATAAATTTGAAACGGAGGGAGTAGTAGACAACATGTAGTAGTTAAAGTGTCATCATCCTAACTCATTTTCCAATTTAACAAGTAGACAATATGTTAGAATAATAGTGCGTAACATTTTGGATATAAGTTTAGGGGGTTATCTGTAGTTTAGCTCAAACTTAACGAGGTTATATTTCTACCAACACTTATCTTAACAATCTTTAGTCAGTTTATAATATATAATGCATAGCTTATTAAACGTATTGAATCTAATTAGTAAAGCTGCAATAATCATTTTGGTAAGATGTTATTAAGTTTGTATTGCTTTTGTAAGCAGGGCGGAGCCATGTTAAGACTACCGGATGAGTTGCCTCTAACAAACCACTCATAGACACAAAAAATCATGTAGGAAAAAAATCAAATTGGTAGAAAAAAAAAGGTGGGTGCCCTCAACTTGTTAATCCGAGTGCCCTTGACAATCAATGAGAATTAAAATCACAGTGTCAACTAAGCTCAAATGCCCATAAAATACATTTTCTGGTGGCTTTGTATGGTCGGAAAATGTGAAAAAGAGAACGTGAGGTGATGAACAAGAAGGAAAGTGAGAGTGCAAGCATTGGGAGTGGGTAAGAAAAGTCAAAAGCTACTTTTGATACAGTACTACTCATAGTATTTAATTACATTCTTTGGCTTCTTTTGTTTAAGAGTTTTGCTAGAACCTCCTACTAAATCCTTCTACACACACAACAATATTAAATAGGTTTTTCACTCATTCTCTCTATGCATATAAATCGTTAGTTCTGACATTTGTCAAAATCATGTGAGTAGGCAGTTTTGTAGGATAATTTAGTAGGATGATTTAGAATTTTTGTTTGTTTTAATACATTAACGTGTTTCTCCAATGTAATCTTTGTGTAAGTTTAATATAACTATTGAAGTTATGCTTTATAGTTACTCTGCAGTAACATAGATTTTAAGATTTTGGTAGCATTTGTAACATAATTTTGTTAAAGTTATACGGAGTAGGCTGTTTTTTATTGCTCATATTCCTTTAAATGCATTAGTTATAAACCGCTTTAACAAAATTTATTTATTTTTAGTTCTATGGATATGATGTACAATCTACATTATTTAATTCTAACATAAAATTATAAAAGTTACCAACCATAAGTTATTTGACACCTACATCTATTATTGAGTGTTAATTGCAATAAAGCACCATTATTTTTCCCTTTAAATAAAACTCAACCCGGCCCAACTTCAAGTTACACTGAAAAAGTACATTTCTTAATGGGTTTTTTTTCATTCCTCGATGGCCCCCGAAGATCACTTTTCATGGCTCCGCCACTGTTTGTAAGTGTAAATTTTGTTATAAAGCCTAAGACGAATATCCTCATCTTCGATCAATAAACTTAATAAACATTATAGAAAGACAAGCGTATGAAGACACACATATAGTTAGATGATTTTTTTTTTAATTATTATTTGGTATCTCTTGAATCAATTTCAAATTGCATATCTAAACACCCTCTTACAAGTTATTGTGACGTTATGAGACTTTTAGGTGACGGTGAGGATGCATATCCAAACACCCTCTTATTTGTTATTGTGGCGTTATGCAATAATAGCGCGGCTTATGAATGAATTAATAGTGCATTTTTAGATCAAAAAACACAAGACATGGGCCTTCCTTTACATGAGTTTGCAAAGGGTCAAGCAGGTCTAGCAAATGGTTTTACTGATGCTTGGAGAAGCCTTGTTGCAAAATTCGAAAGTCTCGCCGCCTCATAACAGAGCATTAAGCTCAAAGCATAATAGATGTCTGGAGCTTTCTTGCCATAATGTGACCATGTATTAAAGACCTACCATGGCATTTGAGGTAATCATTTCAGGTCTCTATTTTTTAGTAAATTAGTATTTCAAGTTTTGAACACGATCATTAATGTTCTACCCGATATAACAATTTATGTGATCTTTAACTTAGTATTACTCTCAATGTATTGGGCTAAATCATGGAAGTATCCCATTTGACCTTAAGTAGAATTATCAAAGCTATCAAAGATGGGTGTGTTAAAAGCAAGGTTTTGAAAACCGGGTCGACCCGGCCGGGTTAACCGGTTCGACCGGTTCCGGCCGAAAAAACGGGTCAAAACAACCCGGGTTTCTAAAACCGGTTTGACCCGCCGGGTTTTGAGTGACCCGGGTCAACCTGGTTCTCGAAACCCGGCCTGGTTTCATTTTTACAAAATATTTTAATAAAAACCCGGGTTGACCCGGTGGTCGACTCGGTTGACCCGGTCAAAAAACTAAAAAATAATAAATTGAAAACCGGGTTGACCCGGTGCCCGGTGACTCGACCGGGTCGATTTCGAACCCGGTTCTCAAAAGATTGGTTAAAACTTAAAAGTATTACCCAAAGAGCACACAATTTAAAGTAATTTTCAGGAAATTCTTTCTTTTTCCTTTTGTTAATCAATGATTATAACTACTTTGAGCCTCCATTTCAATAATATCACATGCAATAGGTTCATTGTGTATCTCAATATTCTTGGTGATAAGTTTATTTCTTTGATAATTTATTGTATCTTTGGATACAGGATTATTATGGAGTTGATAAAATGGAGAAACAAATGTATTTCACTTTTATATAGTACTTTTTTTAGTGGGCTAATTACATAAAAATGTATCTAACTTGCTATTTTTTGTAGTTTTATGTAGCCTCTAATTTTTTTGCAAATCCATGGAGTCATCTTTTGAATTCAGTAAGTTCCATGTATCGAGTGATCAGACGTGTTTACTTTTTGACCTTTTTACCCTTCAATATACACACTCCTATTTAATTGTGGAGGGGTATATCCGTCAAATAATACACACAACTGGTCACCCGGTACATCAGACGGAATTCAAAAGTAAACTACACGGAATTACAAAAATATAATAGGCAACAGAACTACAAAAAGTGTCAAGTTAAATACATTTTCGTGTAATTAGCCCTTTTTTAATTGTACTATTATATTTTATTTTTTTATACACTTTAGTAGCAGCCTCTGGCATTACTTCACAGGTTGCCTTCTTAAGTGTTATAAGCTTTTGTATTTCACTTTACCCAAAAATAAAAATGGAGATCAACAAATGTAAGGAATAACAAAAGTACGTGAGCATTCCATCTACATCCACTCGTCAATGCCGTTTTTTAGCTTGTTCTGTATTTGTTTTTTTAGCCTAATTGTTGTTACTTGTGATGAGACGTTTTTAGTATTTTAGTGTAATTTTACTGTCAAGAATACATAACGTCACTATTGTAATTATCCGTATTCTTTTACGTTATCAGATTGATGATTTGTGTTGATGCATAATCTGGCGCGGACTGATTCAACGACTCTCCTTGGGCCGTTAGTCATCTTCTCAAGCCCTAAATAGACCTGTCAACAAAGAGAACCCGTTAGGAGTGGACCCGAGGCCGTAGCCCCGGGATCCACCTCCAACGGTCAAGTTAGTATTGATGCGCGGAGCATATATGAGAATTAGGTTTAGGATAACCTGTTATGTTGTGCTGTGAGTGGAACACCAACCCTATATTTATAAGGCATGGATTAGGGTTTAGGCGTAGAGTGGGCCGCTGTCTGTCGGGCCTGGCCCATGTAGGGTCCAGTCCGGACCATACGTCCACAAGCCCCTCAAGTTTATTATGACAAAGCGCGTGGCTATGTTATGCTAAACTTAAGTACTGTTCATGGCCGCGTAGGCCCAATCAACCATGACGGTCAAGTCCATGTGTGCGCAACTTGTGTGCACATGGGACGGATCATATTACGCAGCCCACATGCGACAGTGCGCACTGGGATTGCAATTATGATTGTCTCACAATTGTGAAGGTGGATCTCGAATGCTGCATCCTGGGTAAGGGCGTACCTTTTATACCAGTAGCGATGCAGCATGGTGCGACAGCAGACGTACTTCTGTGGCAGAAGTGCGCGCTGTGCGCGACGAGGATGCGCGTTGTTCGCGACAAAGGTGCGCGCTGGGCGGGCTGTGTGCGAACATTACATTCGTCTTTACAACCGACAGAGGACGTCTCCCCTGCGGCAAGATGGTGCGAATATTTAAATTCGTCTTTGTACCGGGCATGCAGTACCTCTTACGTACGATCTGCTTCCAAATATACATGCGTGACGCGTGCGCCAACAGTGGTATTATATACCCTGGTAGCCCCCTAAGTTTGATGGTGCTACTCGTGTAGGAGTATTAAACTTAGTTATTCAAATCCTGAAAAACACTTAGTGCAAATATTAGAAGTATATGCCACGAATCGCAACATATAAAACTTAATGAAATAAAATATAAGCGTGAAGCAATTATATAGCATGTAGCATATAAAATCACATAAAAGAAGTAGTAGTGTGAATTACACCTATCGTGAGGTTTTACAAACTACGTAAAAGAAGTAGCACGTAGCTAATAATAAAAACAATGCGCGCATGGCGATTGATTGATCTTTTTCTTTGTTATTATAATAAAAACAATGGCGCGGATGGATGTACCATGTCCGCGACTAATAGTTTCGCACTCACAGACGCAGATAGATTTATCGTGACCGCATAGACTCTAACGTTTTGTGGATGATCGCAGTTGACCACGGCTTTCGTCCAGTGCCTGTACGTGACAATGACAGTGCGCTCATGGCGATTGACTAGCATCGTGGTGCCTGTACATGACAGTGCGCGCATGGCGCCAATCTGCGAAGATTTCCGAACGCATGACCTGACGCGGGTAGATTTATCGCGACTGCGCTGTTCGCGTCTAAAAGATGTGCGGGAATTAATTCGCGTCTAAAAGATAAAGTAGGTCCGATCGTGCGGACATAATGCGTTATGGGTAAAATCGTGTTTACCAAATTTTAGAAGATTTATGTAAAATCTTTTTAATATTTAAAAGATATCAAATCTTATCAATTTAAAAGATATGCACAAAATATTATTGATATCTTTTATTTTATTTTTTTTAATATTTAGAAAATATTATACTCGTACTTGGACGTGTGGTCCCACTAATTAGAATAGGCATGGCAGAATGCCAAAACAAATATTACGCATGGCATGGCATGGCATGGCATGGTATGGCAGATTACGCATGACATGGGTGCGTGTAAATCATGTATGAACTAGAATAGGCATGGCAGAATGCCAAAACAAATATTACGCATGGCAGAATGCCAAAACAAAAACGCAAGGGTTTTAGAGTTACCGACTTTAGAAACTGATTTCTGTTTTTCGGTAATATGAGAACACGAAACTTGTCGTAATCGTGGTCCCAAATTTTAAAGTCTTAAAATGAGTGTTAACGTGATCTTTATACATCAAAACTTTACAAAAACAATCAATTATGTCATATCCAAAAACCTTTGATTATTTGTTTATTACTACACAAGAATATTAGTTTATCAATAGTAAAATGAAGGTGGCCCGCTCATCGGGCAGGTCATGCGACAATTTTTCTTTATACATCACTACAAGATTGAATTCCGTGGTTAAAAATATGAAATAAAGGCGTACAAACTAACAGACACATCTCGCCTCTTACAAATCTACCACCTGTAGTCGGGTCAGCCTGCACTCTTCCTGATCCATCAAAACAGAAAGACTAGTACATTCCAGCGACCCCTGCGAAAAAAGACTATTGCTGACTCCCGCAATGGCTACCATGAAAAAGGAAGTCACTGTTAGAGTTTGACAATCAAATAACACATATTGCGGAAGCGTAGGATCAAGTATAACACATAAATATTAACTAAAACATAAATAGTAAACGTACCCGATGCACTTCAAATAAACCTTGATTCTTGTACAATTAGATCAATGATAAACCCCTTACCGTTTTGTTTATCGATCTCTTGATAATTACTAAAGTAAGTAATTACCTCGTTCTTGTACACACAAACTACCAACGAATAAAGGTTTGTTGCAAGTAAACAAAACACTAATGTTTTTGCTTGACAAAAATCGACCCAAGAAACCCTTGGAGGGGGGGACGATCAGCCAAGACAAGAGAAGAAAGAAAACAAGTTTTAGGGTTAGAGTGTGTGCACAAAAGATGTGAAAGTCTTACCCTTGGCCTTGTATATATACTAGAGGATTTCTTGGTGACCAAGCAAACATGGGTTGGGCTTTCCCCCTCCCTTGTTCGACCGGCCTAGCATTCCCCAAGGGGATTCTAGATCCTTCTTGACACCCAAGTTTCACTCTAGTCCTTATCTTTCTTATTTAACGATAGTTAGTCCATACGGTTAATAACTAACGACCGTTTAGTCCATTAAGTGTTATAAATATATATATTCGATACATTTAATATATATATATATATATTTATTTTACATTATTCTTGTTTGTAAAGTGTGCAATCCCGAGGTCTCGGGTTCGATCCTAGACATTTACTTATTAATGTTTATACGTAACATTTAACAGCTCCCACTCGTATATTCATTAATAGTAAAATGACACTGGTTAGCGTCTTGCAACACTCCAATGCCCCTAGTTCGATCCGAGCTAGGTTTCCTGGAAAAACCTTTAATGATTCATCATTATAATTATCCTTTCATTACTAATACCACATTAATAAAGATGTGAGTTCCTTTATTAAATTTCTGTTTCTCGTTTCTTTATGATTGAACAAAATTACCAAAACATCTGAACGTATTCCAGATAGACTTTGGGCATGGCCATGCAAACATTTTGTCAACCCTACGAGGGGCCCAGCAGTATTAAACTTCTAAACAAATCAGAAGGAATAAATTCTTTCTTGACTACAAGAATAACCCATGAACTTTGCAACACTTCTGAAAACAACCCTTATGACTCCCTGTTACGGTGAGCGGTAGATTGCTTCACAAAAATGCACTACATCCATGACACTTATCTGGTATCTCAAGTCTGAGGATAAATTTAAATATGATTCTCACATTAAACATTAAATCATATTGTTGGGATAAGTCCAATATTCAATTCATCGAATATTATGTGAAATTGGTATGACTACGCATCAATATACTTTCAAGTATATCCTAAACCAATACTCAAATTTGTCTTAATTTAATGATATTCCCATATCATTAATCGACAATGGACATTTAGAATAATAAATTATTCATGGATCTTAAACATGCAAATATAGGATATATTATTAAGACAATGATAAATAAACATAAAACATATTTTATTCCATTAAAATAATAATTGTACATTACATCCTTTATCCAAATACTAATCACAAATGGGCATGAAACTTTCAGCTAATCTAAGTCCTACACCTTCAGCATGCTTGTAAAGCTTAGTGCCAGGTAGAGGCTTTGTTAATTGGTCTGCCAAGTTATCATCTGTGTGAACTTTGAGCATTTCGATTTCGCCTATTTCGACTTGTTCTCGAACATAGTGATGCTTAATCGGGAAATGTCTGGTGCCTTTCATGATTCCAGGCTCATTGGCAAATGTAATTGCAGCTGAATTGTCACAATACATTTTAATAGGTCTTTGAATCGAAGGCATGACTCCAAGCCCTGAAACAAACTTCCTAATCCAAACAGCTTCCATTGCAGCTTCTGAAGCAGCTATATACTCACTTTCTGTAGCAGACATCGCTAGTACACTCTGCTTTCTGCTCCTCCAATCCACTGCTCCTCCATTAATGACAAAGACATAACCCGTCTGAGACTTCGTATCATCCTTATCACCTTTCCAAGAAGCATCGCAGTAACATGTAACATTAAGTTCTGCCGATGGATTTCCCCCATAAACCAAGAACATATCTTTAGTAGCCCTAAGGTACTTCAGAATATTCTTAACAGCAGTCCAGTGAGCTACACCTGGATTTTGCTGATATCGACTGGTTAAATTCTGAGCAAACGCTACATCAGGTCTTGTACTTTTCACCGCATACATAATAGATCCCACAGCCGAAGCATAAGGGACTCTTTTCATGCGTTGCACCTCTGCAGGTGTTGAAGCACAAACCTTGTTGCTCAAGCCATGTTGCTCTTGCATCGGCAAATATCCTTTCTTGGAATTTTGCATACTGAATCTCTTCAGTATTTTATCAATGTAAGCACTTTGGCTTAATCCAATTAATCGCTGAGATCTATCTCTATATATCTTGATTCCCAGAATAAATGCAGCTTCCCCTAAATCTTTCATAGAAAAACAACTTCCAAGATATTCCTTAACCTTTTGTAAACTTGGAATGTCGTTCCCCATGATCAATATGTCATCGACATATAATATAAGGAAAATTACATTACTCCCACTAACTTTGTGATATACACATGGCTCATCAAGATTTTTAGTGAATCCATACTTTTTAATTTCACCATCAAATCTCTTATTCCATTGTCGTGATGCTTGCTTTAATCCATAAATGGATCTTTTAAGCTTGCATACACGATTTGGGAATTCTGGATTTACATACCCCTCAGGCTGCGCCATGTAGATGTCTTCATCTAGGCGACCATTCAAGAAGGCGGTTTTTACATCCATTTGCCAAATCTCATAGTCATAGTAAGCGGCTATGGCTATAAGAATCCTAATTGCCCTTATGTCAGCTACAGGAGAAAAGGTCTCCTCATAGTCAACACCAAAAGTTTGTGTATAGCCTTTAGCTACACAACGGGCCTTATAGGTGTGTACAACGCCATCCATGTCTGTCTTTTTCTTGTAGAGCCATTTACTCCCAACTAGTTTGGCACCCGGAGGTAGGTCTACTTCTTCCCAGACATCATTGTCTTCCATGGATTGCATTTCCCCATCCATAGCTTCTTTCCATTTGGCCTTTTCAGGACCATTCATGGCAGCTTTATAACTTGTAGGCTCATCAATATCACCCAGTATATACTCATCACTCTCTACATTAAGACATAGACGAGTAGGAGCTTTTACTGGTCTTGTTGACCTACGAATGGGAATCACTTCAACTTCAGGTGGAGGACCTAAACTTTCAGGTTCTACCGGAAATTGGTTAGTGTTTTCAGAAGGTTCTACATCTTCTTGACCGTCTTCCAGATCATATATTCTCCCACTGAATTCTTGAGATATGAGCTCTCTTTCAAGAAAGTCTCCATACCTTGCAACAAATACTTTGTTTTCAGGCGGGGTAATAAAAGTAGTATCCCATAGTTTCCTTAGGGTATCCTACGAAGATGCACTTCACAGATCTTTGTTGGAGTTTGTCTGCTGAGTCACGTTTAACATACGCCTCACAACCCCAGACCTTTAGATAAGACAGGTTAGGAGCTTTTCCAGTCCATACCTCATATGGTGTCTTATCAACCTTCTTTGTTGGAACCATATTTAGAATGCGAACCGCAGATTCTAAGGCATAATCCCAAAACGAGAAAGGAAGAGTTGTTAGATTAAACATAGATCGTATCATGTCTTGCAATGTACGATTCCTTCTCTCAGATACACCATTTTGTTGTGGAGTATATGGGGAAGTAAGGTGCTGGACAATTCCCTCCTTTGCTAGATAATCTATGAACTCCTGACTCAGGTATTCACCACCTCTATCGGATCGAAGAGCTTTAATCTT
Source organism: Artemisia argyi (assembly GCA_030686995.1). Lineage (NCBI taxonomy): Eukaryota > Viridiplantae > Streptophyta > Magnoliopsida > Asterales > Asteraceae > Artemisia > Artemisia argyi. The sequence goes on along the minus strand of CM060685.1, from coordinate 198,307,819 downwards.
CTTTCCAAGTTGCAACTCTACTTCTGCTTTAAACACTTTGAATGTTTCAAATACCTCATGTTTATGTTTAAGTAAATAAACATAACCATAACGGCTGTAATCATCCGTAAATGTTAAGAAGTAGCTAGCACCCCTCCTTGACACATGTCTAAGTGGTCCACACACATCTGTGTGAATAAGACCAAGTAGATCATTAGCCCTTTCAATCCTATTTTTAAAGGGTTTCTTAGTCATCTTCCCAGCAATTCAAGATTCGCATTTATCAAATGATTTCATCATTGATCTTATTTAAAAGCCCATCATGTTGCAGCTTTTTCATGCGATCTTTGCCAATGTGAGCAAGTCGACAATGCCAAAGATAAGACGAATCCAGACCTTTCTTGATTCTCTTATTGTTGATGCTATACATTGAATTATTTGTAACAAAAGCTTTATCATTATCATTCATATCAATTTCAAATACACCATTCACAGCAATAGCATTAAAATAAAAAACATTATTTAAAGAAACCGAAATTCCATTGCTTGAAATAGTATGATGAAAACCTTGGTTCAACAAACATGAAAATGAAATTACACCTCTAACAATTGACGGTGCATAATGACAATTATTTAAAGATAGTACTAAGCCCGAAGGCAACACTAAATTAAAAACTCCTATAGCTTCAACTCCTGCATGCGCTCCGTTACCAACGTGCAAGAATTGTTGTCCATAGGCCAACTTTCTCTCAACTCTAAACCCCTGCATGGTCTTGCAGATATGAATGCCACATCCAGTATCATATACCCATGAATTCAATTTAGGAGTAAGAGTGAATAATTCAATCATAAAGAACGCACCTGATGTGCTGGGGTTACCAGCATCATTCCCCTGCTTCTTGAGTCGCAAGTCATGAATGTAGAGAGGGCAATTGCGCTTCCAATGACCCTTTTCATGACAATGGTGACAAGCCTGATCCTTCTTGTTTGGCGGATTCACCTTGTTCTGCTTAGGCTGATGTTGTTTCATCTTGGGTTGAGGTTGATAGGCCATGACCTGCTTGCCTTTATCACCTTTACCTTTGCCTTTGTTCACATGCGATTTCTTCTGGATTCTCCCCCCATGAATTGCCAACACTTGTGGGGTGGGAGTCTTGACCTTGGCTGGTAGACTTTTCTCATAATCAACAAGCAATGCGAGTAATTCTGAGACTGTCTTCCCCGAGCAATGCATGTTGAAGTTCTGCACAAAACCAGCAAAATCCTTGTTGAGGGATCTGTTGATCAAGTGCACTTGCACATTCTCGGGGTAACCAAAACCAATTCTGTGAAGTTGATCAAAAGAATCTTTCATCTCATCCACATAATCGGCTACTGGTTTACCATCACCATGCTTGCAGTTGTGTAGCTTGTCAAGTTCATCATACAATTCAACTGCAGGTGACTTCTCATAAGATTGCCTGAGGTTATCAAGCATATTCTTAGGAGACGAGTACTCATACTTCTTTTGTAATTGAGCACTCATGCTAGTGAGCATTAAACAAGAAACCTCATTATACTTAGCATTAGTCACCTTCCATTCTGCCTTTGCTTCTGGTGTAGCAGTAGCAGCAGGTTCAGCAGGGCATTCCTCGGTCACATAATCAATCTTACCAGACGCCCTCAAGACAATTCTGAGCGAACGGTACCAGTCATTGAAATTCTTTCCAGTCAATTTATCTCTCTCAAGATGACTCTTGAAAGCATTAATCACAGTTTGGTTATCGGGTTGAGCCATATCTATAGATAAAGTTCAAATATTAGTATTTTCGATAATCAATATCTTCAAGAAAATAAAATACCCAAGGCTATATTCATATAACCAACTAATTTTCTTGAAAATTCTAGGATCTAACTTTACATAGTTTCACCGCATCAGTTGATCTGCTAGTGGTGAAAGTACAAAAGATAGTAATCTGTCGAACAATAATTGGCAAACAAGATTTCCAATTCCTAGATCATTATGGGATTTACATCAAATTGATTCATCAATTTGCCTTGTAAGCATGTTTTATCCCATCTCATGCCTTAAGTTCTAGGTCTCACGCACAACTTAATTAAGTCGTCTACCTTAGAAACTGTAAAATTACAATTATGGTCTCACGCGTTAAAAGAATTTTACCTTGTTATAGTAATTTAGCCTAGGTCTCACGTTTACTAAATTAAAATTCCAAGTGTTTCTTATAGGTAGATGTCACGTAACTTAAATTATTAAGGGTATTAATTTTTGATATGTCAATAAAAAATATGTACAAAGATGCATGCACTCATCTTTATAACATAAGTTTTCATAAAAACTTTTTATATCCAATTCGTGAAATTAATACACAAAGTTTTACTTGAGGTTTATGCCAAAACCCTAAGATGACTTTCTACAACATATGATTTTAAAAGTAATTCGTTTAAGATATATTCAAGATTGTGATAACCAAGGCAGACTCTAAGGCTCTTTTCTAAGCCTTCAAATCACGGTTATGAATATCATCTTAAAAGACTTAATTTTAAAAGCATATTTGCACAAAACATCATTCAAGCAAAAGTTTATGGATTCAATCTCAAAACAGTAATAAAGTTTGAATTTTGCTAGTCTCGCCTGGGAGCTGATTACCGTGCGAATCGGACCACGATTGGCAATAAGACCTTTGCAAGATTCTTACTTTATCACTTTAGGGTTTCACAATTATTAGTCCGTATTAATTTTCTTTATAAAAAACAACCCTTTTATTGCTTACATCAAGTCCAACTAAAAACAATAAAACAAGTATCAAAGAAAATCAAACAAACAATAATAAATAAGTGAAACAATTAGCCACATGCGATCCGTATTAGAAAAGATCCTAATAAAATCAATTCTAGGTATAAAAATGCATGTAATCAACTAAGGCCTTCCCCTCTTAATGGAGGTGAGTCACATACATTGACGAATCAATTGCGTAGGCCAAAGCTAAAAACACACCACATAGCATATAAAATTGATTTTAATATATATTGGAGTCTTCCCCAATTAAAGATCTATCTAAACATGTGATAAAAAAACATGATCCATGACGAACATGCATGTAAGTCACGGATTAAAAACCTAACAATTAGCAATTAGGTCACAAGATACGTTCAATTAACCGGTTAATGACCTAGGGTTTCTAGTGATTACACATAATCAAGAAAACCACAAAACCCTAATTAGGGTTTCATGGAAAAATCGACCCCCCCCCCCCAAAAAAAAATTAGGGTTAGGGTTTCAAAATTTTTAGAAAAAAAAATAGGAAAAACCCTAGATCAAAAAAAAACATGTATCTAAAACAATTAAAGATCCGGTTTTTATTACGTTTTAGTAATCAATTACATGTTATACATGGCTCGTGATGCCACTGTTAGAGTTTGACAATCAAATAACACATATTGCGGAAGCGTAGGATCAAGTATAACACATAAATATTAACTAAAACATAAATAGTAAACGTACCCGATGCACTTCAAATAAACCTTGATTCTTGTACAATTAGATCAATGATAAACCCCTTACCGTTTTGTTTATCGATCTCTTGATAATTACTAAAGTAAGTAATTACCTCGTTCTTGTACACACAAACTACCAACGAATAAAGGTTTGTTGCAAGTAAACAAAACACTAATGTTTTTGCTTGACAAAAATCGACCCAAGAAACCCTTGGAGGGGGGGGACGATCGGCCAAGACAAGAGAAGAAAGAAAACAAGTTTTAGGGTTAGAGTGTGTGCACAAAAGATGTGAAAGTCTTACCCTTGGCCTTGTATATATACTAGAGGATTTCTTGGTGACCAAGCAAACATGGGTTGGGCTTTCCCCCTCCCTTGTTCGACCGGCCTAGCATTCCCCAAGGGGATTCTAGATCCTTCTTGACACCCAAGTTTCACTCTAGTCCTTATCTTTCTTATTTAACGATAGTTAGTCCATACGGTTAATAACTAACGACCGTTTAGTCCATTAAGTGTTATAAATATATATATTCGATACATTTAATATATATATATTTATTTTACATTATTCTTGTTTGTAAAGTGTGCAATCCCGAGGTCTCGGGTTCGATCCTAGACATTTACTTATTAATGTTTATACGTAACATTTAACACTCACCACCCAAACAAGCATTCAAGGCCCAGGGGAAATGACTAAGACACTGCCACTTAAATGCAACTGTGTGTTGTTAGCTGGTTTATGTATATATCTACTATTCAATCCCTTATTTGAAACCAGCTCATCGAAGTTGTTGACAACCACTTGGGATGCTCTTGCTAGATCTTTGTAAGAAAACATGGGCTTTTACTACATCTCTGTATATTGAAAAACGTATGTAAAGCTATAAATTTAATGTATGATATGTTTGTAATTCTTCACATGTTCATTGTACACTTATGGGTTGAGTGAGAATACTTGAATCATCACAGTCTAATCAGGACTTATGGATTAAATGAAGATACTACTAATTATGTTTAAGTGTAGATGTTTTGTTTTCTTTTCTGTTAAAGCCAATCTAACACATGTTATGACCAAAAATGATTAAATAAAGAAATATTGATTAAATGACTAAATGAGGCATGTCCATGTAAAGTTAAGAAGCAACTAGCTCCTACATGCGACGTATCCGGGGTCTACAATTCACACCCTCTTAATTTTAAAAAGCTTTGTTTATACATTACATAATCTTTGTCCATACACATAAAAAACGGAATATAAAAATAGTAGGCATTTTTGATAATCATGGATTATTCATTGGAATATGTGAATCGTCACATGATGGCTGGCATGGCACAATTTGTTAATGTTTTCTTTATGAAAATTGGGTTATTGAAACCCAACATTTTGTAATTATGCATTTTCCGTCAACTTTGTCGGCCAAAAGTTTGATATTTGGAATTTAATAAACACAAAGACACTCCTTCATCATTGGTCAAATGTCGTCTAGAGATGCACATTGTATTACTTTTATGCTAGTAATAATGTTTTGTTGGAGGACAGCTACATGCACGTTTAATTACTTTTAGCCTTTTACAGATTAGGCGAATACCCGTGCATAGCAACGGAAATTCCTAGCGGCATACAATTAACGATATGATATCGTAGTAAGTGTTTTGTTTACGATCAACTTGTATCACAAATTTTAATCAAAATCATAAATCTTTAAAAGAAACATTAATTTGGTGGAAGACTCGATGTCTAACTATTGGATGACTTCCGAAATTACTTTTACATTACAAATGTTGATATAATATTCGAGTTCATTAAGATGGTGATAAGGGTTGCTGCAACTGATCACCCAGATGATTTTCGAGTTGAGAGAGACACAACGGCTCGGATGTTCTTGTTAGCTGTATATTCTTATGTGATTGATTTAGTCCTATGCGAATCATTAGCTGGAGATTTGGTCTTATCACATTGCATTGGGTAATTAGCCTTTATGGTCTTATCACATTGTAATGGGTAATTAGCATTTACCCAAAATAAAATTGATATAAATGCTAATTACCCATTACAATGTTGTAAGACCAAATCTCCCGCTAATGATTTACAATACAATATCAATCATAGTAAATATTTGGATAGGACCAAATCAATCACATAAGAATATATAGCTAACAGTTCTTACACCCCAAAACCGAATGTAGTTTTAATATAACATACTGCAGTTTATTTTTGAAGTGTTAAAGTAAATGACTAAATATGAATGCTTGTAGTTATCACCATAATTGTAATTGATAGTTAGAGCGTGAAAGTGTGAATACAGTATATTGAGTCTAGTGAGTACCATAGTTGTATTATGTCTTTAAAGAAGCTGCAACACATGGAAATATCTATGGAAACTTTGGAAAAAACTGGGAAGGAAAAACTGTTTCACTTCTTCGAAAGCATGTATCAAAATAAGTTAGTGAGATTGCTAGGAAACTCATCAAAGAATGGAAACATATGGTGGATAAATCCCTAAAGAATGAATCAAGCATTGCAAAACCGGTTTTTGGAATAGCAAAAAATTAACAGAGTTCAGTCACTTGTTATCAACGTTGTAAACCGATGGATTCTGATGTTAAAACAGGGGATCAAAAGGGTCCAACAAGCACTACTATTGAAAAGAAATTAGAGGCATCAAAGAGGAAGATGTAGAGTTGTAAGGAAGTCGAATGCCTGAAGAAGAAGCGAAAGATACAAGTGTTGCAGCTTTATGAACTCCCACCACAAAGTCATCACATCAAACAAGCAACTCAAAAGATGCACTAACTTGCAATGTTGATCACATTTTGATAGTTCCATTTATCACCAACTTTGTAATCTTAAATTCATTTTTAGATGGTTTATAAATATCAATTCTTTGATTGTTCCAGTTGTTACATTAATTGTTCTTTAGAAATTTTTCTCATGTGCAAATGGTTGGTAATGAATAGTAATAGATTTGTTTCTCTCAAAAGTCCTTGTTTCCAAAACTCGATATCTTACAAGTAAATGTAAACGATAAAGACTTTATACTTTGAACATGCATTTATTCAACATATATAGAGTACAATTAGTTCCGTGTACCTATGTTCCTGCAACCTCTGTTTATTTTCATCTTTCTATCCGTAAAGCAACACATACCCTGAATCAATGACGTACAAACCTTTATCATATATTATTTCATCAGCAACAAACATATGTATCGCGTTTAAATCTATCCAACTATACCCTGGACCCTTTTTAACATTCTTACTCTTCATAGTTGTAGCATCAGCTAAGACACTTTATTCCTTACAAACAATCAGCATAAAAATTTCTATTAAACTACATAAGTTAATTCAAACGGCTCCAATTTCAAAAGCTATGACGCAACACGTCTTCCTGGTTCCATTTCTTCTTGAAACCTAAAAGCACCAAGCAGGGCTTGATATATTGAACCTAAAGTTTCCAGGGGAATAGATGTGATTAGCTTATGAACTTCCTGTACAAATCCATAAACAAGACATGATAAATGCTCAGTCTAAGGTTCTATAATCTTGATCAGGCAATATATTATTAACAGGTTGTGAAACACCATCTCTACATGATTTTTTAGTCCATAGAGATCCTTTAAACACACTTAGAAAATAATGCAAAGTGTTAATGTCCGGCTGACTCACTTTAATGAAAATGTGATAGAAGGTGTAATGCTTTCTCCTGTGGAGAAAAACTACATGCATGCAAATGCACTCACAGAGAGCAAGAAGTTCAATCATTTTCTCATCTTTTTGATGATACAGACAAGTCAATTAAATAAAAAACCACATTCGGAGCCTTGTGTTATATAATAATATTTTTTGATTTAGTGTTCGAAAGTATCTTGTTTCTATACTTCACAAATAGTTGAAGTACTAACAATATGTACCTCTTTGCATATAAATTTTGCCATTCCTACACCCATTTTCATGGTAGTATCCTTGATTGCCTTTTGATAACTGCAGAATAGTTGAAGACTTTTAGCTCATAATAAAAATGCAAGATACTTAACTACAAATAATAGTTAAAAATATGTAAATGCGACCTTTCATTAAGCTCTAAAAAAGCAGTAGAAACATGATGGAACCGGTCCTTGAGAATCTTGTATTCCTTTGTACCACCTTTTAATAAAAGAAACGATTACATTCAGCAAGTAAATCATATACATTGAATGACAAAAGATTAGAGTTAGGTGATACACCAGTACTCACATTCAAAGTGCCAATGAGGATCATATATATGATCGTGGAATTCCATCAGAATAGGTATCTTAACCATAGTATCTATGCTTGTATCATCCTCTGAACAAAAGGTAAGATGATAAACTTGTTTAAATCAGATAGTAAGAACTGATGTTTCATATATAGCAAATGAATATATATCACAAAAACAATTAATCACCATATGGCATGAGGGCTAATAACAAGTTTCGCTACATATTTATCAGTAACATAAGAAACACCGCAATAGGCTTTTACATTAAAGGCTCAAGTATCCTTATTGACTTTTTAAGTAAAAGTCAGTTAACTTCAAAAGAATATAAGAAAACCTTCACAAGTTGTTTAATAGATAGATCTAACAAAAACATTAAAAAAAACCTCAAAACTTGAAATCCCTTTTGTGATGTAGACGCTTGGATGGCGGTTAGTCTCGGTGCTTGGGGTTTTCTAGTGGTGTGGCTTACGGTGGTGGAGGGAATCCGGTGGTGGAGGGAATCCGGTGGTGGAGGTGATTGTTAGATGTGAGATGTGAACATGAGAGGGTTTTTTTAATTAGGTTAAAGAAGAGAAGGAAATGGTTTACAGCTTGCAGACAATTGTTTAGTTTTAATATTTCTCTTTCATTTGACCATTTTTCAACACTCAACATTTCACTTGACCTTTTTCTCTTTATATGTAGTTAAGATAGGGGGAGTTTAGACGGACCTTCTCATAGGGGTTTCGTAAGGTCATTTGTATTACGAGTTTATACAATATATATCGCGGTTTGTATAATTTGACCAAAACATTTTATTATCACATCATAAGGGATCTTAATAAAATATCCCTTACTTTTATACAATAAGGTTACATTGGGCTCCGCTACATGGTCATTGTAGTAATGCCCATAAAAAAAACAAACACTGAATACAGTGATGCAAATTAACACCATTGCACCACCACATTTTTTTTTTTTTTTTTTGAAAAGCTTGCACCACCACATCTTCTTTCTACTCTTCTATTTTTATTTGTTCTTCCTTACTTTGCACCATTTTTGCAACCCAAACGCCTCTTAATTACAAAAACTCAATACAACAAGAATTTATTTCAAATTACATACTAAAAACCATCACCATTTAACGTAAGTAATAGATAGAACACCATTTGACATAGATTTTCTCATAGAAATATATTTCTTTTACCATGCATTACCCAAATGACCGCATGACGACCTATATATCTTACTAATTAGACCAAAATTTAGAGCACGCGGTAACGTAACCGTGAGTTAAAACTTTACGCACTGCCACGTCAGCGCCACATCAGCTTTTACGTTTTTACTTTCACTCTTGACTTTTCACCCCGGTAGCATAACTCACCTATAACTCACTTTAACTCACTTTTACCCCAATTTACAAATTAACCCCTTAATTATTTCATTCACTCAACAACCCAAATATTTCATTAATAATCTTTAAAAAAAAAACCTTTCGAATTAAAAAAAAAAAAAAAAAAAAAAAAAAAAAAAAAAAGAACCTTTCAAATTAAAAAAACAAAACTAAATAAAAAAATCTACCACATAAAAAAAACTAAATAAAAATTTTATTAACTAAAAAAAATGAAAAAAAAAACCTTTCGAATTAAAAAAAAATTAAAAAAACTACCCTATAAAAAAAACTAAATAAAATTTTTATTAACTAAAAAAAAACTGCTACTATAACAACAGGGACTAAACTGTCAACATCATAATACCACAGGGACTAAACTGCAAATGTGGAACATATATCATCTTCTTCCCCATCTCCTGTACACACACTAAACACACACACTGAAAACACACAAAAATACACGCACAAAAAACACACACAAACACAAACACATCACAAACATAAACACACAAAGAATCAAGGGGCAAAAACGAAAGTTTTTTTTTTCATGTTAACGCACGTTAAGCCCTTAATTAACGTGGTGCGTTAACGTGGGCTTGCCTTTCATAGGCGGTAAGGTAACTCGGTCAAAAAATGAGGTGCGTTAAAAGTTAACGTGGGGTGAATGGCACCTTACCGAGTGGTCTTACCATAGCCCAAACCCAATTTATTTTTTATTTTTTATTTTTTTTATTTTTTTTTTAATTTGAGACCATTATCCAAACACTCTTTGTAGTAAGTTTGAACAAATCACCCTCGGAAGTTTTTAACCATTTGACTCCAGTTCTCTGCCTGTTAGTCTTATTTAGTTCATTTTCATGTTAAATCCAAGGGTAAATCTTCTAACATTTTTTCTATTCTTTTCACTGATGTTCTTTTGCTTATTCTTTTCTCTGATGTTCTTTTTCTTATTCTGGCATTTTAGTAACAAAATTTGGATTATTATTGTAAAAATACAATAATTGTAATCATCGTTGCACTATATAAAAAATCAGGTTATCAACAAGAAATATTGCGGGTTAACCCGTACATAACTTGTTTAGCCAAAACCCGTGTTAACTGTTACATAAGTCACCCATTTTTTCACATTGTATACTAAATAAATTTTTTACCATGTATCTACATCATTAATTTTAACTTGAAGGTATGGGAAAGTTAAATCAAGCAGAAACGACTTGGAGTGTTCTGTCTGGATATGGAGTTGTTCTGTATGCTACAGTTTGTTTTTTGTTAGCAACTACATCCAATCTCATTAGAGTTAGAAGGAACTCTACTGTCAGTTTAGAATATTCATGTGTGTCGTTCCATACATGATCTTTTTAGGTCGATCGTTATTGTAGTTATGTTGATGCAGCCCACATAAATGGAGATGACGCCCTAAATTTGTTCTTAAAGTAAAACTGTTTATAAAATATAAAGTAACTTGTTTTTAGAGGCTCAACTGCTCTGAAACATATTTATTTCACAAGGCCCAACTCCTATGTTTTCATTTTCATGGAAGTGAAGTTTTTTTTTATTGCTTAAGTTTTAGTCCGTTATTCATTGTCACAAGTTAGAAATATAAACTTACATGTTGAATTAAAATAACACATTAACAAAAATCGCATGTTTTTTTATAATTGTATTGTAATTTGTATCTTTATTTGGATTAATGGAATTTAGTTTGTTTGAAAAAATGAAAGAGAAAATAAAATTGGGGGCGGGTGGGGCTCAAATGGCTAAGTTGTGTTTAATTGTGAGTGAAGGAGTATTTTGAATTGTGAATGTTGAAATGATGTAGCACGCCGTGGGGGCCAAACGGCTAAAGAATGTTAGGCATGACACCCGATCCTCTTATACTTTTAGAAAGGGAATGAAAATGACAGGTTTAGAAATTTTTCAAAATTTTATAGCTAAAATAACATGTCTATGGAAGAACATGGTTTTCTAATCAAATCAGGGATACCATTTCAGTCTATGGGTTTGTTAGATGTCTTTATCTTTAAAAATAATAATAATAAAAAATAAAAAATTTCATCGTCACCACTTCATAAATAACAAAAGAACTGTTAGGAACTTTACAAAAGATACAAAACCATTAGCATCTAATGACACATAATGAATATATTCCATTGGCCAAATTTATAGGAGTAATATTTATTAACAATTACTACAACTTGTTTACATGCATGTTCTTGTATTTGACTTAAATGAAAAGATGACTTTTAAGCTAATGCTCTACTTTAATTAATTTGTAGTTAACCGCACATTTAGTGATTTGTTGAAATGAAAATTAACCAAGAAAATTTCACTTCATGATCTTGTGTTCTTGCGATTTTCAGTTTATGTTGATGTTTTATTTTATCCAATTCCTGTTATTTAAGCCTCAAAGAGATTTTATGTTAATTTTTGTATCAAGGTTTGTATGTTTCTAGCTTGTTCAAGTGATTAACAATGAAATTTGTACGTTATGTTAATATTTTTATTTAACATCCACTACGAAAATGGTCATTTTGTGGGTTGTGGCACACAATATAATGGCAAAAGTATGTAGAGTATCATATTGAATGTTTATGCATGGTTTATAAGTGACCATCCCTTCATGAGCTGCAATTAGAACCATATTCTCCAAATAATCCTAACCACACAACATCCACACATCCCTTATCTGTTATCTGTCAAAATTTTGTATAAACAATAATAAAGACCATTAGTCACGAGCAGCCTTTAAGTGGTTGCTGTGCATTGCATATTATATTGATATTTGCTGTTTTGTTATGCATTATTTTCAAAGTTTGAATTATTCAACAAAAGGGATGGTTCCTATACGCTCTAGACAATTTGTGTGATCTTAATGGTCAAAACGTCAAGATGTCTACTACAGTTAATAATGCAAAAACCAGACCTCCATGACTCCATCCATTAAAGATAACAACGAACCCACACACTTAATCCAGTTATCCACATCTTGTATATATACAAACACAAACCGAACATATTTATGTATATCACCCAAACACTCCTTCATTTCTTTTTGTAACAACCCACACACCCTTTTTTGTTCAGATAAACAAACATATGATGTCTTCAGTCAATCATGACGACTTTGCTCACTTAAAAATCCCCCTTGAAGATGTAATATCCGCCACAAACAACTTTGATGACGAAAATCTCGTCGGAGAAGATGCATCTGGAAAGGGTTACAAAGGACAGCTCTTGTGGTCCGGTGAGTTGATTAATATCGCTGTTCAGAGGTTAAATAAAGAAAGGGATGAAGAAAAAGACCAACAGTTTTGGATGGAGGTTTCCATGCTTTCTAGTCTCAAGCACAAGAATCTGGTTTCTCTTGTTGGGTTTTGTGATGAGAATGATGAGAAAATTCTTATTTACAAGTTCGAGTTCACGGGAAATCTGAGAAGCTATCTTAGTGACCCGTTCTTGTTGACATGGGTGCGAAGGTTGGAGATATGTGTTGGTGTTGCGCATGCATTGAGCTACATTTATTATGACGAGTCACGCGATTTTAGTGTAATACAGTACAACATCGACAGTTCATCTATTCTATTAAATGATAACTGGGAACCCAAGTTAAATTGTGATGTTACACGTTCCATGAAGATCAAAGCATCTGAGAGGCACAATTCTTTCAATACTGATAAAGTATGGAGTACGGATGGGTATACAGACCCAACGTATATAGAGACAAAAAGTGCAAACCACAAGTCGGATATTTACTCCTTTGGGATAGTAATGTTTGAACTACTCTGTGGTAGGGAAGCAGTAATCGATGACGACCAAGATAAGAAGTACTTGGCTTCGGTGGCCGTTACCCATTATAGGGAGAAGAAGCTCGATGAAATAATTGATTGGGATCTACAAAAACAAATTGACCCACACTCACTCAACGTTTTTGCGGAAATAGCATACGACTGCTTGAACGAAGAACGATCTCAACGGCCGAATATAGATGAGATTGTCCCGAGACTTGAGAAAGCATTGGAATTGGCACGTGTACATAAGCATGTAAGACCCTTTTCTTCCCTTTTATCCTTCTATCATATACGTAATATCTCTGTTTGTTTTTACATATCTTTATTTATATCAACCCTTATTATCAATTGTTGAAAATGTTTTAAATGAATAGTATAATTAGGTTAAAATGGTCTCTTAACAGCTTAAAGGAAGGATAGTATGGTATTTTGCTTTATTAGGTTATATCTTGTATTAACTTAATAGGTATCTCATTAATATATATCTCTCATTCTTTGAGTTGTCACTTTTTACTAGTATTACCTTTGTTTTAATATAATATAAATTGGATATATTGGAGATAGGGATGAGCACGGTACCGGTACCGTACCGAACCCGTACCGAATTAGTGGTACCGATTTTTTCCCGAGCATAAATAGTGGTACCGGTACCGTACCGAACGGGATTCGGATACCGGTACCGGTACCGAAACCGGTACCGGTACCGGGAAATCGGGTTTTTCCCGTTTTTATTCGGGAATTTCCCGATTTGGTACCGGTCCCGTACCGAATTAGTGGTCCCGATTTTTTTTTCACCTTATTTCGTAGTCCCGGTACCGTACCGTATATCGGGAACGGTACCGTTTCGGTACGGTACCGGTACGGTTCCGGTTCGGTTCCGGGATTCGGGTCGAAATGCTCATCCCTAATTGGAGAAAACTGGATATGCAATATGTTAAGTGTATCATGATAGGAGTATGTTAGTTTTGGTTGCCATCAATCCAATTTCTTTTTTATGTTTCAAACATACTCCCTCCGTCCCTTATTAAATGTCCTGTTTGAATTTTCAAAGTCTTTCTTTCTTAACTTTGACCTTAAATATTTTAGTTTGTGTAATATAATATTTGATACAAAATATATGAATGAATTAAGTTTTAAATGTAATTTCATTGCGTATAATTTTTATCAAATACTATATAACACAAATAAAAATATTTAAGGTCAAAGTTGATAAATAGAGACTTGAAAAGTCAAACATGGACATTTAATAAGGGACGGAGGGAGTATTTAAATATTAAAAATTTATTTAGTAAACAAAAAAATAATATGGTTAACTTCAGTCATGTCAAAACAATTAGGATCATTAAGATTATAAATTTTAGTAAAGCTCAACTAAAAAACACTTTAAAGGGAAATTAATAACCTCGATTAGAGCTTAAGCTTGATCTATAAATTAATATATTTTTAGTTGACCATAGCTCGACTCAATTTTAGGTGTTAAAATTTTAATAGTATTATCAAGGTAGTATGAGTTGAATAAGTATATTGAGCTAACTCAACTAGATCGGATAATACGGTAATATTTTCGGTATTAGAGTTGAGATTGCATTATTAAATTATGTGTTAATTGACTTGATATTGTGATCTCAACTCAACTTGATTACTAGGTAATATGCCAATATACGTAATTGTAAAACTGTAAGTATCGATTCAATGAGAACAAGTATCGATTCAAATAGAATCTAGTTGACATCAATTTTAACCAATTTAGTTAGAAATTATAAGGTGACAGGAATTAAGCTAATTTTGACATATTTTATATATTATAAATGAAATACTGGTGGTGAAATTTTAGTTTTACCATTATCAATCATTTTTGTCAAGGAAAATGATTCTTATGCCTATAACTAAACAATTCATTGTGTGAGACATGGATTGTGCACTAGTTCTTCTTTTTCATATCACCACTCATCTAGCCAAATGTCTCAATCTCTTTATTAGACATAAAATTAGTCTTATAAGTCAGTCAATGCAATCTATACACAAATTTAAATAAATAAGAGGTATAATTGATATAGTGTATTTGATACCTGGTCTTTTCCTTAATCTGTTATACTTAGGAGTTAGGATTCATCCAAACTAGCTTAAGAATGTTAAATAAACCTTTAATTAAAATTCTGTACGGTCGTTTTTTTGAAACTAAAATTCTATACATTATGTGATCCACATAAATACAGCTCTACGTCGAATATATGCGTCAAGCAATTTCTATCTATGTTCATTTGATACTAGACGAGTACCCGTGCATAGCAACGGGATTTTATAGCGACAAATGTTTTGAAACCCGGTTCGACCCGGGTGGTTCAACCGGTTGAACCGTTTCGGTCAAAAATTGGTCGATTTAAGCCGGGTCAACTTGCTAGGTTGGGTCGAAAACGGGGTCAAATTAAACCGGTTCTACCCGTCGGGTTTGAAGCGTCCCGGGTCAACCCGGTTTGTGATTTGTATTAATTGGTTGTATTTAATTTGGTAGATATGTTTTTAATTGGTTGTACAATGTGAATAAATCATTGTATTTTTAAGTAATGGGGTGTTTTAATAAGAGTATTAATTACATTTCATAATTTTCTTTAATAAGATTTTTCAAGATTTCACATTACTTGACTTTTCAATTTTTCACTTTTTAAGATTGATCATTTTTTTTTAAATGTAGTATAGATACATGTATATGTAATTGTATAATTTATTATTTCAGATTTCATTTTTTATTCTTACTAAGTTACAACTTACAACTATCTAAATTATCCAAAAAAATCTAAATAATATTTTCGTTAGATTTTATTCTAATTCACATGTATATATATATTTTTTCTATTTCTTAGTTAATAACAAATTCATATATTTAAATAAGTTCTTTCTTTTACAAACTAGGCATAAGTCTCGCAAACGCACGAGATTTCGACATAAATGAAAGTTAGTAAATATTTGCGTTTATATATGTTATAATCATGTGCATACATTAAATTTATTATAAAAGTTAATGAGATTGTCTAACAAGTGCCCTCCGTGCATTTGTTAGGGTGCATTAATCCATCCCAAACTTTTCTTTTAAATTAAAATTTATTTTTAATACGCATTTATTAAACTTATAAATATCGTGATTAATTATGATTTTTAATTTAATAAGTATACATTTACATATATAATCATCTTAACCAATGACTTGAGGGCACTGGTTAGATAAACCCAAAGTTAATTTAATTTTATAAAAAGATTATAAAGATTATTCTATTTAGAAAACTGAAGTTCATGTCTCTTGTATTTATCTCTATATCTCAATAACTCGTTGGTCAGCTTGATTACATATACAACATTGTTACTATTACGATTAGTAATCAGTAATTAGTAAATGATAAATGGTAAATAGTAATTAGTAATTAGTAAGAAAATAGTAAATATTAAACAGAAACAATAATAGTAAATAATAAATAGTAATACTAATAGTAACATTAATAGAAACAGTAATAGTAATAGTAACTAAAACGCCCAAACCAAACTGATAAATTTTTTTTTGCACAAATAGCATAACCAAATTGACTTGTTGTTACTAATCAAGTGTACTTATATACCTTTTTTTGAAACCAACATTTGAAATTATTTTTTTGGAAAGTAAACTCAAATGCCTTTTCATTGATATGTCGCTCATCTCAAACAAAGTTGCGGTTAATTTTATATAATTTTTAGAAAATGATCTAAAAATTGAAAATGTCATTTACCCGCGGGCTAAATATAAGTCCATGTGTTTATGCCAAATTTCACCTATGGTTTTTCAAACTATTCATGCATTATTAGTCTCTAATTCAAAAATTATTAACACGATTGGTTCCTTGGTTTAACTTTCGTTATATATTGTCATTATATTAACTTTATAAATGTCATTTTACCTAGTCTATTGTTTACAAAAATTGTTCGCATGTTTGATCATGTATTTCATTTGAATTTATCTCACAAGCAACTTTACTAAGCTTTAAATACAGTGAAGTGAAAAATCTATAACCTATTGGTATGGTATAATCATTTTACAAAATTAATGTACACACCACCAAATTGTTCTACGAACATATGAACTAAGCATCAATAAATTTAAGAAAATTGTAGCAGAATTTGAACCTATAGAAATCAAAATGGCCAAATAATAAAAAAGATTATAATTTCAAGTCTTACTTGTGACAAAATTGTATTAAAGTGTATGACATGCGACTATTTTTCTTTCAAAAAGAGTAATGATAAATAAGCCTACTAAATATAACTACAAAAAGGCCTACACCATTTACAAATACGCTATGTCTAACTTGACACTCCATACTACCTTTTCTCTTTATTTAAAAAATGAAACAAACAAAAACGTTTTCAATCGTGTTCATATTTCAAGATTTATTTGAAGCACATAAATATCCTCCATATTTAGAAGATCAATATTTCTCCGCCCATATTTTAGTACAACTTTATAAATAAAGTAATGTAGATAATTTAGTTACTGGTTGGAAATATACTAAATTAGCAAAAAGATTTTAGAGTTAAAGCTTCAAAGTGTCATGGAGAAAGCAATTTTTTGGATGATATGATATAAGTAAAAGATGCTATATTATTTTTAAAATTACTTTCTTCAAAAGTATATGACTGAAAATGGCCTTAAAAAAATAAACATGAAGAGAAACCTGTCTCATATTTAAAACACAAAAAAAAGTTCACTTTTGAGAGCAACCAAAACAAATTAAAACAAAAAAAAAAAAAAAAAAAAAAAAGTTTTCTCTTTAATGCAAGCCAAGCCCGTGGGGGAATGGTGACTTGGCCTTGGCTCACGCCAAAGCCTTGCCACATGTGTTTAGCACATACTAATAATTTAATAAATGGTTTCCACTTGCATTCTCACTAATTGGCATACATAAAAAGTGTGTAGAAGGGCATATATATAAGCTGAGAGAGCCGGGTGTGGTCACATTCCACCAATGCCAAACCGACGTGGCAAGGCATATAAATAAGTTTACCAAATATATAGTGTCATTGGACACTCTAGTATCATCGTACTAAATTATACATTGCATTTTCAATCTCCAATATCTAGGTAGTTGGAGTATATCATCGTACTAAATTATACATTGCATTTTCAATCTCCAATATCTAGGTAGTTGGAGTAGTTTGCATTAGTTATGTGGTTCCAAAGCTTCATTTGATGCTTGTTGACCTAATCGATAAAATCATCGATCAGAATTGTAATCAATCTAATATAGTTATTCAGCATTCAGAAATAAGCGAAATCAAGCAATTTTATTTACCTAGTTGACTCAATCAGCACAGCTCTAATCATCTATAATCATTCAGCAATCAGCAACAAGCACAATCATCACATTTCTATACATCTAGATTTAAGCAGTTTCAAAGAACTTAAGCAGAATCAAACAGTTCAAATAAACAGATTTTTTTATACCAATTCGATTACCTAGTGTGGGTATGAATGCAATATCGTGTCACATCTTTAGAATACTTACTTGTGCATATTACAAGTAAAAGGGATAAAATGCATGTAATACCTTAGGAACATGATGAGGAGAAATGGTAATTGGTCTATTGGTGTTGAAAGTTTAGAAAAGGTGTACCTGCAACAACGTAAAAAGATTAATACTTTTTTCCGGTGAAAAAGTGAAAATATACATGACAAAATATCTACAAGGCAATCCTAAATCCAAAATAAACGCTTAAAGGAAACCACACAAATACGGCAGAACATGAGTACTAAACAAGACTCTATCCTTTATGATACTACAAGAAACATAAACTATCAATTCCTTCCTGCTTATTGACTTCATACTTCTAAATTCCATAACTACCTTTGTCATAACTTTTGACCAAGACCAAGTACTTCTAAATTCCTATTCTGTAATATTTTCCCAAATTCTGCACAATACTTTCCAACATTCTCATGTGTCTTAGTGCTCTCCGGTTTCATTCACAGTTTGGACAATCATATATCTTGATATTCAACTTGTCAACCATTGCATACATCTCAAACTTTCTTTGCAGTATACACCTAGTAAACTGCAGCAGCTAGAATTAATCTTCTTAGAATGTCTATGAGAATCAAGTTCACACTTACACAAAGCACACACCATAGTTTTTCCTAGATACCACTTTATCACCTTTTACCCATAAAACATGCAGACAAAGAACATGTAATTACCCCAAATGGAGGAGCTCTACTCACCACTATGAAAAGTGCCACCATCTAATTCTGGACTAAAATGCTTTAAAAACACATATCCAAGACTATATCTCAACATGAAATCACTAACAAACATCACTTCCTAAACTTTTCAGGTAATGTCGAAACCTAGTGAACACGACAACATTAAGAAGCAAAAAATTTCAAGTTAATAAGACCAAGTACTTCCTAAACTATAAATGGATCTTATTTCAGTTATTATCCACAAACATAATAACTATAAAGTACATGATATATACAGTTTTAGACTCAATATAACATTGACGGCAAAATGTATAGCTCAAGATGTCTTAGAAAAAGGTTCAGGAATTTCATCGAACAGTTTGTAGGCGTTATTATGCACTTCGATAAACAGCCTTTTTGTAACTCACGTTTTTACATGACTATTGTACAGATAATGTGTTCGCCCATGGATGACCTTGCTCACCTCAAAATCCCCCTTGAAAATATACTATCGGCCACTAATAACTTTGCAGACGAAAATATCATTGGAAGTGTATTATTTGGTAATAGATACAACGGACAACTCTTGTGGTCCGGTGAGTTGATTGAAATTGATATTCATAGATGGTCAAGTAAAGAATGGGTTGGACTAGCACGACGGTTTATAGAATGGGAATGGGATGGAATAGAAAAACGGTTTTGGCAAGAGATTACCATGCTTTCTAGTCTCAAGCATAAAAATCTGGTTTCACTAGTTGGGTTTTGTGATGAAAATGATGAGAAGATCATCATTTACAGGAATGAGATGGCCAGGGGAAGTCTCAACAACTATCTAAGTGACCCGATGTTGTTGACATGGCTGCGAAGATTGGAGATATCTGTCAGTCTTGCGCATGCATTGAGCTACATTCATTATGACGAGCAACGAGACTTTAGCATAATACATCGGTTCATTACCAGTGGCAAAGTTTTTTTAAATGACGGCGGGGAACCCAAGTTACGTGGTTTTGAATTTTCCATGAAGATTAATGCATCTCGGAGGCACAACTCTTTCCATACTAGTACACCTCTGTATGAGGACGGGTATGGAGACCCAACATATATTGAGACTAAAAGTGTGAGCCACAAATCAGATATCTACTCCTTTGGAATAGTTTTATTTGAACTACTGTGTGGCAGGGAATCAATAATTGATAACAAAGATGATAATCTTTTGGCTCCGCTAGCCATTACCCATTATCGAGAGAAAAAGCTCGATAATGTAGTTCATCAGGAAATATGGAAACAAATAGACTTGCATTCATTCAACATGTTTGCAGAAATAGCGTATGAGTGTTTGGACGAAGAACGATCGCGACGCCCAAATATAGATGACATTGTCCAAAGACTTGAGAAAGCTTTGAAACTAGCACGTGAAAACACGCCGGTAAGACCTTTATATTGCCATATTATGTATTCCCTTCTCATTATATTAGTTTCAACCAATTTAAATACTAGTAGAACATTGTGAGTTGACAAAAACAAACAAATTTTAACATATTCAATCACTTTTGGTAAAACAAAGACATATCTCTTGGTAAAACAAAGACATATCTATTGTATGGAAAGAGACACATTTGCTAAAAAAACTTTCAAAGCGAAAAACGTGAAATTGTTATTATGCCTTACTCCCTATTTCTTTTAATATTGTACTTTATATCCATGTATTTTCCTTTCGTAACAACTTAAAAATTAAAATTTTGACCCAATGAACAATAAATATCCACTTCATACACGAATCACTTAACATCAATTTTGCAATTATAAATACTTGCCTTTTAAATTTTCGCCGCTATGCAAAAGTAGTCGTCTAGTTTATATAAGTGGTATAATTTGTATTTAACGCTTCATGTTTTATTCTTATATTTTACTACTACTTGATAGCATTGTTGTAAATTTTAGGGTCAAGTAATAATTAATCTCTTTAGTTTTGGTCAATTATTGATTTAACCATTTAAACTTTTAAAGCAACGTTTTTATTCTTAACTTTCTTTGTTCATTTAAAAAGACCCCTTAACTTTCAATGATCGTTTGATAAAACCCCTTAACTTTTGATAACCATTTGACAAAATCTTTTAACTAACATTTGACAACTTTTTTAATCTAAAATATTAAATGTCTTATTATCTTGATTACCCGTTCCGACACATGATACATCGCGTTTTTTGGTATTTAGTTATTAGGTTAACGATTTTTCATGTGTTTAAATCAAGGTTGATTATTATAACTTTGTAGGGTATGTTTGGTGACAAACTATTTAGAGCATTTAGCATTTAAATATAAAAGTTTGTTTCGCAACAAGGATTTAGCATTTTTGTTTTGTTTAGATGCTCATTTCTCAAGCATTTAGCATTTTTGTATTGTTTAAATACTACTTTTATAATTACAGCTACATTACCAAAGCATTATAGTAAAACAAACAGTCACAGCTACGGCTAAGTACTACCTTTTTTTCACCAAACATACCCTTCTTTTTAAAATGGTAGCATGTATAGTTGACATTCTAAATCGATAACTAAAAACAAAAAATAAATTGCAAATTTGAAGAATAGTATCAATCCTCTTGATCCAAAAAAAAAAAAAAAAAAAAAAAAAAAAAAAAAAAAAGAAAAAAATGGAAAAAAATTTATAACTAAACCACCAAAAACCACAAAATTCGACGCTCATGGCTCGTGTCAGGTAGTCTAAGGTGGTGTTTAAAATCGACTTAATCTGAAAAAAACTGAATTTATTAAGTAACATAAAAACTGTTTGTTTGTGACTTAATAAAAAAAGATAACTTAAAATATTAAGTAATAAAACTGAGGTTGTTTGTATTAAGTCACATCTTAATTAAACACGACTTAATATAAAATTTTAACAAACAAGCCCCAAGTAATAGGTCATCTAATGTTGTATTAAATGGTAATCCAAAAATTAGGTGGTTAAATTAGACGGTTAAACAATATTAAGGATAAATTGCTCAAAAATGTTAAGGGATTTTATTAAACGAACATTGAAGATTAACTGATTTTTTTAATGGTCAAAGTTAAACAAACTCAAGGATAAAAACAACTATAAAAAAATGGAAAGTGGTTAAACCAAAATTAAATCATACTCCCTAATTAGCAGATTTCTAACTTTATTTTTGTTGGTGATTGTGAATGATTCATTCTCTTACCAACCAAAAATATTCCAAGATTTATCTATAGAAACGTGGATATATCAAAGCCGCGCATTCCAACGGCTGTACATAGGGCTTCTATAAATGATCTATTATGAACTGAAATATAAAAGCTGAAATTTGAAAGTAAATACAATTGGGAGAAGGATTATCTAAAGTTGTTTTTATAATTTTAATAAAAAGTTTTGTTAAACACAACCCATAAACAAAAAAATGTTTTTTTTTTTTTTTTTTTTCTTTTTTTTTTTTTTTTTTTTTTTTACAATTGTAGTAAAAAAGTATAAAAAAAATGTTTTTACAATTGTACGGGGAATCCTTCTCCGTACAATTATAGTAAAAAAATCATTTACCATTTTAGTCATCCGTTTTAACAAATTCTCACACAATTGTATATTTTTTCATCTCATAAACAAATATAAATGAGAACGTCTAAATTTTTCTTAAAAAGTTATGTAATTAAAATAAATTTGCTAAATATCTATTCAATACTTGTAAAAGAGTATGTGAAAAAAAGTAAGCAAATATAAACATTTTCAAATTAACTATTTACTGCTAAAAGTTGATACAGAAGTGAGAAGTGTAATAGAATTTATGATATTATAACAGAAAGTTATTAGTTAATTAGGTAATGAACAGAATTGTCATTATGCACTACGAAAGAAAAGCCAAATAATTGGTTTTTTTTCATCAAAATTTAGTTATTTTCTCGAAATGTAATACAGGATATGACGTTGACACAAACAATACAATCTTTAGTGACAATAAATAGAAAAGAAATAAAACCAATTTTATGGATATCAATTAAAAATAATGATTTAAAAAAGGACATTCGGTGGAGATCGCCAATTTATACATACATAATCTACTGATGATGCATCGCTGTTAATTTGTGTATTAATTGAATATCGTCATCTCACATCCTTTTGTAACCCAATTAAACTCTGCTTGTTTTTGTTATAGATTCACTCTCCGCCCAACCACCTTGCTCACCTAAGAATCCCCCTTGAAGATTTATTGTCCGGCACCAACTACTTTCATAAACACAACATTATCGAAACATCTGCTTTTGGAGATATTTACAAGGGACAACTCTTGTGGTTCGGCAAGTTGATTAATATCATTGCTTCGAGGTTAAATAATAAAGAATGGGATGAAGAAAAAGAACAAGAGGTTTGGACGGAGATTTCCATGCTATCTAGTCTCCAGCATAAGAATCTTGTTTCTGTTGTTGGGTTTTGTAATGAAGTTGGTGCGGAGACCATCATTTACAAGGTCATGCCCAAGGGATGGCTTGGCAACTACCTAAGTGATCCGGTGTTGTTGACATGGGTGAGAAGATTGGAGATATCTGTCGGTGTTGCACATGCGGTAAGCTATATTCATTATGATGAGCCACGCGATTTTAGCGTTATACACCGGGACATCAACAGTTACACAATTCTATTAAATGATGACTGGGAACCCAAGTTATGTAAATTTCAGCACTCCATGAAGATTAAAAAATATGAAAGGCACCATTCTTTCCATACTGATTCAGTTTGGTCTACGAAGGGGTATACAGACCCAAAATATGTAGAGACTAGCAATGTGAACCACAAGTCAGATATATACTCCTTTGGGATAGTATTATTTGAACTATTGTGTGGCAGGAAATCAGTAAGTGACGATGAAGATAATAAGTATTTAGCTTCGGCGGCCATTTTCCATTATAGAAAGAAAACACTCGCTGATATAATCGACCCGAATCTATTGAAAAAAATGGATCCGGAGTCACTCAACGTTTTCTCAGAAACAGCGTATGCATGCTTGAATGAAGAACAATTGCAACGCCCAAATATAGATCAGATTGTCGCAAGACTTGAGAAAGCGTTGAAACTTCAATTGGAATGTGAAAATGATGTAAGATGGGTTTTTTTTCGCTTTATCTTTTTATCACAAGATTTTCACTATAACTACTCTACAGTATGAGCAATGTTTATTAACTTATTGTTGTATTTTTTGCCATTGATGTTAAAGGAACACTCATTAGTTGTGGACGAAGTTGGAGGAACATCATCCAGTCATGAGAAGGTAATTAATTTTTTTTCTAACTCTGGTTGTAAGCTACATATACCGTTAGGTGATGGTACTTTATAATGTCAAAACAAGAGAAACGATGCGAGTAGGGGGTAGATTATAATACGGTGTGGTATTAAGAATGGAAAGTTGGAAATGATGGGGTATTAATGCCATGATGAACCTCTAAAAAAGTTTATACAATTAATACATTATTAAGTTATAAACTTTTTCATATTATAAACTTATTTTTACTATGGATAAACGTATTCATAATTTTTATCATAAAATACAACCAACATTTTCAAAAAGAAAAATAAAAAAGAAATTAGAAAATAGTTTAGACCTTTTCAAAATCTAAAACCTTTTCATTTCATCTAGGATTGAAATAGTTTCTCACTATGGTTTACAAATTTATGAACATCTTCAAAAGATTTTAGACCTATTAATATAAACCACCATAGCGGATGCTTTAATAGCAATTCCCGTATTTCATTTAAAATCTTGTTGTAAGTTGTAACTTACAACTTGTAAGTCACTGAAATTTTTAAGGGATAGAGAGGAAAACAGGTAATGATATATATATATATTTTTTTATAAATTTATAAATTAAAAAATAATAATTAAAATATTATTTAATAAGGAAATATTTTTTTTTAAATACGAAAGTCCTCACTGGGTTTTGTTTTATTATATAAAAAGGATAAAGGTGCTGGCTCAAAATAATAATTAGAATATATGTCGTAGTAGGTTTAGGAAAATGATATGCGTGAATAAAAAATCCATAAAGATATGTCTAACATTTAGGTGAAGACAGGTGGCAATGTACTTAGCTTCCCACCATTTCGTTTGTTTGATATATATTTTAATTGATCAATCAGCCTAACTGAAGTATTACATCTTGTTAATCTACACATGCAGGGATCAGTGACCATCACATCTATAGGCAATGAATCCCATGTCAGCAAAAACACAAAGTCTTTACACAAAGATCTATCTCTCTTAAAACTCAGCGATCAAGATATGAAATCAGTTTTTGACAGTTTTGATGAACAATATACTATCACTAGAGATAAAAAGATTTTCAAAGGTCGTCTCTTGCGTTCTGAACAGTTCATCGATATCGTTGCAAAGTTTTACAAATCTTATTCTGAAAAAGATGAGAGCAAAAAGTTCAGGGTGGAGCTTTCGATGCTTTCAAGTCTTAAACATAAGAATCTAGCGTCTCTTATTGGGTTTTATGATGAGTATCAGGAGGTGAAGGTTATCATATACAAGAGGGAGGCCAACGAAAGTCTCAAAAAATATCTAAGTGACCAGACTCTTACATGGATGCAAAGGTTAAAGATATGTGTTGGTGTTGGAAATGCATTGAGTTACATCCATTATGATGCTGGACGTGATTTTAGTGTCACACATTGCAATATCAGGAGCTCGAAAATTTTACTAGATGACGATTGGGAACCCAAGTTATCTGGTTTTGAACTTGCATTGAAAAATAAAGTAGCTCGGAGGCACCGTCTTCTTCTTACTCGTGACATTGTTAAGAATGCATACCTGGACCCAAAATATAACACGACTGGCGGTGTGACCCACAAGTCAGATGTGTATTCGTTTGGTGTTGTATTATTCGAAGTCTTGTGCGGAAAGAGTGTAGAAGACGAAAACAAAGACAATGACAAAGACAAAGAGAATGACAATGATGAAGAAGATGACGATGACAATGAATTGGGAGAGGGGTTATTAAGTCAGGCCAAATCTAATTTGGATGAAATGATCATGCCGTATTTACGAGAACAGATGGACCCAAAATCACTCAAAATCTTCTCAGAGACAGCATATTACTGCATAAAAGAGGATAGAGCAGATCGTCCATATATAGATCAAGTTGTCAAAAGACTTGAGAAAGCTTTGGAACTTCAGTGGAAACATGAGAATCCAGTCAACCTTACATCATTAAATCAATTTGAGGTACGCATAGTAATTAATTTACTTGAACTTTTAATTTAAGAAGTATCATCCTATCATAATTTAGGAGGTGTTTGGTTTTTGGGTTTTGACTGTCTAAAATTTGATGTGACACATAAAACTTGTTTGATATGATATTTGGGGATTGAATTTGACTTTAAAATCCATGAATTTTACATACTCAAATCTCACCTAGATACATATCTTTTGACAAAAGATGTGAGACATACCACTTCAACTCTCACATTCTTTTTTTTATTTAATTTTTCAAGTAATATTTTTTTTAATAAAGTTTTATTATAAAATATAATATATTAATTTTATAATATATTTTCTCTCTACAAATCCAAATAATAATATACAACTTTACATTAAAATTCAAATCATAATCTAAACTCATATAGAAACCAAACGTGCCCTTAATAAAGTTTTATTATAAAATATATTATATTAATTTTATACAGAGTAAAATAATTTCTTCTTCAAATCCAAATTATAATATACAAATTTACATTAAAATCAAAATCAATCTAAACTCATATACAAACCAAATGAGCCCTTATAAACAAGAGTTTTACCAGGGGCGGACCTACCTTGTACGAAAGTGGTTCTCAGAAACCACCTTAAAAATCGAAACCTTTAATTTAGAAGCGATGAACAAATAAATTTAAGATCCACCTTAGAATTTGAATGTAACCACCTTGCATTAAAAAGAAGAAGAAGAAGAAAGGAAGACAGTTAATAGATTAAAAACACAAGAGAAAACTAACCTCAAAATCGTTCTTTAATAGATGTTTTAAGGTCCACGTCCTTGACAGAGAAGATGACCCAGAACATGTTTGTCTTTATTATTTAATTATTTTTTCAAAGCCTTACCTTTAAGTAAAGTTGCTAATTTAACCCTCACACACTCACAACATGTCAAAAGCGCGCAATATATTAAGTAGTTATTTTTGAACCTTTTGAAGTGTCACATTGTTTTAATAAAATCATAGTATAAAATATAAATCGATATTGCAGCTATTAAATGTCACAACACGTCAATAGCTCTATGAAAGATAATATATATACTACCTCTTAGTAAGAAACACAGAAGTTAGTCATGAAATCAACTATTCACGTTATCGTTAAAAACTTAGGGCCCATTTAGTATCCACTAATCTCTTTAGAATTTGGGTTTAATGATCAAAAACCATGTTTGGTTACATTATTTGGATTAAAAGGTTGGACTCAACACCATTGAGTCCACGTATTTTTAAAGAAGATGGCTAAGGTGAGTTTTAAGTTTAAAATGGTCCCACATAATTTTTTCTTTTTTTCTATTGGTCCATATTAAATAAAAATTAAATTATAAAAAGTGAATATTTATTAGTTAAATATATATTTTATTTATTTTATTTTTTTTCTCTCCTACATCATATTCAAATTCAAATCCAAATCATAATCTTAATCCAAATCCAAATTTTAATCCTAAACCCAACTACAAACCAAACGGGCCCTTAAAATCAGGCCTAAGAAAATGAGACTTTAACTACAACTTTAAATAGTGTGATGGTATAATGTGCCTTTTTAAATATAAATTGAGGTTTCTTATTATTTTATTTTTTTTGAAAAGCTAATTGAGGTTTTGACAAAAAATTTTAATATTGCTATTTGCTATATCTTGAAATGAAGATGTTGAAGTTTTAAAATAGGTGATGGCTAATTAGCTTTATACTTGATTATCGAATGCTGTTGATAATTTTTTGTTTTTAACATAAGGTATTTGCAATCAACGATTTAGTCATGAATGCCAGTAAGCCACAAGGAAATTACAGTAAGCACTTTGAGTACTTGTTATTTACTAGTAATAAATAGCTTTTGATTTTATTATTATTATTATTATTATTATTATTATTATTATTATTATTATTATTCATTTGGACGCCCCTTTGTTAATATGGACCTTACCTAACCTGCATATTCCGACCAAACGTATTTACCGTGTATTGACATGTTGAGGTTTTCATCTTGACAAAAAATCAAAGAACTATTTTGGTTTCATGGTTGGGTCCGCCACTGAGTGTCACCGACTAATATCGTCTAGTTTGACCATATAACCACTAATCCACCATCTAGCCTCACTACAAATGCCAATCGAGGTTACATGTCAAGTATAAAAAAATTATTACCTTACAAAAATGTGTATGCGAGTTTGATTTTACATTATATTAGTTAGTTAACATTTTATCTCATATTTAATAGAATATAATATCATAAAACTAAAATGCATCTAAGTGAAAATAAATAAATAAATAAATAAATAATAAAAATGCATCTCATTTAAGTCGACACATCTTTCATGTGTGGTTATATTTACATTTCATCAATCATATTTTAAGATTTGTTATCATTTAATCCTAATATACAATAATCATATTGGCGTTAATTAAGGGTAGGGGACTAGGGGTGGTGAGAGGGAGGGGGAGAATCTTTTATAATTAAGAGAAATAAGCTTTTGTGAAAAAAGAAATTGGGTGAAAACCTCAATTGCATCAATAAAAGAGTTTTATTTTGCCACATTCGGTCCTTATATTAGCCAACAAAAGTTAAATTTGATGCCTTAATTTGATCATATATAAATCTGTTAAATTTTTTGGGGAAAAAAAAAAGCTACGCATGGCTTGGGAAAACTTTATTTTTTTAATTTATTTTTTAGGCTTTTGGAATTAAGTATAAAAAAAAAAAAAAAAAAAAAAAAAAAAAAAAAAAAAGTTATATTTTGATCACCTAATACAGTTTTACATTGAAGTCCAAAACCTTATAAAAGACCTAAGTTTAGTTTAAATTTTATGGATTTAAGC
Source organism: Artemisia argyi (assembly GCA_030686995.1). NCBI lineage: Eukaryota > Viridiplantae > Streptophyta > Magnoliopsida > Asterales > Asteraceae > Artemisia > Artemisia argyi. The sequence continues at coordinate 198,278,680 of CM060685.1, read as the reverse complement.
GTAAAAATTTCAATTGTGATAAATTTATAATTTATAAAAATATCCGCTAGATTTTATACTAAAAAACCGCAATTAATTATAAAATAGGTAAGTTAATTAAGTCACCAAAATGGATGTTTGTTTAATGCTTAAAACTAACCTATGACCTCTTAGAAAAAGCCAGAGAGATGAGGGTCTTCAAACTATCTCTTTTATCCTAATTTTACATATTTACCTTCCACTTCTTAACCTCTAATCCCACTTATTTCAAATAAAAATGTATAACAATATATATATATATATATATATATATATATATATATATATATATATATATATATATATATATATATATATATATATATATATATATATATATATATTTATTCAGCACACAAAACAAACAACCATTTATTCACCTACAAATAAATAGCATATATGTAAACAAACATTTTAATTTAGGGGTGTGCAAACAGACCGGATGGACCGGACCGACCGACAAAACTGACCGGACCGGACTGACCACATTCGGTCCGGTCTCGGTCTAGGTTTTTTTGTCGGATTTAGTCTCGGTTCGGTCCGGTTTTCTCGGTATCCAACTATGAGAATGAAACAATGACTATGAAAGTGATTAAAGGTGTTTGTTTAGGATGAGAAGTCCACCACTATGGTAATGAATGATATATATAATCCATACTCCATATACATCAAGAGACCAAGGTATAGATTTTTCATAGGTGAGGGACCCACCACTACTATCAAACTCATACCCATTGTCATTCATGGCAACATACCAAACGCACCCTAATCCCATTGCTTTTCACATGAATATTTCAAGAATAGTTATAAACTCCAATCAGCTCATGTTATCCCTTTCTATAAGATTAAGTAAGGATGTTCGCAAATGTATTTTTTTTACTATACACGTTCAATAGCGACTCATGTTATTCCGTTTATAAGTTTAACTCGCACGAGTTTCAAAATTAAATACGGCTAAAATTATTAATAAAAGGAATGCAAATAGTAAAACGAAGGCACGACCACATGGTTTACTATGAGATGAAAACATATACACCATTGTATATAGCAACAACACATATAATTACTTTCTAAAGTTTAAAAAAGTATAGAAAAACATTTTTTTTAAGAGTCATTTCGTGCTATCAAACATATATAATATCTAAAAGATTAAATCAATTGTTAAATTTCAAACAATCTCAACTTCAACATTATTACCAGTTAAACAAATTCAAATCTTTCGTCTAAGAAAATCTATACAAAATATTTTAAAACATAATAAAAAATTTAAGTAAAATTTCTGCGTGCACAGATATTGTAACTATATAAATATAAAATATTTTTTACATAATAGCAATAGAGTAATTTTTATAAAAATGGAAAGTTGCATTTCACAACAGCAGGTGCTCACCTGCTTTTACAAAATGACGTTTTTGATGAGGTAGAACGCAATTAATCGCTTACCGGATATGTTTTGCCAAACACTCAAAACAAATTATTTGCATTTCGCAAACGTGATAATCAGATAATCACTTTAATAACGCATTCAAAAACACACTCTTAGGGGTTGTTTTTTTTCTTTTTCCCTTGTTTGCAAATAGTTTCTGTCTAGATTAAGAGTGTTGTTTGGAGCAAGGATCGTTACAACATATGCATGTTTCTTTTTCATACCTTTGTCTTTAAAGTCAGTATGTACTTTTTGTTTTATCCCTTGTGTGCCAAAATCAATAACAAATCAAACTAATCAAAATTGCGTTCTAATGAATTCAAAAATCTCACTAAAAAAAAGGTAGATGGAATAAAAAGAATGTCTTGAGTTATATATCTTATAATCAAATGAGAATCAAGGATCGAACAAAGTCGAAGTTAGGAAACAAAATTAAACCTCAACTACTAAAACTTCTAAAAACACAAGATGAACTATACAATGGACATATCCATTCATATAAAAGCTATAGAGACATGAAGATTTATACACATACAAAACTGAAGATATGAAGCCGACAAAAAGAATATCTATCGAATGGATCAAAGGGGTAAAGACGACAAGTTAGTGGTGGAGACGAGGGAGATAATGGTGGATCTATGGTGGCTGCCATGGGAGGTAGGTATGGAAAGAGGAAAAGGATTGGGGTATTTCAGGAAGAGAGATAATAAAAGAAAAAGATAAAAGGCACTTTTTGAATGAAAATACATCCTGACTGAAGATAACCACAATATTAGCACCCTTCTATAGGTAGGATCTTTTTTTGTAATAAGCAAAAAAGAAACAAACTTTTTTCCTAGTTGTGTTAAGAAATTTCTCCATCATATTAAACAAAAAATAAACGACCCCTTAGTCATTTAAAAGTTAGGAGGTAAACTATGTTATTGAATTTTATTATTAAAGAAAAGTAAAAAAAAAAAAAAATGTAAGGTAAACATTTTCGTCTCAAAATTAGGAGGAAGCACTTTACTTTGATGATCAACAAAAATACATTAACTTTCATTCCATTTTATTTGTTTTCTTCTTTAAGTGCAACTCTAGAACAATTTTTTTTTTGTCTTTTCATTTTCTTCCTTAATTCTACCTCGAGAACATAATAAACTAACAGCCTAACAAGATAAAAATAAATAAATAAATAAAATAAAAAAAAAAAATCACCCTAAATTAGGGTAAACATCCAGTCGCATTAAAGATCCCCAACGCCCAGTCCTTCTCAAACAATGGAGAACGATTTGACTAAAAATAAACTCTATCCTCCCCTGTTATAGCTAAGCAAACTAACTAAACAAAAACAATAAAAAAGACACCTAGACCCAAACTCGAAAGCAATACCCAATAATCTTATTATGCTTAAAATTATTAAGCAATGATGATGAAATATAACCTTCAACTAATTCCCACTTCATTCATCATTTCAAACACTGCATAAGTGTTTTCTTTCTTAATCTCCATTTTGTAAAAATGGTTCAGAACTCACAACACATATCATTTACACCTAGCCAACCATCCCTTGGTGTAATTTTATTAATCAAAAACTATAGAAGATAAGTCCCAAACAGTGCTTACCAAACAATACAAAGACAATGATTAATCCCTTTCACTCAACACTCAAACACACCTAAATAAAGAGATTGGGTGATGAATACTAACACTAAACAGACTAACAGATATCAAGATTGATATCAAGACCAAGACTATCAAAACAGGAGAGAAATTTAACTATGCGAATGAGAGAATGAATCCGTATGAAACCCTAGATCTAGTTGAGGGATTATATAGCAAATTCTTCCACTTTGGCCCTTAAGCTTTCACACTTTAGCTAAACTCGGCTGGAATTAAATATAAGTTTAGAATGTCCAGCTTTAGTCCCTGAACTTGAGTTGACCTTCAGTTTGACCAAGCTTTCCAACACACTATCTCAAACTGAACTTGGGCAACTTATTAACTCAAACCTGCACATTACTTAGAAAACATATCAAATAAGCTCAATTGACTACACAACTTTTTATGCTGAGCAGTCCCAAGAGCCTTGGTAAGAATATGAGCCGTTTGATCAGCTGATGCAATTTTCTCAGTCTTAATGATACAAGCACCTTTTCTCTCACCATATGAACATCAATTTCAAAGTGTTTAGTTCTTTCATGAATAATAGAATTTGCAGCAATTTGGATTGCTGAAATACTATCACTAAAAAGATTAATAAGATACAAGCTTTTAACTTGTAAACTATGTAAAATATTAGAAATCCAAATCACTTCACATGTAGCACTAGCCATGCATCTATACTCAGCTTCAGCTGAGGATCTAGATACAGTGGCATGTTTTTTACTTTTCCATGAAATCGGAGTTTTACAAAAAAAAAACACACAAAAGCCTGAAACAGACCTTCTAGTTTTAGGACATTTAGCTCAATCGGAATCAGTAAAACACCTCAACTTAAATTCATTTTCTTTAAACACTTGAATACCAGTACCAGGGGATTTTTTCAAATATCTTAAAACTCTTAAAGCAATTTTTAGATGTGATTATAATGGTGAATGCATATGCTGACTAAGGCAATGTACATCATATGATATATCTGGCCTAGTATGAGTCAGATATATAAGTTTTCCTAAAAGTTTTTGATATTCACCAACATTTTTTAGAAACTTATCAGATTCTGTCTCAACAACAGAAAACACACAATTCTCAGGTAAAGGAGTAGTGACAGGTTTAGTAGCAAGTAAACCAAATTCATGCAATAATTCCAGACAATACTTCCTCTGACAATACTTCCTCTGAGACATACAAACACCATTCTCATTTTCTAACATCTCAATACTCAAGAAATAATTAAGAGTACCAAGATCCTTCATCATGAACTTACTACTAAGATAAGTCTTAAACTCATCAATCACAACTTTATTGTTACCAATAAAAACAATATCATCCACATATACCAGAAGAGAAATAAACACATCACCAGACTGTTTAATGTACAATGAATAATCATGTTTGCTCTATTCAAAGCCATGCTCAACCAAGGCAGAAGTAAGTTTAGCATTCCACTGCCTTGGGGCTTGCTTAAGGCCATACAATGATTTATTCTATTTGCACACCTTAGTCTGACTATCACTCTCAAAACCCAAAGGCAAAGTCATATAGACTTCCTTTTCTAAATCACCATATAGAAAAGCATTATTCACATCAAGTTGATACAAAGGCCAACCATTAGACACAACAATGCACTTAAGACATCTAATATTAACCATCTTAACCACAGGACTAAATGTTTCATCAAAATCAATACCCTCTCTTTGACTAAATCCTTTAGCAACAAGCCTAGTTTTATACTTATCAATTTCCCCATTAGCTTTATATTTAATTTTGAAAATCCATTACAACCAATTGGAGTTCTTCCAAATGGCAACTCAGTTATAGTAAATGTTTTATTTCTAATCAAAGCTTTAATTTCATTATCCATAGCCTGAATCCAGTTAATATCTCTAATAGCTTCATGATAAGTAGTAGGCTCAACAGACTTATTTAAAGTGGTAGAAAAACAATAGTTCACAGAATTCAGTCTAGAGTAGTTCACATATTTCTCAACACCATACTTTCTAGCGGAGGTTGCCCACTGTCTGAAACATCGGGTTGGTCTAAATCATCAGAAAAAGATATAGGACTTTTAGGGACATTGCCCTTAGAGAAGTCACCATGTTGGGTTGCAGACTCATCCTCAGAATACATATTATCAGTTCTAGTATCTGTTCTAGAGGATGAGTTACTGCCATTCACAACTGGTGTAACTTCATTTTCATCATTGAGAGTTTGAGATGTTTTGTAGTCAAAAAATGTCAAATGATCGGTATCTTTTGTGATCAAATCATCATAAATCAAGAACAAGAAACCAACTAAGAACAACAAAAAACAAACCAAGAATCAAAAGCAACAAGCAATAACAACCAAGAAACAACCAAAAGATAAACAGAACCACAAATAACAACAATAACTAACAGAACAGACAAGTAAACAACAATCACAAAATCAAAATAAAGTAAAAACAACACTAAACCTAAACTCACACCCAAGATCAACAAGCAACTAGCCAAGAAGACTAGGGTTGGCTAGAGCCTATCCTTACCACTCAATGGTGGCAGGTCAAGGAGTTAACCAACCCATTTGCACCTTCTTAACTAAAATACTGTTATCTTAAAGGAAGAAGATACAACTTATAGTGAGATAAGTCTGAAAGACAGTGAAAAACACTACAATTACACTAGATTCACTTAGTCTAGTGTACAAGTGATCAAGAATGGGCCCAGATATCACCAACAACAAAATCCCCAAAATTACAAATTAAGGTTTCTACAAACCCTAATCAAGAACACCACTGAATCACCAGAACAAACCCAAAAGAATCCAAGAATACTAAGGCCATTAAGAAAACGACCTCAATCACCACTAAAACCAACCAATACACGAAACCAAAAAAAAAAAAAAAAAAAAAAAAACGATCAAAACCCTAGAAACCCTAAAACACCTGAACCACCAATTACACGGAACCTAGCTCTGATACCATGTACAAATGGTTCAGAACTCACAACAAATATCATTTACACCCAACCAACCACCCATTAGTGTAATACTATTAATAAAAAACTATAGAAGATAAGTCCCAAATGGTGCTTACATAACAATACAAAGACAATTATTAATCCCCTTCAGAAAGGCACCAATCCAATACCTTACTTACAAAATTCACTCAACACTCAAACACACCCAAATAAAGAGATTGGGTTATGAATACTAACACTAAACAGACTAACAGATACCAAGATTGATATCAAGACCAAGACTATCAAAACAAGAGAGAAAAATGTAACTGTATGAATGAGAGAATGAATCCATATGAAAACCTAGATCTAGTTGAGAGATTATGTAGCAACATCTTCCACTTTGGCCCTTAAGCTTTCACACTTTAGCTAAACTCAGCTGGAACTAAATATAACTTTAAAATGTCCAGCTTTAGTCCCTGAACTTGAGTTGACCTTTAGTTTGACAAAGCTTGCCAACACATTTTCTATTTTGTCACATGTCTGTATCTTTTTGTTATATGTATTTTTAGACGTTAAATTTAGGGATGAAAATAATTTTCTTCATAGTTAACTTAAAACAAATCATCTTATTGCTTTTGAATGTTCTCGTATTTTATAAAGAGTGAAGTTTTGATTTTATCCATTATTCACAGTTAAATCTTTTATATAATACAAGAATTACATCATTTCTGAGTGTTTTTGCAAATCCCTTCTCATTGAAAAAGCAATTGGACCAATAGGAGAGCTCGATTTTGACACGTATGCGAAATCAAGCAATATGATTGGCCAATAAAAAGTCAAAATTGAATTGATTTTGGTCAAACTTTAATAAATTTGGTGGAGAATTTGATTGATAAAAAAAACACATAAAAATATAGGTGTCAAATTTGTGAAAATAAAAACTTAAGAAAAGAGGAGGTAATTAATAAAACCTTAGTGGTTAAGTGTAAAATTATAAGTCTCCATGTTTTTTAATAACTTTAGATAATAAACAAATAACCCCTTACACTTCATACCCCCTATACTTTATAATGTTAACGTTGTTTAAAATTACATGAGTAATAGTATTAGTTTTTTTGACTTTCATCTATTAAAATAAATTTGGTAAATATGTGAATTAGTTTTAATATACGTTAAATATTTATTAAACTAACGTTAGTTTTAAACTTTCTTCCATTAGAATATTTTTTTAAAATAAGGACTCATGTTACTATTTAAAAGTTTAATTTATGCGTACACGGGTTTGAAATACGGTTAAATTATTAGTAACGGGAATATAAATATCAAATGGTAAGCATGAGTTATAGTGATATAAAATAAATATACGTGATTCTACTTATAACAACGACTCATGAAATTGTTATTTAAAATTTATATATGGATATCCATAAAAATATTTTAAAAACTTTACGGAACATATTTTAACTTTATCAACGCTCATTATGTACCAATAAACTCACACATTTTGTACAACATGATATCAATAATTAAAGTTAAACAACAACATTAACCTCAAACTCAACATCTCTGTCAGTTAAAAATGTTATACAAAGCTAAAAAAAAAAAAAAAAAAAAAAAAAAAAAAAAAAAAAAAAAAAAAATCGGCTAGATAGTCATTCTTTAATATATAAGGTGTTTTTCTTAAATTATAAAAAAAAATGCACGTATCACAATCCTTATTTGATAAGAATCAGTTCCTATATCAAAAAAAAGAAAAACTACGTAGGTGATAACCTAACTTTATTCATTGACTTGATGTTTAAAAAAAAATAATAAAAATAATTAAATAAATAAATAATAATAGTTGTTTGTTGTAAAGGAATTAAAAGTATGTACATGAGAATTATTCAGCAAGAATATATAGTTTTTAATTAGGTTATTACGTTACTATATTGCGATAATGTTATTGACTTGGTAATCACGGATGTGAGATACAACCATTATTCTATACTTATGATTGATGTGTAAACCCCTTTTTGCTTCTGAATAGAATCCGAAAGAGACCTCAACAGCACTTTGGCTTATGCCTTATCTAGCTGATAGTTTTTAGTAAATTTTTTTATGGTTTAACTTTTTTGTTATACATACCAACTTTTAGTAATTTTTTTTTTTTTTTTTTTATGTTTTATTGAAAATTTCTACACTTAATATTTGTGTTTTTACTATAAACACACTAAGCTATGATAGAATTAGTTGGGAGTTCAGGGGTTTTTTACTAAGCTTCTCAAAAAAGCTTATAGTTTTATCATAAACTTATTGTGTTATAGTAATTGAATAAGCCAATAAGCACCTTTAATAAGCATAACCAAATACCCCATTAGTTATAATCTGAAGATTTCTGATTTGATGTTATGCATGACTAACTTTGTTGTTATTCTCACTATAATGCAACATGTTAGTGGTTTTTGCAGTTTTATGATCTTATCGCACACACTAAAGTGTAATGCAATTTATTGTGTGCGCTTTTTAGAGGAGGATTAAGTATCAACACATGATTGTCATGGAAGGTTAATGTACCAAAGATGTGTTTTAGTGCCTATATGGGGAATTTTATGGTAGAAATTCTTTTCGGAGTGTAATTTGTCTTTGAATGAATTAATAAAACTTAGCAGGTGTTTGCCGTAATTGATAACACTATGGGTGTCAACCAATGATCTAAAATATGAGTGTGTTTACCTTAATGATTTAGACCAATTGTGAAGAAAATTGCATTAAAGTAAAAGGTCGTTAAGGATTCAAACAATCCTAAAAGACTTGCGGATGTACTCTGTCATTTTTTATGCATTTATAATTTACTTATACAAGTAATAATAATTTCCATATATAGTTCGGGTTTAGAATAAAATTATTCTTATACATTATAAATAATCGTAAGATTAAATTTGAGTTTTACCAATTACATTTTTTTTTTTTGTTTTCTTTATGTAATAAAGAAACTGTAGTGTAAGCATCTATGTTAATTTGGTAATTTTATGATCAAACATGAGAAGTAAATAGCACAAACTTATGAAAATACAAATTTTCAAACAAAAAAGTACATTAGTAAACATGGTATGATGGTTATTCATAATCAAATAAATGAATCAATCTTCAAAGCTATCTAAATATGCTACATATATTAACGAAAATATAAGTAAAAGAAATACCAGAATTACAAAACACATCATAAATTGATAGCACGGGTTTGCAAAACTAAAAACATATATCACTAACATCTCATTCAAGTCAAGTATCATCATGTGATTTTGCTTGAATAATAAAATATTATTTTTAATGTAAAATCATTCTCCTAAAATAATAGGTAGATTATAACATATATATACATATGATTTTTTATATTTAGTCTGCTAAGTAAAACTATTTAAAATATGTTAAATGGTTCATTTCTTAATCGATAATAAAACATAATCAAAACGAAATTTTAAAAACCCTGTGCGTGCACAGGTATTATAACTGGTTATAAGTTTAAACAATTAGCTTTTTTGGGCAATGTTTTAGTTTTTAACTTTGATTAACAATTTGATTAAATGCTTTAAAGTTTTGTTGCAACATTTTTATCATTAACTTTACATGTTTCTTTAATAATCTTACGTTTGAAAGTTCATTTGATTTTTTTTATTTATATGACAATTTAATAAATCCTTAACTTATTTATTGGCAAGTTTTTTTACTCTCCTAAATTTACATGCATGATTGACCGAAACAGAAAAAAATAATCTCGTATATAGTTTAACAAATAGATCGAGTTTCTTCCTAAAAGGAATAACTGTGTACTTTGTTGAACTGGGCTTTCTGTATAGATCTTCTAACGAGCCTCAAGCTATACAGGCCTTGCTATTATTGGGCCTTTTGTATAGACGCTTACCAAAAGTTTGATTTTATTTTTCGTTCGCAACATGACGTTACTGGTTTGAAGCCAAAAGTTCTTTATAGATCTAACTTTTACTATAGAACTCATCAAGCAATCTTACCCACTCATTTTTTTTTATTAAAATAAAAAAATAAACTTTCACCCTTTTATTAAAACTTAAATATTTAGCAAACCGTAAATCGTCAAGCTACAAAAAAAATACCATCGCGACGAGAATTAAATTATCTTTCTATAGACATGCATTATTATATACTTTCGACGAGCTTTTTTTTCGCCCAGAAAAATCATATATGATTCGTAAGAATCATATATGATTTTTTACGAATCATATATGATTCTTTCTGGGCGAAAAAAAAGTTCGTCGAAAGTATATAACAATGCATATCTATAGAAAGATCATTTAATTCTCGTCCCGATGGTATTTTTTTGTAGCTTGAAGATTTACCGTTTGCAAGATATGTTGTTTTGAAAAAAAAGGTGGAAAATATAAATGGGTGGCTATGATCGGTTGATAGGTTCTATGGCATGTATGGGTTCTTGATGGATCTCAACTAAAGAATACTAGGCCATGACTACGGGTGTTAAAATAACGGCGCCCGAAAGAAACAAACTGGACTGCTTAATCTGAAAATAAGAAAAGTTGCAAGTAGGAAATTCTAGACACGATACTAAATACGGCTAAAAACTGGCATAAAATTAAATTGGTTTGAGTTAGGGATGGAGAAATTAAAGACAAACATTTTCAAAAAAACTAAAGTGATAAACCAACTCAAAGTTTATGGATAAAACCAATATTATTTACCTTTTATAAATATCACTCAATTATAAAGACTTCTCTTTATATTACTCGAATCCTTACTAGCATTAAAGTGGTGTTGCACAACTTCATAATGTTGCAGGGGAAGAACTTGGAACACTTGAAGATTGGACTAAATGATATAATCGAGGCTACTAGGAATTTTGATGACGCATACTGCATCGGGTCTGGCGGATTCGGTAAAGTATACAAAGCAGATCTTGAACATTTTGATAGCAGTAATTCCTTGTTGATAGAAGGGATGGCTAAATGCGATTTACCCAGAAAACGAAGCTCCGTAGCCATAAAGCGCATTTACAATCAAGAAGGAGAACAAGGGTTCATCATAGAAATTGAAACTCTAACTACTTGTAAGCATGATAACGTAATCTCTCTTCTTGGCTTTTGTTTTGAAGGCAACAGTTCAATGATCCTAGTGTATGAGCATGCTTCGAAAGGAAGTCTTGAACGCTATTTGGGAAACAGTGATACTATGACTAATCTTACTTGGGTGCGACGTGTAAAAATATGTCTTGATATTGCACATGGGTTGAATTACATTCACAACAACACAGATCATGGCAAACAAAAGATGATACACCGTGACATCAAGAGTGATAATATTCTATTGGGAGATAATTGGGAGGCAAAGATTGCGGATTTTGGGCTCTCCAAATTTCACGCAGCAAATCAAACGGCGAGCACTATCTATACCAATATTATTGCAGGTACATATGTGTATTTGGATCCAGAATATCAGAAGGATGGTAGATTAAATAAGAAATCAGACATTTACTCGTTTGGAGTAGTGTTGCTTGAGATCTTAACTGGGAGGTTGGCCTATGATCCGGTATACACCATGGTGAATGAGAAGGGAATTGCACCCATTGCAAGAGCTCATTTTAAAAAGGGAACAATCATGGAAATTGTTGATCACAAGATAAAGGAGGAGACCGATGAACATGTCTTTTCTTTAAGCAAAGGACCCAATAAAGAGTCTTTGGACATTTTTTTAGAAATCGCATTTCGATGTGTGGCAGAAACTCAAGCGCAACGTCCAACAATAGAAGTTGTCATCAGAGAACTCAAAAAAGCGTTAAACTGTCAGGTAAGTCGTAATGAAAATTTAGATAGCAGGTAGTAGTTTCAGTTTATTTTTTACTTATCAAATGAACTTACTGACCCATGATTCACAGGAGAACCATAAGGACAACCTTAAACTGTCACTTGAAGATGTAAAGTTAGCAATGCAAGATTTCAGTCAAGAAAATATCATTGGACATGGAGATTTTGGGAAGGTTTACATAGGAGTAGTTACTCACGCTCATGGTCATAATATCATTGTGGCAAAGTGGTTTGATAGGAAGTCTGTTGCAAAAGATGATGAATTTATGACAGAGCTGGAAATCCTTATGGAGTATAAACATGAAAATGTCATTGTTCTTGAAGGCTATTGTGATGAAGAGGATGAAAAAGTTATTGTATGTGAGTATGCACCTAGAGGTAGTCTTGATAAATACTTGAGCGATAATAGTCTTACGTGGGTGATGCGGCTTAAAATATGCATCGATATTGCAATTGGGTTGGAGTTTCTTCATCGAACTGTTTCAAGTCGAGGAATGGTAATACATAGGAACATCAGCAGCAGTAACATTCTACTATTTCATGACTGGAAAGCAAAAATAACCGGGTTTGGGCATTCCTTTGTATGTCCAACAAATCAAAATGGAGAATATGTCATCGACAATGTTATCGGTACAATCGGCTATCGTGACCCACTGCTCTCGAAAACAGGCTTCTTAACGAAAGAGTCTGATATATTCTCACTGGGTGCGGTTTTATTTGACATATTGTGTGGGAAACTTTCATCCGAAAAGCTAGATGATGAGTATCTTTATTTACCCTTTTTGGCTAAACAACACTACTATGAAGGAAAACTTGATAAGTTAGTGTTCGAGGGTATCAAAGAACAAATTATGCCACAGTCATATATTACCTTTACAAGGATTGCCTTTCAATGCTTACATCACAGGAGAGAAAGACGACCAACAGCTGATGAAGTGGTCATACAACTCAAGAAATCATTGGAATTTCAGGTAAGTTTTTATAGTTTGACAAAGTTGGTCAACTTTTTATTCATATATGTCTAAACTATGGCATTTAACGGTTTTATAGACTGTAAGAAGGTAACCATATGAAACATGAGTTTATTAATTGATTAATGTATATACAGGAGGATTATGAGAAATGGGAGCCCAAATTGCCTAAAGACTATAAAGAAATAATCCAGATGTCAAAGTGCCCTGAAATCTATTCTACCAAAATGAAAGAGGAACTTTACAACACATTCTCAAAAGGAATCCTCCTTCAACAGGACAAAGTGGTATATAATCAGTTCATCTTGTATCTCGATTATTTGGTGTTTTCCAGTTTTCTATATATCTTTTCCTTTTTGAGGGATAACTGAAATCACACATGCGTTTACACATGATAAAAATTGAATATGATTTATATTTTATTTTATGTAACAGTTGTTGTCATCCGATGGTAATGGAGAAAGAAATAAAATGGTATCAGCGGCAAAGTTTTCTTACATAAACAGTTGTCCACATGAGTGGAGATCTCTTCAAGAATCAAGGTTATTTTCTTTCCATCTCTAAATCTATCAATACATGAGTGATAAGCATACATATGCATTGCTGTTAGATGTATATATTCCTTTTTCTTTGAAAAAACGTAGTTACTTTACCGGTTTATGCATGACAAGCTATTTACGGTAGCATAATAATTAGCTATTTACAGATTATATATGTCTTTTTCTTTGAAAAAAATTTGGTTCTTATTATATAATAGAAAAAATTTCCATAAAGTTACTTTTTTCGCTAGTCAAAAGGTCCTGAAGTTAAGGATTTGACAAATTCTTAAATTCTGATAAAACAAAATTATCTTATTTTCATGAACCGGATTTCTTAGTCCTTCTGATGAGCGAGAGATTTATAATTAATGCCTCATACTGATAAATTCGGTGCTTTATGTTACCTTTCTTGTCAATTTAATCTGTATAATACTATTAAAGGGTAAATAAACCAGAGTGGAACAACATCAAATTCTTTGTTGCTTAGACTCCTACATGAAGATGGTAGATATCTAACAAGGTTTCAATGTTTTCTCGACTTATTATAATAGTCACATATTTGGTATATGGGTATTATGTTTGATATTACCTGCTGTTTGATGTTTTGCAGCTGGATTTTTCTTTTCAAGGTGGTAGAGCTATACCCCTATTTTGGGTCCTCTGTTCTAATGACTGTGTTCTAATGAATATTTGTAATATGTGCAGGTTTGAGACAGTAGTGGAGATGTTTGATATTTCCAAATTGAATATTGAAATAAAGACAAACGCTCAACTTTTATCTCCAAATGTTGTTTATGGAGTCTATTTAGTCTTCAAACTCAGTGATTCAAGACAATTCTCAAGTAAACCGATGTATGTTAACTTAAAGTATAGAAACGGACTCGAAAGTCTACATGCATATTTCGCAACATGGAGACACAAGGAGTGGATGACGATTGAGTTGTACCAATTCGTGAATCAGAATGAGGATATCCTCTTTGATTTTCTGCTTGAGAGCTTTTCATCGTATTGTGGAGATGGTGCAGTTTATGTTGAAGGCATTGAATTTCGAGCCATTGACGAAGTAAGTTTGCAATTATATCCCGTGGTTCCAATGTTACTCTTTTGTTTACATTATATAAAGAGGTTGGATGCATGCCAAAAAAATTACACTAAAACCATGTTCTATATTGCATATTTAACATGGTTTGTATATAGGTGAAACATGAAGAAATCGGAAAATTGAAGGAAGTCCAACAAGTCTTGAAGTCAAACTTTAATATGGATCACGTGCAACAATTACCATCTAACTTTGAAGAAATATTCAAGACATGCGGAAACTATGACGAGTTGTTCTGGTTGGGCGAGGTCAACGAAAAGAAACTTCTTGTGCTTTCGGCAAAGGCAGTTTTATACAAATATTCTAATGTGGATCTTTTTAGTTCAAAACCATTAGCCAAGACCAGGTTTGCTTCTTATATTATAGCTATTTTTGTTACAGTTTCCTCTAACTAGAGGCGGCAATTCTAGACACTACATGAAACACAACCCAAGACCGATAAAGAAATAAACGGGTTATGGTTGGGTGTAAACAGGTTTCGGATCGTATTCGGGTTGGGTTGGGTTAAATAGGTCGACCCGACAACCCACTTAAGTTTTTTTGAAAGAAAATATTAATTTTATAGTTGTTTAAAGGTGTTATATGGGTTAAATGGGTTAAAAGGGTCAACCTGCTAACCCATTTAACCTATTTAACGAGTGTAACTCACTAAACCACCAACCAAGTTAGATAAGTGGGTTAAATGGGTCGGGTTCAAGGAATGTTTAAACAAGTTGGGTTGACAAGTCTGACCCAATCACTTAAACATGTCATGTTCGGGTTGGGGAATAACCCGAATCCCACATGAATTGCCAGCCCTACCTTTAACCACTAAACTTTTTTGATTGTACATTCAAATATGTAGATGTCACACGAAAAACCAGATTTTCCAACCCAGTGTTTTTTTATTTGTAGTTGACAATTAAAAATCGTGAATTGGTTGACAAAAGCTTCACTTCTTGGATGTAGTTTCCTGTCTTTTACAGCTTTGTTCTTGATCTATCCTACATGCAGATTTCAAGAGGTGATTGAGCTTTTACCACAACAAGTATTTCATCTTAATTGCACGATCAAAAGTCAAATGTTGTCACAAGATACAGAATACATGTGTTGCCTTGTGTTCAAGCTTTCAGAAAAATATCAGGGGCTGCATTGTCCAGTAAAAGTACGAGACGTACTGCACAAAGAAAACAATGAGGTTGAATTTGTTTATTTTATAACCCCAAGCGCATTGAACATAAATGGTAACACTCAGGTTCCAGAACAAAGGGAAGACGGATGGATGGAGATTCAAGTGTGGAAATTTAACTCAGCTCATGAATTCAAGGGTGACTACCTTTCTATGGATATAAAATTTACAAGTCATGAAGGATCTATGTCTGGCCTCATTGTATGTGGCCTTGAGTTCCGACCAATGTTTTTTGGAAACAACGATGATATTCAGAGGCAATGAGAAAAGAAGAGAATGCTACAAGACGAAGCCCAAAACCCACACATTCAGCCTAAAAAAGAGGAGAAGACGACATAATTATGAAACTGTTAGATCACTAGGGTTTAGAATTAATTAGTCTAGGAGAAGTTTTACTTTGAAGATCTGTTCTCAATCCAAAGACAAAACATTTTCTCAAGAGAAACAAAGATGTATTCGTAGTTAGCTTAATTAAGGCTTATTGCCCCGTACTAGTTTAGGAAGAAATTATAAAACTAGGATGATATATGAAAAGGTGGCAAAGTATATGTAGTATGATTTGCTTTTTTGATTTTTCTCAATATCTCTAGTTCTTTACTCTGTTATGTAAAACCATAATCTCACACTTGTAGACCATACTTCTAATGTCCAATATCGAACTCTCAAACACAATAAAAACTCAAACATAATGTTCGAAGGTTCATACCCAAATTAAGCAATCAGTTATAACCTTCAGCACATTACTTAATCGAACAACATGCTATTGTTCAATCATAGATTCAATTTGATCTAACTGAATTGAATTATTTGGTTTTGGAAATTAAAAAATAATGAAAAGTGTTGATACATAATCTGGCGAATGTATCAACAAAAAGTATTGTAATTCACATCCGCTTTTTTAAGTTTATTTCTTTTCAATTTGACAATTATACTCTTTATGTTTATCTTTTGGTCGGACGATTTTTAATGAAATTTGACCGAATTGGATTCAATTTTGACCTTTTATTAGTTACTCACATCAAATAATTTTGCCACATGGCAAAATGGAATGGTCTGATTGGTTCAATTTTTTTTCAATAAGATTGTTTTGTCAAAATTACTTCGATATGATGTAATTCTTTTATTATAAAAAAATTTTGGACCAAACTATTTAAAATCTTTCCATTATATATTAAGATAAGTATAATGAATCTTATATAATAAGAGAACGTACACAATGTGAAATCAAATCTTTAAACAAGTTAAAATTAAACCAATAGAATAACTCAATTTGGTCACGTATAAAACTTGGAGTTATTGGGAAAATAAAAAATCAAAATTAAAACAATTTGGTCAAATACATCTAAATTTCATCTGGTAAAAAAAAACATGTATAAAAACCCATGTGTTGATTTTGTAAAAAATGGAACTAAAACAAGAAGAAATAATTAATAAAAAATCTAGTAGTTAAATTTAAAATAAATTATATAGACTTAAGTAACTTATCAGTTTTTAATGTTTTTAATAACTTTATAAATTTAATAAATAATTCTTAAATTGTATACCCTATAGACTTTATATTTTTTAAAAATATATGTTGTTATTTATAAATATTATTTATAAATTACAAAATAAGAGTACTAGTTACTGTGGTATGTAAATGAATGCACAAGATTGTACATATACGAACAACTCGTGTAATTACTCTTTATGAGATTAAGTAAAAAGTCATGAAAAGTCTTTCTTCTTTTTACTATCCACATTTAATAACTAATCATATTATTCCTTTTTATAAGTTTAATTCATGTGTACACGAATTTAAAATTAAATACGGCTAAAATTATTATTAAAAGGAATATAAATGTCAAAATGAAGGCACGGTCTCACGTGTTACTGTGATATTAAAATAGATACACGATATTGCACATACATGAACAACACATGTAACCTCATTAAAGTTTAAATAAGAATATCCAGAAAAACAATTTTTCAATAGTCATAAATGCTATTAACATGTTTAATGTCTAAAACACTTTATTCTTGTAGACCTTGAAAAAAACATAAATGTTATACCCACTTACAAAATTATCACAAAAACTTCACTCGCTGACGTGTCAGCAGGTGATTTGTTTAATAACAGAGGGGAGAGAAAAATTGTCAGAAGATGCACCAATCACTCGTTGAGGAGTCGGTAGCTGGGCTCCGGGACATTACTACCACGGCAACTATCGACCGAAGCCCAAAGAAGGAAAAAACTGAACAGACTAAAGCGAGGAGTTCATTGGTCATACATAGTTAAGGAGGAGGGGGGCCAACCTCTTTCATGACCCATGGCCCTAGTGTGTCAATTGGCTAGCATTTCTAGAAAAAAAGGGAGACGGAGAGTCAGGCTAGTTTAGCGAGTGAGTTTTTGTATAAATTTTGTGAGTGGGCATTTCATTACTCTAAGAAAAAAAAAGTACAAAACAGCTACCCCAAACACCTGGTAAGTCAATCCAACACAAACACAAACATGTCATCATCATCATCATCGTACAACCACCAAGATTTCATAACCAGCCACATAATCCCATCAATAACCAAAAACAAAACATGCTCCATATGTCTAAACAACCAAATATCAAACCCATCTTTGATACCTATTTGCTTACACGCTTATTGCACTGATTGTATTCTTAAATGGAGTGACTTTAAGAGGGTCTGTCCACTTTGTAAAGCCAAGTTTAGTTCCTTGTTTGTTGAGATTGATGTTGAGTCTTTAAGTTATCGGACACATCATTTGTCGAAAGATGTTAAGGGGTCGAGTAGTAATGTGGGTGGTGGGTTGAGGTTTAGAAGGATGGGTCTTATGGCTCAAAGAAGGTACAACTTTTATTAAGCTATGAGGGTGTTTGGGATTATTGCTTATTTTAATGTGCTTATATTTGTGATAGAGGTGGCAAAATAGGTGGGTCGGGTCAGGGGTCTAGATGTGTTTGGGTCTTGATGGGTCAGGGTCTAGATGGGTTGGGTCCGGGTCTAGATTGGGTATGGTCGAGTTGACAAGAAATATTATTGTTATTATTATTATTAATATTTATTATTACTAGTTATAATGCCCACGCATGTCTTGATTATTATTATTATTATTTTTTTAATTTTGAATGATATATTTTTATTTCTTAAAAAACAAATAATTTAATCTTTATTTTGTTTGACTTATGATTTTTAATTATATTTGTTTATTATTAAAGATAATCATTTAAAAAATCTAATCCTGTTGTTTGTTGCATCTTATCTATATTTTTTTTATTTATCTTTTACTTGTGTAGTATATCAACAAAACAAACTTTTAAAATTTTAAATTAAAAAATAATAATTAAAATATTACCTAATAAAGAAATATTCTTTTTTTTAAATAAGAAAGTATCCACTACGGGTTTTGTTTTATTATATAAAAGATTAGTAAAATTATATAAAAAAAGTGAACAAAAAGTTTTTTAAAAAATGACCCACCCATCAAGACATGTTTGGTAATTGTTATATAATTGCACTCTGTGTCAAATACTCAATTAAACCCATCAATAATATTTAAGGAGACCCAACTAGACCATCCCCTACTAGATTTTTAACCAACTAGACCCATGAATGGGTCTCAAGTTGCCACATCTAATTTGTGATAATCACTAGGTAGACATTTGAGGGGGTCATGGAAAGGGTCGAAAATGGTCACGGGGTTACCTTGTTAGGCCATGTACATCTGAGTTAAAGAAAACCTCATCAGTTTACTCGTTTAGAATCATTTTTTGCTAAACACCCATTATAAGTTAATCCAAAAGAATAGTACTTACTTTTTTTGGGATCTTATTGTATTCGTTTACAAAAGCTAAATGATTGGATATCTAAATTCATGTCTAATTTTGTGCCTAAAAGTGTGTCATTAGCTTATTGGTTTATGCTCAATTGCATACCTTTGTTACAACTAATGAAATAGCGACACTCAGATTTAAGCATAGAATTAAGCATGAGTTTAGTCCTTGTAATCACTATTTCATGAAGTACTTATTTATAAACTGAAGCATTAGCTGGAAAAATAAGCAATCACACCGTCTAGATTAGTATTGTCGGTAGAATAAATGAATATATTTTAGCTTATCAAGGTACATTGCTATATTATGTAAAAGTGTGATATTATAATATACCTTAATATGAGAAAATAAAACGGATGAGGTTTTTCCAGATTGAGGTTACGTGGGGACTGGGAGGGCGAGTTTTTGACTGAGATATATGCGTCTAACCGAAAAGTGTCCTAGTCCGTCCCTGCCCGAAGATGTTTACCTAGTGAAGTTTGACCTTTTGTGAGGACATTTGACCATTCAGCTGTCTTGGTGATGGTTGATAGTTTATCGGTCTAAAATACATATCTACATTATATCCTAGTGTTATGTAGTGGAAGGGTTAGTATATTGTCCATGTATCCGTTTAAAAGACATGCTTCTTGGTTGTATATTTTAGTTTTATTGGGTGAATGTAGGCAGATAATTCCAATTTTATCTTCTTGTTTTAACTTTCAGGGCTATTGGGATATCAAGACAAGAACTAAATGCCCTTAACAGAAGAACAAGGCCATTACCAAGGCAGAGGTCACTAGGGGAGACCGATATTCTGCAGTGGCGTGTGAGGTATAGCATGTAAATATGTACAACATTGATTGATTTAGCTGCTTTGAAATTTGTTTGATGATGTGAATTTATGAATATATACTCGCAGCATATATGAGCAGAACATGCAGGCTGTACCTTGCCCTAGCAGAAGGCCTCTCGAGCAGG
Organism: Artemisia argyi; assembly: GCA_030686995.1. Lineage (NCBI taxonomy): Eukaryota > Viridiplantae > Streptophyta > Magnoliopsida > Asterales > Asteraceae > Artemisia > Artemisia argyi. The sequence continues at coordinate 198,258,264 of CM060685.1, read as the reverse complement.
TATACGATTTTCACAATATTCATCATTTTCACTTAATAAAAATTCAAGCGATAATTAAAATTTCTTAAAGATAGATTGTAGATTGTACATATTTAGATCATGGGCAACGACTATCATTTGCCGCGGAATAATGCTAACAACTTCCTTAATAATTTTAGGGTTCTATCGGAAGAAACAGTTACAAGGAAAGGCTACTCCAAAGAATAGAGCCATGGATACATCGGGAACTAAATGCTGTTCTTGGTGATCCGAACCCAGCTGTACTTGTCCATTTGGTGACCTCACTCTTTTTCTCGAGCCTTGAAGAAGGTACTTCAAGACCTGGTGGTGAAAAAATCAACCATCTTGAACGTTGCATCCTTTTCTGTCTCAACGGACAATTACATTCTGGCATGAACTCAGGTTTGTATATATATCCGTCTTTCATGAAATTTTGAATTGTTATCTCCTTTCTCTTGGCGCCCCTGAACACTGCTATGAATCATCTTGTTCTTTTAATTATCACATAGGTGGAAATAGTACCTTACAAGTTACAACTTTTTTTAGTGGGCTAATTACATGAAAATGTATCTAACTTGATATTTTTTGTAGTTCTGTGTAGCATGCTATTTTTTTTGCAAATCCATGGAATCATCTTTTTAATTCAGTATGTTCCGTGTATCGGGTGACCAAATGTGTGTACTTTTTGACCTTTTTATCCTTCAATTTACACACTCCTATTTTATTGTGGAGGGGTATATCCGTCAAATAATACACACAACTGGTCACCCGTTACATCAGACAGAATTCAAAAGTAGACTACACGGAATTACAAAAATATAGTAGGCTACGCAGAACTTCAAAAAGTGGCAAGTTAAATACATTTACGTGTAATTAGCCCTTTTTTAATTGTACTTTTATATAGTACTTTTTTATTTTTATTTTATTTTTTTATACACTTTAGTAGCAGCCTCTGGCATTACTTCACAGGTTGCCTTCTTGAGTGTTATAAGCTTTTGTATTTCACTTTACCCAAAAATAAAAATGGAGAAATAACAAATGTAAGGAATAACAAAAGTACGTGAGCATTCCATCTACATGCACTCGTCAATGCCTTTTTTAGCTTGTTTCTGTATTTGTTTTTGTAGCCTAATTGTTGTGATGAGATTTTTTTAAGCGTTCTTTAGTAGGAGTATTTTTAGTGTAATTTTACTGTCAAGAATACATAACGTCAATATTGTATTATTATTGTAATTATCCATATTCTTTTATGTTATCAGATTGATGATTTGAGTTCCTAAATACTTCAATAGCACTTTGATACAAGTAGGAAATCAGTTGACGCTTGAATGACTCAAATTTTAAAGTCTTAAAAAGAGTGTTAACGTGATCTTTATACATCCTTTACAAAAACAATCAATTATGTCATATCCCAAAACCTTTGATTATTTGTTTATTACTACACAAGAATATTAGTTTATTGATAATAAAATGAAGGTGGCTCGCTCATCGGGCTGGTCATGCGACAATTTTGCCTTTATACGTCACTACAAGATTGAATTACGTGGTAAAAAAGAGACGAAATAAAGGTGTACAAACCAACAGACACATCGCCTCTTACAAATCTACCACCTGAAGTTGGGTCAGCCTGCACTCTTCCTGATCCATCAAAACAGAAAAACTAGTACATTCCAGCGACCCCGGCTAAAAAAGACTATTGCAGACTCCCACAATGGCTACCATGAAAAAGGAAGTCACCACCCAAACAAGCAATCAAGGCCCAGGGAAAAAGACTAAAGACAGCTGGTTTATGTATATATCTACTATTCAATCCCTTATTTGAAACCAGCTCATCGAAGTTGGGATGCTCATGCTAGATCTCTGTATATTGAAAAACGTATGTAAAGCTATAATTTAATATATGATATGTTTTAAGTCTTCACATATTCATTGTACACTTATGGGTTGAGTGAAAATACTTGAATCATCAGAGTCTAATCAGGACTTATGGATTAAATGAAAATAGTTGAATAACTAGGCAATCCCAAAACCCCTTCCTAGTACTAATTATGTTTAAGTGTAGATGTTTTGTTTTCTTTTCTGTTAAAGCCAATCTAACACATGTTATGACCAAAAATGATTAAATATAGAAGTATTTGATTAAATTGAGACATATCCATATAAACTTTAAGAAGCAACTAGCTCCTACATGTGACGTATCCGGGGTCTACAATTCACACTCTCTTAATTTTAAAAAGCTTTGTTTATACATTAAAACGAATTATATTGCCGATCTGAGTCATCCACTACATAATCCATACACATAAATAGTCTTAATTATATTGCCGATCCGAGTCATCTACTACACATAATCTTTGTCCATACACATAAAAAGTCTTAATTATATTGCCGATCCGAGTCATCTACTACACATAATCTTTTTCCATACACATAAAAATAAATAAATAAATAAAAAATAAATAAAAATAAATAATGACTTAAAGGGACAAAGAGAAATTTTTTCCCCTAAACCATATTTGCTTTTTAGAAAATAATTTTAAAAAAAGACAAAAATTTGGCTCGACCACAAAAATTTGGCTCGGCCTATTTTTTCCCCCCCACCCACTCTAATCCTGCTATGTGTATTAATGCGGGCAAATCGGGCACACTCGGCATTTTTTTTTACTCGACATCCTTGTTTTTGCCAGACCTTCAACAGTTAACTCAATCAACAACTCTATTTAACTCCATCATCATCAGTAGATTTTATTTTTTTCTGCTTGTAACATCCATTGGTTATTAGTACTAGAAGGGTACCCGCGCAATGCGGCGGCGGGTACCCTGTGATTAAATTTTGTGACGAGTAAATATTGTTCATTTATACATTAATTCTAATGATAACTTTACGAAAGAATGATAATTTTTAATTAAAATAACTATAACCCATAACAATTCAAACTATTTGATCTCCAAATAGACATTTGAGAGAGATATGAAATGGTTGTAGATTTTTATATGTTAGATGCGATTACACGTTTTTAATAATCATTATTAATAACAACTAACTTTTAGCGGTTACAAGTATTAATATGGTGACATTTTTTTTTCTCATTAAAAATCACATTTATTTCATTAATATGATAGGTTATAAGTTTTGACCAAGTAAATTACATTTAAGTTTTTATGGCTTTCTTTAATAAGAAATGTTTTTGGTCTTAAGAATTTTAAGACTTCCTTATTAAGAATGTCCTAAATGCTTTATAAAGGAGTATAGATAACCAGTAACATTAGTCCTCGATTCCATCTCAATAGATTCGTAGTCGAGCGATTATATGCTGAATAACAAATTCAAGAAAAAGAAACAATTGAAGATGAAGAACCGGTAAGGTATTTATGTGTTTTATTATAATTTTATTAGGGTTTTTCCATAATTGTTTAATGAATTTTAATTATTTAGGGAGTTTTTCCATAATTGTTTAATTAATTTTAATTATTTAGGTTAGGTTTTGTTTGAGATCGATAGTTGGGGAGACGATTGGTTATGTGAAAGGGTCAAGTTGAGGGAGGTGTAGGTTTCAGTGTGCTCAAATTGGTGACTTGTAACACCCCCAAAATCGGGTCCAGCGGAAGCATACATGTTACTGGGGTGCTACTCAATCGGTATCATAACACAAGTACAAAGAACGGTTTTTATCTCAAACATTTAGAATAACTTTCATTATCAAATATTCAAATTTACATCGTTCAAAAATAGTGCGGAAATACAGGCCCATATAAAAGTTTAAGCGGTCCAAATTATATGTCAGAGTTGTCTATGACCATGCCATGCCATGCCAAAGCCTTCAATAGTTAGCTATCGCCTTAACCTGAAAATACATGCTAAAAAGTGTCAACACGAGGTTGGTGAGTTCATAGGCTTATAATAAAACAGTAGTATTGTGAGTTCAAAAGAGAGTTTTGTGACCATTGTGTGGCTCACAATGTCATAAAAATAGTGTTTACCTTACAGTAAAATTAGAATTTGTGGACCATGCGTAGAGTGTGTGATCATTACAACGAATATAATGTCACATAGTAAAATAGTCTATTACGCTAGCACTAAGTTCATGCAACCGAAGCTATAACAGTGTGCATGCTCAAGGAGCATGTAATCAAATATAGGGGCCCGGCAAGTGTTTATCCCAGACACTTGTGTTTCGACATGGTATACGTTCGCGTTTGCCTATCCGGTCAAACCGAACGGGGGAGTTACCCCCAATAGATCTATTTATAACATTCGCGCTTCCCAGCAGGAATTAACGGTTCATGAGATGGGCATAATTGGGACATAACAGGGCTTAGGCTAACCCGCGTAATAGTTTAAATAAAGCATAAGTTTCAGTGTGGTCCATAAAAGTGTTTGCATAAAAGCAATTGTCATTCAATAGAAGTGTTTGCGTAACGGCAATGATTTGTAAAGTGTTTTGCATATAAGCAATAGTTCATAAAGTGTGTTGCATAAAAGCAGTAGTTCATAAATTGTGTTGTATAAAAGCAGTAGTTCATAAAGTGTATGTGAGAAATTAATCAAGTATGCAACCAATATACACATAGGTGCATTTGAATAATCAATCAAGTATTCACAAAAACAGTAGTGTTTAAGTAAACAATTGCGCATTCAAATAAAACAAGTATTGAGTTTAGTTCAAAAATGAGCATGTATTCTCCCCCAAAACAGTTATAAAACCAATAAAAGTAGGGGTCATGAACTCACCTCAGTAGAGTATGCAGTCAGATAGTGAAATAAATCAGATAGTGTTCGGCACCAACACGCGACCTAGATTAGTAAGGCATGATTTAGTTTTAAGTTAGGACTCAACGAAGTTTAGTTAAACTCAAAAAGTTTTTAAGTGTTGTGTTATTGTTGCTTGTGTGGCAGCATTTAAGTTTGAAAATAGTTTATGAAATGTTTGTGTGTATTGGCTCTTGGAAGTGTATAAGTATACGATGAATAAGATACTGAAGACGAGATGTCCTTGGTTCGAAAATAATCGAAAGACAAGGTGTGAGGAAATAATCACGAATAGAAATGTTAAGTGTATATGACGAAAAATACTCGTTAGACAAGGATACATGCGTACGAAATATCGAATACGTTTATTAGCCTTTGTCGTGTTTTAAAAGAGTACACAACCGTTATACAAATGTTTTTCGTGACTCATATCAATTTTAGAAAGAAGCGGCATGTGGCCCAACCCATTTAGTTTAATCCAACAACCTGACCACTATTTCAGTTTTCAACGCCACACTCATTTTTGACATAACCAGGAAGAATTTACGACTCATACTTTTGACTCAAATAACGGCACATTGTTTGAGTTTAGTTTATAAAAGCCAAAAGTACTTATCACAAAGAAGTGTTTCGTGAACAAGACACGCATCGAGCAATCTCATTTTAGTTTAAATTAGCTTTTGTATATTAAAGTTTATAGTGGTATGCGTAGTACATATATAGTTTTTGATTATAAGTTATATTTTTAGAGTTTGAGTATAAAACGAGTTTCGGAACTAGAAGGAGATAGGTCATGTATAATCTGGAATGACATCAACAAATCAAACATAACTCTCTTTGTTGGTCGGTTTGGCTCAGGATTGAGCTGCTGGCCCAGCAACCTCTCGGCCCAAAATATTAAACACAACACACATTAAAATCACTTTAACCATATTCGACCATTTAGGCATTTAGCAAATGAACTTTTTATGTTATGAAATCTGGTGTACCTGGTGACTACATTAGCAAGACTAACGCACTCATTCACTTTTAGTATAAAAATCTTGTAGTTATCTTTTGAGTGTAGTTAAAAGAACATGAGTAATAGGAGGAGAACACCCACTGTTGGGGAGTGTGGGTTCGACTTCTTCCGAGCTAACAAACACACCCTTGTGTGTTGTTTCTGACTCGACGGTAGGAATAAACACCCCTCGTGGTGAGATTGTGAATCGAGAACCAAAACAAACAACCCTTTTGGCTTGTTGTAACGAGACATGACTGAAACGAGTTACACCCTTTTGGGTGTCTCATTAAACCAACTGGACAAGCACACCCCGAGGGTGTTTTGCTGGTGACCCGAAGATAATCAAAGTATCAACACACCCTTGTGTCGTTGGGGTCCAAAACGCAAGCCAAACAGCTTGTTAGGCTGTGGCTTATCTCACGACACATAAAACATAAGCCAAGAAAATAAGCTGGAATAATAAGTACATCGAAATAAGCACTTCCAAAGTAAGAGCCAATCTTAGTTTTAGTTTCTTAATTAAATCGTTACAGGTTTCGGTTTACCACACAAGTAACAACCACAAAAAATATATCATTCACGAAGTTAAACAAATCATCACCCAGAAAAGCCAGTACAACATTTTCACAGATTCGGATTTAGAAGAAAAATAGGAATTAGGATTCGAGTTTCTTACAATATAAGATTGAGTGATGAAGCAAATAACAAAACTTTCAGGCGAAATAAACCCAACTCCGATCCGAGCAAGCTGACCACAATAGCAGACCCCTTTCGATTTGAGATAAATTTTTGAGTGAAGTATTTTGGGTGAGTGTGGCTAAGCTTGTGGACCGAGTGTGAGATAAAAAGAAGTAAAACAAGGAAGGTTGATTCCTTTTTCCTTGGCCATCAGTCGACTTGAAGTCGTTTTAGGCAATCGTCCCCCACATGGTTTCATCTTATGTGCTGACTTCGAAGTGGGGACAAGAAGGGTCAGGTGGTACCGACTTGTTGCCTTGTGGTCTGATCTTGATTCAGGAGAGGTGGGGGAGATGAAGCGTAGCAGTAGGAAGGAGAGAGAGGCATGGGAGAGAGAGTTGTTTGTTGGGAATGAAACGTTAAAAATAATGTGGGATGGGGAGTAGGACGATTTGTAGTTTACCTCTTCTATTTTATTTTTCTTTTTGTTTTGATTTCTTTTGTCTATTTGAAAGTTTATAAATTAATGTGAAATGGTTGCGTAAATGGTTTTGAGTTTTGTAACACTCGCGGGTTTTAAGTGTATCCCATGTTCCGCTGAGATAAAGTGAAATTTTGTGTTTTCGACGTTAGTGGGAGTGTTAAAATATTATTAAAGAGAACGTTTTTATAATGAAAACAAAGTTTATAAAGTTCGGATAACAAGTATCGAATTCATGCCGTTACTAGGATTTGTGTTGGTACGCGTGTGGTGTTGTGTGCGAGATACCTCTCGTAAATGATCAGTAATAGTCAGAAAATGAAAATATTCACGTTTTCTGATGAAATAAACTATGTAGTGAGTCACTGTATGCTACAACGTGCGGGTTTGTTTTCCCGAAAATAGTTATGTAAGCTCATGTATGCTTAGATAAATAGTTAGGTAATAATAAATTGAGATTTATTATTAAAAATTAGTTTGGAAAAATTCCGGTTTGTTACATGACTGTCTTTAGGAGTTCATGTGCTCCGTTACACATGTATGACTTTAGTTGTAGAAGAATTGAGTAATTAGAAGTGAAAAGTTCATCTGTATGCGTTATGTGAAAGGGTCGAGTTGTGGGAGGTGTAGGTTTCAGTGTCGGTTTTTGGTTGAGGTGATGATGTGGTTAGGGTAGCAGTATGGGGTGTTAGTGGTTGATGATTGGTTTGTTGGGATCGATGTTTTTTGGTGGTGAGCAAATTGTTTGTAGGACCCGTTAAGGGAAGTGAGGAAAACAGGGCGGTTTTGGTTTCTCAGGTAGAAGTGAGGAGCACTTGTTATTGAAGTCAGTTGCAAGTATTCGCATTAAGTGATTTTTACTCTATACTGTAATGATGGCTCATTTGGCCCTCGGTTTTTCAACCAAGCAAATAGAGCTGGTATATTTCAGGGAGTAGATGAAATGGAAATAAAAAAAGTTACAATTTCTTGAGAAAGCAACATGAAGTTGTTTGCATATGAATTCCTACATTGCAGCCATAGGTCTTCCTCATGATAGATGTTGCTTATAAGTTATGAGTAGGACAAACTAGTTGCCATTTTTCAAGTTAACCACTATACGGCTTAATAATGTGGATGAAAGATTACACTGAAAGCCGTGAGGACTAAAAAAGTAAACACATGCCTAGCCAAGCTAATGAATAATTACCTGTTAGAACTCGCACAACTCATGAGATGTATAGCCTTTTCAATTTCTATTAGAATATGCCCTTGGCTGCTCCTGAAATTTAGCACCTTGTCTCAGTCATAAGACATGCAAGAGTCACCGTACTTTCCTGATGTAGTGTGCATGACCACTTTCTTGTGCTGAGGAGAACACAGATCTAGCTTAGGCACTATGTTCTCATCTATTTTTTCCTTCTCTCTGTATTGATTGTAAAAGAGGTCAAAAGGAGGAGAGCCAAGGTTTTTGAGCATGGTTTGAAATTCTTATGTTCTCAGATTTTGCTGTGCCTGTGAGTGATGACCATTTTGCACTTGTATATGAGGACAAATCAGTCTTGTTGTTACTCATTTTAAGAGTATATTGGAAAATGTTCCTGACCTCACTCAAATTTATTACTTTTAGGAGTAGACCAGTAGATCCACCCATTCCTTCCTTAAGATTTGTCAAAACCTAAATCTATAGGAAGCCTGGTGTAAAGCTTATCTGTCGTATTGTTACACACACTGATTCTTTTAATGAGTGAAATCACCCAGTTGTCTACTTCTACACTTTTTTTTGGGTAAAAGGGACCTTCCACCCTGGTAAAATATATTAACCAATAAAACGTTGAAAGTACAATGGAATGTGGCTGAAGTACCACATTAACCTCAAGCAACCGCTTGAACTACCCTAGATCATTTGTAACAGGCCATAAATGAACCACTAGCAACCAACAACTAGACCAAAACAACATAAGATGACATGCCAATCTTGTGAAAAAAACAAAACAAAATAAAATACTACTTCCCAACACGTCCTTAAAGATTGAACTCCTTGAATTGTTCCGGTAAGTCGTTTACTTGAGCTGCATACTCATCTAAAAAATAACCATCTCCCAACTAATCATTCGGCTCATACACCTCATCCTCATCACTGTTAGAAACAACTACTTCACCCACCTTAGAAAATGGGTTACCCATCTTCAATGCAGTACTCGTAGAAGGGATAGTAGACTGCTTCAACGCCTTTAATGTTGCAGAATTAGTAGAAGATGGGATAGTAGACGACTTAGAAGCCTCACCCAGCACCTGCGAATCCATGTTACTAATAGGCTGATCTTGTGACCTCTTACCATTTCTAACAAAACGAAGAACATCCTCATCCACCAATGACTCCAAGATACCAAAAGAGTTAGAAGACTGTGGGTCCTTACCAGATTTAACATTTGAAGTAGAAGCCTGCTGAACACTCTTAGGATCTGAATCTTTCTTGGTACCAACCTGATTAGAAGTTGTCGTGACTTTAGGTCTCCAAAAATTAGCCTTAAGATTGGAGAGTTTAACCCCTCCAATTGACTTAGGTTGAGATGTAGAAACCACACTCTTACCTTTATTCTTACGGTTCCTTACTTCTATGAACCCCTCATCGTTATTAACCACCTGATTCAATGCATTAGTCACCCTATTAGAAACCTTATGAACCACCTCTTTCACTTGTTTTGGACACTCACTAAGTGTGTGACCATATATCTTACAAACGCTGCAATGAGGCGATGTCCATGCATATTCGACACGAATGATTTCCGTTGAATAACCACTATTTCCAATGGAATAGCCATACTAACTTCTTTTTCAATTCTGAATTTGAACACACTTCAACCAACGCACGAGCATAACTAATCCGACCTGTGACAACTGGCAAAATAGGAAGACGTTTTATAAAACCCGCATTACATTTATATAATAAATATGGAATTTTTAGAAATTTATTGTGACGAGTTATTTTACAAACGTTGGTACTTGATTTTAATCGTACGATGTTTATGGAATTTAGTTATTTAGTTATGGTTTGTTTCGTTTCGTTCGTGATGATTTATTGTGAGATCGTTATTGTTGGCACTACTTTGACTTCGGCACTAGGTTGACCTAACAATTTATTTATATTTTTACGGAATTCGGATGTTTTATTATTTTTGGAACGGGTTCGGTTGGAAAAAAATGAATTGGTTATTAAAGGTTTCGGGTTTGGCCCGTGTGGTTACTCGGGGCTACTTAGCCCACTACACACTCTCCATATTATTACTAATAATAATAAAAACAAATTTTTTTTTTTTTAAATCGTCCTTGTGGTCCGGTTTTATGCTAACACCCACACCACACCCTCACCATTTCACACTCTCCTCTCTCTCTCAATTTCTACATCTCACAAACCCTAATACCCCTTAGCCGCCGCACCAATCGGCCACCACAGCCACCTCACCGCCACTCCCACATCAACACCACCACCACAAATCGAAACTCCATCATCAAATCTACCCGATCTACTACCACACGCGCCCTAAAACTAAATTTTTTAACTTGTTTTATCACAAAAATCATCATCATCCTTATTGTTTTTGAAGTCTCTTCACGTTTTGGTCTTGGGAATCAAAGGTAGGTCGAGTTCGACCCGCGTTATGGTGAAAACGTGACCAAGGGTCACGGATTTAATTATTCTTTTTCGGATCTATGGTTAAAAACATGAAATACTAGTGGGTTTTTGATAAAAACATGATCTAAATCGAGTTTGGTATCCGGGTTGTGTTTATTTTGATGGGTCGAAGTGAACCCGAGAGCTTGTGCTCTCGGTTTGTTTTAATCTTGGATTCGGTTGTGGATTCGTGATGTTGGTTATCATTTTGATGGTTTTCTTGGTTGGTTCGATGCTCGGGTTGAGCGTAACCGAGACCCTCGAGGTCTCGGAGTTGGTTTTGTGGCTTGTTTTGTCGAGCCGAGTGCTATTGGGGTCCTCCCCACTTCATCTTGTTGTGTTGCTTAATTGTTGTCGAGACCCTAAGGGTTCGTTTGGTTTGTTATGGCTCGATGGGAGCAAGGCCGTGACCCCTTGGGTCCGGTCGAATGGATTGTTTTAATTGGACCTTGTGGTCGTTGGTATTTTGGCCGAACACCCCCCCTAGGGGCTGTTTTGGTTCGAGCAAGCTCAAAGAGCTAGCCGAGACTCTTTAGTCTCGGGTGTAGCTCCGTTTTATGTCTTGAACTTATGTTTGACCCGGGTTGACTTGGTAACTCAACCCGCCTATATTGGTTTCGGACAATATTGTTACTTGTGATTATTTATTCGGGTAATGTTCACCTTTTGGACATTTGGTTTATTATCTTGGTTATGTTGCGGTATCTATTGTATTTGAGTATATTTGGAGATGTGTTGACGAAAGTGATTTGGGGACCGTTGTGATACGGTTATTAGATGACGGAGATAGGTTAGTCGGGTGCCGTAGTCGGACCCTCATGTTGTAGCACGTGGAATTGAGATTGGTTGGACGGAGTTATTATATTTATTATTGTGACTTGATTATATTGTTTGGACTTGGACTATGAGCCGAGGGTCATGACTCGGACATTTGGACCAAATTCTATGACTCGATAAATCTTTAAAGGTTGATATTAAAAATAAAACTCGTAATAATATTATTAAGAATATAATCGTTTATATACGTATATAGACGTGTTAAACGTACATATATATATATATATATATATATATATATATATATATATATATATATATATATATATATATATATATATATATATATATATATATATATATATATATATATATATATATATATATATATATATAAATGCGTATATTAATAATAAAATGATCACGAGTAAACGTATAATAATAAAGCGATAGTTATTACACTACGAAAATGGTGCAATAAATATCGGGATATTATTATAACTAATAACCATATATATATATAATGACGAACTTTACGTCGAATAACTAACAACTAAAAACGTGATTTTAATTATAAACTAGAAACTTATCGAGTTATACGAATTTTTGGGTCTTTAAGGTCCAAGTGGGCCTTATATTGTGACTTCGTGTTGTCACGGATATATGACGGTTAATATAAACATTTTATATATCGAATGGCTTATTCTAGATCGAGTTATTTGACGATATAAAATGGATATATTAATGTGCATCGTATCCCACGACGCCCATAGGATGTGGTATATATTTTAGGGCAATGAATTACTATATGTCTCGTGGAATTTTGGCCGATTCGACAATATATATAGGGAATTCATTGGGCTACGACATATACCAAATAGAAATTTATGTGCAATGTGTTTTAGATTGGGTATAATTGTGGAACGATATATTACGTAAATAAATATGGGAGGTTACCAAATCGACGGATTTGATAAGCTTCGATAATTATTTAAATAATATATTGGGCTAACGTTAGACCTGTAGTTGTCTTATTATCGTTCTTTGTTGTGGCTTTTTGGTTTGTGCTGTGTCGACCCTACACCCGTATGGATACCAAACGTCGAATTTCAAATGAATATGAAGTAAACTCGAGAAATGGATAATTTTGGAAAGTAAAATGAATTACGTTCGGGAATGGGAATATTTGATTTTGAGGAAATGATTTCTGAACGGGTTTAATATTGTTAGGAAGTGCCGAGTCAGTAGTTTCCGTTACGTGAGTTGCTTGAGATTACTTACGTCTTTCTTCTATCATTTCTTTTGAGGATTTCTGGACTTGAGGTGAGTCATAGCCCCACTTTTACTCTTGAACTTTGTTTTCAATACTTGGGGTGAGAAACGTGCAAATGTTTTATGTGGACTATTATCGCTTTTTGATTTCAAAACTTGCTATGCTTATAGAACTAGGTAGAGCGAGGCCTAGACTTGAGCTAGGTAAGCTATTGATTGGATTGATTTGAGCTATAGTGTGCACCTATAGGGATGATTTGATTTGATTGGATTACTTTGGTTGGATGATTGAGCCCTAGTCTAGCTAGCAAGCGTTTTGCGTATATGTCCACTATATTGAATTAAGAATCTAAACCTATGATCTCACCAGCGAAAGCTGACTTTTAGCGCGTTTTCTCAGGTAATTAAGTGATGCTCTGCGGATGCTTGGGATTGGAGGCTTGGCATTTGGCACCGGTTATGGATCTATATTTCTAAAAACTCTGATAACTATTGTGGACCTACATTTATTTTTCTTTGGGCCTGACTTTGGATGTTTTTGGGATAATGTAAACTTTAAAACCCCGCGTGGTTGTGTTTTATCTTGTTTACTTATCTCGTTCTTTTATGTCTTGTGTTTGGATACCAATCCCCGTAACACCCCGAAAGCTTGTTGAGTCTTCCGCTGTACCAAATTTTGGGGGTGTTACAGATTGGTATCAGAGCCAAGGTTATAGAGAACTAGGTAAATAGACACCTAAACTATAACCGATTTTTATAGAAAACGATCCCCGACCATTGCCCGCCAGCCCGCCAAGCCGAAGCATCATTGTTTGTTATTGAGGTATTATGAGATATTTGAGATGATTAGAGATTTGAGATTTCTTGAGATGATTTGAGGATTTGAGGTTTATTGATTTGGTGATATGATGCGTTTTTGAGGAATTATATGTGTTCTGAGAAATTATATGGCTTAATTGTTTTGAGAATGGTTTTAGTAATGCGGTATTTAAATCTTTCTTGATTTTATACGATTTGGAATTATATTACGATTTTGGATATGGTATTTTGAGTTCACGGTTTAGTTGTTTTGAAACACTTACACCTACCCTACGCCGTTGTCACAGACTATGGCCTCCCATACGCCTGATGTCGTTGAGGATATTCTTACTACACCGGTATTGCCAGCACGGTTCACCATGGCCCCTGGTGATCCTTACCAGGTTGCCATGCATTCAGCTACTATGACACTGACAGGTTCTACTTCAGCACCATCTGCTGCATCTACGCAGGGACCCTCATCTTCTCTAGGGCTCCCTGGTACATCGAGGCAGCTTACTCTTCATCAGGCTTTGGCTCGCGTGGCACCTCGCTTTGCCCACCGAGCTACGGCACGCATGTCGGTACGCCCTACTTCACCACCTTTACAGATTGAAGCTCACTCTCTTCTGTCTGAGGCGCCGCCCACATCATTGCGTCGTCGTCCTAGATCACCTACCCCTTCACCACATGATTCACCTAGTAGGAGACGACGATTGATGATGTACTCTTCCAATGAGAAGGAGGAGGAGTACGAGGGTGAGGATGAGGCTGATGACCCTGAGCGGGAGGATGACCCTCAGGAGGTTGAGCAGGGTGATGATGATGACCCTGAGGAGGAGGATGACCCTCAGGAGGATGAGGTGCCTGATGATGATGATGTGTTAGTACCACCAGCTCAGGCTGAGGAGCCTGATTCACCTGTGCACCCGATTGAGCCTGATTCACCTGATCATCCGTTTTTGTTTGAGTTGCCACCTGGTAGTCCCGCTGGGTCGGATGCATCGTCTGAGGTTTCTGCTGAGCATGCAGAGTTAGGTGAGATTGGCAGGTTGTGGGCTCGGATTACTGAGCTTAGTGAGAGAGTTGCACGTGTATCCGATCGACTTGAGAGGGTTATTGGAGAGTTCTTAGCGGATTTGAGAGTTGATTTGACTGTCGTTGTGGGCAGGACTACTGAGTTGAGGAGAGTTTTGATGGAGGTTCATGAGCATATCGATAGTATTCAGCGAGGGTTTATTACTGCTCGTGAGGCTGACCGCAAGCTTTGGCAAAGGAATGCCGAGCTGGAGAAGGAGGTGGCTGACCTCAAGAGAGACCGAGACACCCATAGCGTGGAGTTAGGATCGTTATGGAGGGATCTTGATGGCTTGAGGCAGGAGTTGAGTAGACTTCGCCAGCAGCGTGGCTAGTAGATTGGTTTATGTTGTCTTGTTGCTTTCTAAACCGAGGAGTGTTCGGTTAGAAAAGCTAGTTATCCTATTTTTGATGTATTTTCCGTTAATTACTCGTCTTGTTGGAACGATTACTATCTTTGTGTTTTTGGTAGTTGGGATGATGTTGGATCTTTCTTGTATGATCGATGGTTATTATGATATGGTATTATGTGGTTTATGGATATTATGGAAATTGGGTTCCTATTCACCATATTGATGTTTTATGGTGTATTGTTGATTTTATTTCCATGACTTGGCTTCGCTGATTCAATTCTCGTTGAGCATATGATAAGTCCTATTGGAGACTCACGAACTTGTATGATGTTTCAGATCAATGGCACCCCGAAGAAACCCTGTTAGAGCTACTAGAACTGGACCTGCAACGACTACCCCTAGTCGTCGAGGACGCCGTCCAGCTCGAAATGTTGAGACCCCTACTCCTGATAACCTGGACACTACTAACCGCAACAACAGGAATCAAAATGTGGATGTTCAGGGAGACAATGATCATGTTCCACTTAATGCACCTACTGTGGATCAAGCAATGATCAATCAACTTGTGGAGCAACGAGTTGCTGAGCTACTAGCTGAGTCAAATCATTCCAACAATTCTGCTGGAACTTTTCCACCTGTTCGTGCTAATGGTTGTCACTACAAGGAGTTTAAGATTTGTGGACCGATTGAGTTTGGTGGAACTGAAGGAGTGGTTTACTTGGTTAGGTGGATTGAGAAGACTGAGTCTGTGTTCAATGTCAGTGGGTGTGCGGAGAATGCTAAGGTAAAGTTTGCTTCTTTTACCTTCAAAGATGAAGCCTTAACTTGGTGGAACAATTACCGTAACTCGGTTGGGAGTGATGCGGCTTATGCTATGACTTGGGAGCAATTTAAGTCTTTGCTGATTCAGACCTACTGCCCAAGGAATGAGATTAAGAAATTGGAGATTGAGTTCTGGAACCACAAGGTGAAAGGTACCGATATGGCAACTTACAATCGCCGTTATCGAGAGTTGGCCTTACTCTGTCCCGATATGGTTAGGACTGAGACCCAAAAGATCGAGAGGTATACCGATGGATTGCCGGTAGCTACAAGGAACGATGTGATTTCTGCTAAGCCTGTAAACATTCATGAGGCTATTACTATCGCTCAACAATTGATGGATTCTTTGGCATTGGAAGAAACTGAGAAAAATAAGAATGGAAAGAGAAAGAGGGACGATCACTCTAAGGGTAATGATCGTCGAAACAAGCGACAACTAACTACTAGAGCTTATGCCATGGGAGATGGAGACAAGAAGGGCTACAATGGAGATGCACCCAAATGTAACCGATGTTACAAGCATCATTCTGGTCGATGTACTATAATGTGCAAGAATTGCTCTAAGATGGGACATATAGCTAAGGATTGTAGAGCTCGACCTCTTGCTATGGTTCAAGCTACTCCTGAAACTATGAACAAGGCAAATGTTACTTGCTATGGATGTGGAAAGAAAGGACACTATCGGAATGAGTGTAGGGAATCGTGGAACCGAGGGAATCAAGGATCGAGTGGTAATGGGTACAACAATGGAAACCGTGGAGCTGGAGGAAACCGTGGACGACAAGATAATGGGGACCAACGTGTGGAAGCTGGAGTTGCTCATGGGAGAGTGTATGCACTCGGGAACGAGAGAGGAGAAGATCCGAACGTGGTTACTGGTACGTTCCTTCTCAATAATCGTTATGCTTCCATACTATTTGATACTGGTGCCGATAAGAGTTTTGTGTCCACTAAGTTTGCACCCTTACTTGAGAAACCCCCGATGGCCTTAGGAATTGGGTATGATGTAGAATTAGCCAATGGAAACATAGAAAGGATTAAGACCATCATTCGTGGATGCACGTTAAACTTTCTGAACCGTCCTTTCAACATAGATCTTCTACCCGTCACATTAGGAAGTTTTGATGTCATTATTGGTATGGATTGGTTGTCAAAGTATCGTGCCCATATAATCTGCGATGAGAAGATCGTGCGTGTGCCTTACGGCAAGGAGATTCTGAACATACCAGGAGATAGAAAGGATTTGAGAGGCCCATCTAGATTAGCAGTTATATCTTGCACTAAGTTGCCGAAGCTAATAGAGAGAGGAAGCTACCTTTTCTTAGCCCAAATTTCTGAGAAAGGAGAGAAGGAGAAGAAGGAAAGGTGCATTGGGGATGTACCTATAGTTCGTGATTTTCCGGATGTGTTTCCCGATGATTTGCCGGGAATTCTGCCTACTAGGCAAGTGGAATTTTAGATTGAGTTAATACCTGGTGCTGCACCTGTAGCACGAGCGCCTTATCGTCTTGCACCGACTGAACTAGAAGAGTTGTCGAATCAATTAGCGGAGTTAGCCGAGAAGGGATTTATAAGACCAAGTTTTTCACCTTGGGGAGCCCCAGTCTTATTTGTGAAGAAGAAGGATGGATCGTTTCGTATGTGTATTGATTATCGAGAGCTGAACAAGTTAACGGTGAAGAATAGATACCCGTTACCGAGGATCGACGATTTGTTCGATCAACTGCAGGGATCGAGTGTGTATTCGAAGATCGATTTGAGATCGGGATATCATCAGCTTCGAGTGCGCGAGGAAGATATTCCGAAAACGGCTTTCAGAACCCGTTACGGGCATTACGAGTTTCAGGTGATGCCGTTTGGGTTGACTAACGCACCGGCGGTATTCATGGACCTCATGAATCGGGTGTGTAAGCCGTACTTAGATAAGTTCGTGATTGTGTTTATCGATGACATTCTGATTTATTCAAAGAGTAAGAAAGAACATGAGGAGCATCTAAGACTTATCTTGGAATTGCTCAGGAAGGAAAAACTGTATGCCAAGTTTTCGAAATGCGAATTTTGGATCCCAACGGTACAATTTCTAGGTCACGTAATTGATAAACAAGGAGTTCATGTGGATCCTGCTAAGATTGAAGCGATTAAAGATTGGGCTGCACCTACGACACCAACAGAAGTTCTTCAATTTTTGGGATTAGCCGGTTACTATCGAAGATTCATTGAGGGATTTTCGAAGATAGCAAAACCATTGACCAAATTGACTCAAAAGAGTGTTAAGTATGAATGGGGAGATAAGGAAGAGGAAGCCTTTCAGTTACTTAAGGAGATGTTGTGTAGTGCTCCTATTTTGGCGTTACCCGAAGGTAACGAGGATTTCGTCGTCTATTGTGACGCTTCTCATAAAGGTTTAGGAGCTGTGTTAATGCAACGAGAGAAAGTGATAGCTTATGCTTCCCGACAGCTCAAAAAGCATGAGAAAAACTACACTACCCATGATTTGGAGCTAGGTGCTGTAGTTTTTGCTTTAAGGATATGGAGACATTACTTGTATGGAACCAAGTGTGTAGTGTTTACTGATCACAAAAGTCTGCAACACATTCTGAACCAAAAAGAGCTTAACATGAGGCAGCGACGTTGGATTGAGTTGCTAAGCGATTACGATTGTGAAATTCGCTACCATCCGGGTAAAGCAAACGTTGTTGCTGATGCTCTTAGTCGAAAAGAGAGAATTCCACCATTACGAGTTAGGTCATTGGGAATGACTATCGTATCGCCATTACCATCTCAAATATTAGAAGCTCAAACGGAAGCATTGAAAGCAGAGAATAAACCTGCTGAGAATATATTTGGGATGGCAGAAAATGAGAAAGGATTTGTTAAGCGTTCTGATGGATTATTATGTTTTGGAGATCGGATTTGGGTACCTTTATATGGAGAAATTCGAGATTTGATTATGCATGAATCGCATAAGTCGAGGTACTCCATTCATCCTGGGTCAGACAAGATGTACCAGGATTTGAAGAAATTATATTGGTGGCCAAATATGAAGGCAGATATAGCACTATATGTTAGTAAGTGCTTGACTTGCTCTAAGGTTAAAGCCGAGCATCAAAGGCCGTCAGGATTGTTGACGCAGCCAGAACTTCCAGTTTGGAAGTGGGAGCGGATTACGATGGACTTTATTACCAAATTACCAAAGACAGCTAGCGGTTGCGACGCTATATGGGTAATTGTGGATCGTTTGACTAAGTCTGCTCATTTCCTGGCAATTAGCGAAGATGATAGTGTGGAAAAACTTGCGAGGTTGTATGTGAAGGAGATTGTTTCTCGTCATGGAGTCCCGATATCTATTATTTCGGATCGTGATAGTCGTTTTACGTCGGCCTTGTGGCGATCACTTCAAACGGCTTTGGGAACGAGACTTGATATGAGTACTGCATATCATCCCCAAACCGATGGCCAAAGTGAGAGAACTATCCAAACTTTAGAGAATATGCTTCGTGCATGCATCATAGACTTTGGTAAGGGCTGGGAGAAGTATCTGCCCTTGCGGAGTTCTCCTACAATAATAGCTACCACACAAGTCTTAAGGCTGCACCATTCGAAGCTCTGTATGGTCGAAAATGCCGTTCACCTATTGGTTGGGCAGAAGTTGGAGATAGCCAACTCACAGGCCCTGAGCTTATCTTGGAAACTACGGAGAAGGTAACGCAGATTCGAGATCGACTGCAAGCAGCTAGAGATAGGCAGAAGAGCTATGCTGATCAAAGGCGTAAACCCCTAGAATTCCAGGTTGGAGACAGAGTTATGTTGAAGGTCTCGCCTTGGAAGGGTGTGATACGTTTTGGGAAACGTGGGAAATTGAATCCCCGCTACATTGGACCATTTCGTATTCTGGAAAGAATTTGGCCCGTAGCGTATCGTTTGGAATTACCTATCGAACTGAGTAAAGTTCATGATGTGTTTCATATTAGTAATCTGAAGAAATGCCTTTCAGAGGAAACACCAGTGATACCTATCAAGGATATTCGTGTGGACGAAAGTTTGAATTTCGTGGAAGAGCCGATTGAGATAATGGATAGAGAGATCAAACGACTCAAGAGGAGTCGTATTCCGCTCATCAAAGTTCGTTGGAATTCGCGGCACGGACCGGAATTTACGTGGGAACGTGAGGATGAGTTTCGGAAAAGATATCCGAAGTTATTCACTCCGTAGATGGATTATTTCGAGAGAAACCCGGGACGGGTTCCTTCTGAGGCTGGGAGGATGTGACAACTGGCAAAATAGGGAGACGTTTTATAAAACCCGCATTACATTTATATAATAAATATGGAATTTTTAGAAATTTATTGTGACGAGTTATTTTACAAACGTTGGTACTTGATTTTAATCGTACGATGTTTATGGAATTTAGTTATTTAGTTATGGTTTGTTTCGTTTCGTTCGTGATGATTTATTGTGAGATCGTTATTGTTGGCACTACTTTGACTTCGGCACTAGGTTGACCTAACAATTTATTTATATTTTTACGGAATTCGGATGTTTTATTATTTTTGGAACGGGTTCGGTTGGAAAAAAATGAATTGGTTATTAAAGGTTTCGGGTTTGGCCCGTGTGGTTACTCGGGGCTACTTAGCCCACTACACACTCTCCATATTATTACTAATAATAATAAAAACAAATTTTTTTTTTTTAAAATCGTCCTTGTGGTCCGGTTTTATGCTAACACCCACACCACACCCTCACCATTTCACACTCTCCTCTCTCTCTCAATTTCTACATCTCACAAACCCTAATACCCCTTAGCCGCCGCACCAATCGGCCACCACAGCCACCTCACCGCCACTCCCACATCAACACCACCACCACAAATCGAAACTCCATCATCAAATCTACCCGATCTACTACCACACGCGCCCTAAAACTAAATTTTTTAACTCGTTTTATCACAAAAATCATCATCATCCTTATTGTTTTTGAAGTCTCTTCACGTTTTGGTCTTGGGAATCAAAGGTAGGTCGAGTTCGACCCGCGTTATGGTGAAAACGTGACCAAGGGTCACGGATTTAATTATTCTTTTTCGGATCTATGGTTAAAAACATGAAATACTAGTGGGTTTTTGATAAAAACATGATCTAAATCGAGTTTGGTATCCGGGTTGTGTTTATTTTGATGGGTCGAAGTAAACCCGAGAGCTTGTGCTCTCGGTTTGTTTTAATCTTGGATTCGGTTGTGGATTCGTGATGTTGGTTATCATTTTGATGGTTTTCTTGGTTGGTTCGATGCTCGGGTTGAGCGTAACCGAGACCCTCGAGGTCTCGGAGTTGGTTTTGTGGCTTGTTTTGTCGAGCCGAGTGCTATTGGGGTCCTCCCCACTTCATCTTGTTGTGTTGCTTAATTGTTGTCGAGACCCTAAGGGTTCGTTTGGTTTGTTATGGCTCGATGGGAGCAAGGCCGTGACCCCTTGGGTCCGGTCGAATGGATTGTTTTAATTGGACCTTGTGGTCGTTGGTATTTTGGCCGAACACCCCCCCTAGGGGCTGTTTTGGTTCGAGCAAGCTCAAAGAGCTAGCCGAGACTCTTTAGTCTCGGGTGTAGCTCCGTTTTATGTCTTGAACTTATGTTTGACCCGGGTTGACTTGGTAACTCAACCCGCCTATATTGGTTTCGGACAATATTGTTACTTGTGATTATTTATTCGGGTAATGTTCACCTTTTGGACATTTGGTTTATTATCTTGGTTATGTTGCGGTATCTATTGTATTTGAGTATATTTGGAGATGTGTTGACGAAAGTGATTTGGGGACCGTTGTGATACGGTTATTAGATGACGGAGATAGGTTAGTCGGGTGCCGTAGTCGGACCCTCATGTTGTAGCACGTGGAATTGAGATTGGTTGGACGGAGTTATTATATTTATTATTGTGACTTGATTATATTGTTTGGACTTGGACTATGAGCCGAGGGTCATGACTCGGACATTTGGACCAAATTCTATGACTCGATAAATCTTTAAAGGTTGATATTAAAAATAAAACTCGTAATAATATTATTAAGAATATAATCGTTTATATACGTATATAGACGTGTTAAACGTACATATATATATATATATATATATATATATATATATATATATAAATGCGTATATTAATAATAAAATGATCACGAGTAAACGTATAATAATAAAGCGATAGTTATTACACTACGAAAATGGTGCAATAAATATCGGGATATTATTATAACTAATAACCATATATATATATAATGACGAACTTTACGTCGAATAACTAACAACTAAAAACGTGATTTTAATTATAAACTAGAAACTTATCGAGTTATACGAATTTTTGGGTCTTTAAGGTCCAAGTGGGCCTTATATTGTGACTTCGTGTTGTCACGGATATATGACGGTTAATATAAACATTTTATATATCGAATGGCTTATTCTAGATCGAGTTATTTGACGATATAAAATGGATATATTAATGTGCATCGTATCCCACGACGCCCATAGGATGTGGTATATATTTTAGGGCAATGAATTACTATATGTCTCGTGGAATTTTGGCCGATTCGACAATATATATAGGGAATTCATTGGGCTACGACATATACCAAATAGAAATTTATGTGCAATGTGTTTTAGATTGGGTATAATTGTGGAACGATATATTACGTAAATAAATATGGGAGGTTACCAAATCGACGGATTTGATAAGCTTCGATAATTATTTAAATAATATATTGGGCTAACGTTAGACCTGTAGTTGTCTTATTATCGTTCTTTGTTGTGGCTTTTTGGTTTGTGCTGTGTCGACCCTACACCCGTATGGATACCAAACGTCGAATTTCAAATGAATATGAAGTAAACTCGAGAAATGGATAATTTTGGAAAGTAAAATGAATTACGTTCGGGAATGGGAATATTTGATTTTGAGGAAATGATTTCTGAACGGGTTTAATATTGTTAGGAAGTGCCGAGTCAGTAGTTTCCGTTACGTGAGTTGCTTGAGATTACTTACGTCTTTCTTCTATCATTTCTTTTGAGGATTTCTGGACTTGAGGTGAGTCATAGCCCCACTTTTACTCTTGAACTTTGTTTTCAATACTTGGGGTGAGAAACGTGCAAATGTTTTATGTGGACTATTATCGCTTTTTGATTTCAAAACTTGCTATGCTTATAGAACTAGGTAGAGCGAGGCCTAGACTTGAGCTAGGTAAGCTATTGATTGGATTGATTTGAGCTATAGTGTGCACCTATAGGGATGATTTGATTTGATTGGATTACTTTGGTTGGATGATTGAGCCCTAGTCTAGCTAGCAAGCGTTTTGCGTATATGTCCACTATATTGAATTAAGAATCTAAACCTATGATCTCACCAGCGAAAGCTGACTTTTAGCGCGTTTTCTCAGGTAATTAAGTGATGCTCTGCGGATGCTTGGGATTGGAGGCTTGGCATTTGGCACCGGTTATGGATCTATATTTCTAAAAACTCTGATAACTATTGTGGACCTACATTTATTTTTCTTTGGGCCTGACTTTGGATGTTTTTGGGATAATGTAAACTTTAAAACCCCGCGTGGTTGTGTTTTATCTTGTTTACTTATCTCGTTCTTTTATGTCTTGTGTTTGGATACCAATCCCCGTAACACCCCGAAAGCTTGTTGAGTCTTCCGCTGTACCAAATTTTGGGGGTGTTACAGATTGGTATCAGAGCCAAGGTTATAGAGAACTAGGTAAATAGACACCTAAACTATAACCGATTTTTATAGAAAACGATCCCCGACCATTGCCCGCCAGCCCGCCAAGCCGAAGCATCATTGTTTGTTATTGAGGTATTATGAGATATTTGAGATGATTAGAGATTTGAGATTTCTTGAGATGATTTGAGGATTTGAGGTTTATTGATTTGGTGATATGATGCGTTTTTGAGGAATTATATGTGTTCTGAGAAATTATATGGCTTAATTGTTTTGAGAATGGTTTTAGTAATGCGGTATTTAAATCTTTCTTGATTTTATACGATTTGGAATTATATTACGATTTTGGATATGGTATTTTGAGTTCACGGTTTAGTTGTTTTGAAACACTTACACCTACCCTACGCCGTTGTCACAGACTATGGCCTCCCATACGCCTGATGTCGTTGAGGATATTCTTACTACACCGGTATTGCCAGCACGGTTCACCATGGCCCCTGGTGATCCTTACCAGGTTGCCATGCATTCAGCTACTATGACACTGACAGGTTCTACTTCAGCACCATCTGCTGCATCTACGCAGGGACCCTCATCTTCTCTAGGGCTCCCTGGTACATCGAGGCAGCTTACTCTTCATCAGGCTTTGGCTCGCGTGGCACCTCGCTTTGCCCACCGAGCTACGGCACGCATGTCGGTACGCCCTACTTCACCACCTTTACAGATTGAAGCTCACTCTCTTCTGTCTGAGGCGCCGCCCACATCATTGCGTCGTCGTCCTAGATCACCTACCCCTTCACCACATGATTCACCTAGTAGGAGACGACGATTGATGATGTACTCTTCCAATGAGGAGGAGGAGGAGTACGAGGGTGAGGATGAGGCTGATGACCCTGAGCGGGAGGATGACCCTCAGGAGGTTGAGCAGGGTGATGATGATGACCCTGAGGAGGAGGATGACCCTCAGGAGGATGAGGTGCCTGATGATGATGATGTGTTAGTACCACCAGCTCAGGCTGAGGAGCCTGATTCACCTGTGCACCCGATTGAGCCTGATTCACCTGATCATCCGTTTTTGTTTGAGTTGCCACCTGGTAGTCCCGCTGGGTCGGATGCATCGTCTGAGGTTTCTGCTGAGCATGCAGAGTTAGGTGAGATTGGCAGGTTGTGGGCTCGGATTACTGAGCTTAGTGAGAGAGTTGCACGTGTATCCGATCGACTTGAGAGGGTTATTGGAGAGTTCTTAGCGGATTTGAGAGTTGATTTGACTGTCGTTGTGGGCAGGACTACTGAGTTGAGGAGAGTTTTGATGGAGGTTCATGAGCATATCGATAGTATTCAGCGAGGGTTTATTACTGCTCGTGAGGCTGACCGCAAGCTTTGGCAAAGGAATGCCGAGCTGGAGAAGGAGGTGGCTGACCTCAAGAGAGACCGAGACACCCATAGCGTGGAGTTAGGATCGTTATGGAGGGATCTTGATGGCTTGAGGCAGGAGTTGAGTAGACTTCGCCAGCAGCGTGGCTAGTTGATTGGTTTATGTTGTCTTGTTGCTTTCTAAACCGAGGAGTGTTCGGTTAGAAAAGCTAGTTATCCTATTTTTGATGTATTTTCCGTTAATTACTCGTCTTGTTGGAACGATTACTATCTTTGTGTTTTTGGTAGTTGGGATGATGTTGGATCTTTCTTGTATGATCGATGGTTATTATGATATGGTATTATGTGGTTTATGGATATTATGGAAATTGGGTTCCTATTCACCATATTGATGTTTTATGGTGTATTGTTGATTTTATTTCCATGACTTGGCTTCGTTGATTCAATTCTCGTTGAGCATATGATAAGTCCTATTGGAGACTCACGAACTTGTATGATGTTTCAGATCAATGGCACCCCGAAGAAACCCTGTTAGAGCTACTAGAACTGGACCTGCAACGACTACCCCTAGTCGTCGAGGACGCCGTCCAGCTCGAAATGTTGAGACCCCTACTCCTGATAACCTGGACACTACTAACCGCAACAACAGGAATCAAAATGTGGATGTTCAGGGAGACAATGATCATGTTCCACTTAATGCACCTACTGTGGATCAAGCAATGATCAATCAACTTGTGGAGCAACGAGTTGCTGAGCTACTAGCTGAGTCAAATCATTCCAACAATTCTGCTGGAACTTTTCCACCTGTTCGTGCTAATGGTTGTCACTACAAGGAGTTTAAGATTTGTGGACCGATTGAGTTTGGTGGAACTGAAGGAGTGGTTTACTTGGTTAGGTGGATTGAGAAGACTGAGTCTGTGTTCAATGTCAGTGGGTGTGCGGAGAATGCTAAGGTAAAGTTTGCTTCTTTTACCTTCAAAGATGAAGCCTTAACTTGGTGGAACAATTACCGTAACTCGGTTGGGAGTGATGCGGCTTATGCTATGACTTGGGAGCAATTTAAGTCCTTGCTGATTCAGACCTACTGCCCAAGGAATGAGATTAAGAAATTGGAGATTGAGTTCTGGAACCACAAGGTGAAAGGTACCGATATGGCAACTTACAATCGCCGTTATCGAGAGTTGGCCTTACTCTGTCCCGATATGGTTAGGACTGAGACCCAAAAGATCGAGAGGTATACCGATGGATTGCCGGTAGCTACAAGGAACGATGTGATTTCTGCTAAGCCTGTAAACATTCATGAGGCTATTACTATCGCTCAACAATTGATGGATTCTTTGGCATTGGAAGAAACTGAGAAAAATAAGAATGGAAAGAGAAAGAGGGACGATCACTCTAAGGGTAATGATCGTCGAAACAAGCGACAACTAACTACTAGAGCTTATGCCATGGGAGATGGAGACAAGAAGGGCTACAATGGAGATGCACCCAAATGTAACCGATGTTACAAGCATCATTCTGGTCGATGTACTATAATGTGCAAGAATTGCTCTAAGATGGGACATATAGCTAAGGATTGTAGAGCTCGACCTCTTGCTATGGTTCAAGCTACTCCTGAAACTATGAACAAGGCAAATGTTACTTGCTATGGATGTGGAAAGAAAGGACACTATCGGAATGAGTGTAGGGAATCGTGGAACCGAGGGAATCAAGGATCGAGTGGTAATGGGTACAACAATGGAAACCGTGGAGCTGGAGGAAACCGTGGACGACAAGATAATGGGGACCAACGTGTGGAAGCTGGAGTTGCTCATGGGAGAGTGTATGCACTCGGGAACGAGAGAGGAGAAGATCCGAACGTGGTTACTGGTACGTTCCTTCTCAATAATCGTTATGCTTCCATACTATTTGATACTGGTGCCGATAAGAGTTTTGTGTCCACTAAGTTTGCACCCTTACTTGAGAAACCCCCGATGGCCTTAGGAATTGGGTATGATGTAGAATTAGCCAATGGAAACATAGAAAGGATTAAGACCATCATTCGTGGATGCACGTTAAACTTTCTGAACCGTCCTTTCAACATAGATCTTCTACCCGTCACATTAGGAAGTTTTGATGTCATTATTGGTATGGATTGGTTGTCGAAGTATCGTGCCCATATAATCTGCGATGAGAAGATCGTGCGTGTGCCTTACGGCAAGGAGATTCTGAACATACCAGGAGATAGAAAGGATTTGAGAGGCCCATCTAGATTAGCAGTTATATCTTGCACTAAGTTGCCGAAGCTAATAGAGAGAGGAAGCTACCTTTTCTTAGCCCAAATTTCTGAGAAAGGAGAGAAGGAGAAGAAGGAAAGGTGCATTGGGGATGTACCTATAGTTCGTGATTTTCCGGATGTGTTTCCCGATGATTTGCCGGGAATTCTGCCTACTAGGCAAGTGGAATTTCAGATTGAGTTAATACCTGGTGCTGCACCTGTAGCACGAGCGCCTTATCGTCTTGCACCGACTGAACTAGAAGAGTTGTCGAATCAATTAGCGGAGTTAGCCGAGAAGGGATTTATAAGACCAAGTTTTTCACCTTGGGGAGCCCCAGTCTTATTTGTGAAGAAGAAGGATGGATCGTTTCGTATGTGTATTGATTATCGAGAGCTGAACAAGTTAACGGTGAAGAATAGATACCCGTTACCGAGGATCGACGATTTGTTCGATCAACTGTAGGGATCGAGTGTGTATTCGAAGATCGATTTGAGATCGGGATATCATCAGCTTCGAGTGCGCGAGGAAGATATTCCGAAAACGGCTTTCAGAACCCGTTACGGGCATTACGAGTTTCAGGTGATGCCGTTTGGGTTGACTAACGCACCGGCGGTATTCATGGACCTCATGAATCGGGTGTGTAAGCCGTACTTAGATAAGTTCGTGATTGTGTTTATCGATGACATTCTGATTTATTCAAAGAGTAAGAAAGAACATGAGGAGCATCTAAGACTTATCTTGGAATTGCTCAGGAAGGAAAAACTGTATGCCAAGTTTTCGAAATGCGAATTTTGGATCCCAACGGTACAATTTCTAGGTCACGTAATTGATAAACAAGGAGTTCATGTGGATCCTGCTAAGATTGAAGCGATTAAAGATTGGGCTGCACCTACGACACCAACAGAAGTTCTTCAATTTTTGGGATTAGCCGGTTACTATCGAAGATTCATTGAGGGATTTTCGAAGATAGCAAAACCATTGACCAAATTGACTCAAAAGAGTGTTAAGTATGAATGGGGAGATAAGGAAGAGGAAGCCTTTCAGTTACTTAAGGAGATGTTGTGTAGTGCTCCTATTTTGGCGTTACCCGAAGGTAACGAGGATTTCGTCGTCTATTGTGACGCTTCTCATAAAGGTTTAGGAGCTGTGTTAATGCAACGAGAGAAAGTGATAGCTTATGCTTCCCGACAGCTCAAAAAGCATGAGAAAAACTACACTACCCATGATTTGGAGCTAGGTGCTGTAGTTTTTGCTTTAAGGATATGGAGACATTACTTGTATGGAACCAAGTGTGTAGTGTTTACTGATCACAAAAGTCTGCAACACATTCTGAACCAAAAAGAGCTTAACATGAGGCAGCGACGTTGGATTGAGTTGCTAAGCGATTACGATTGTGAAATTCGCTACCATCCGGGTAAAGCAAACGTTGTTGCTGATGCTCTTAGTCGAAAAGAGAGAATTCCACCATTACGAGTTAGGTCATTGGGAATGACTATCGTATCGCCATTACCGTCTCAAATATTAGAAGCTCAAACGGAAGCATTGAAAGCAGAGAATAAACCTGCTGAGAATATATTTGGGATGGCAGAAAATGAGAAAGGATTTGTTAAGCGTTCTGATGGATTATTATGTTTTGGAGATCGGATTTGGGTACCTTTATATGGAGAAATTCGAGATTTGATTATGCATGAATCGCATAAGTCGAGGTACTCCATTCATCCTGGGTCGGACAAGATGTACCAGGATTTGAAGAAATTATATTGGTGGCCAAATATGAAGGCAGATATAGCACTATATGTTAGTAAGTGCTTGACTTGCTCTAAGGTTAAAGCCGAGCATCAAAGGCCGTCAGGATTGTTGACGCAGCCAGAACTTCCAGTTTGGAAGTGGGAGCGGATTACGATGGACTTTATTACCAAATTACCAAAGACAGCTAGCGGTTGCGACGCTATATGGGTAATTGTGGATCGTTTGACTAAGTCTGCTCATTTCCTGGCAATTAGCGAAGATGATAGTGTGGAAAAACTTGCGAGGTTGTATGTGAAGGAGATTGTTTCTCGTCATGGAGTCCCGATATCTATTATTTCGGATCGTGATAGTCGTTTTACGTCGGCCTTGTGGCGATCACTTCAAACGGCTTTGGGAACGAGACTTGATATGAGTACTGCATATCATCCCCAAACCGATGGCCAAAGTGAGAGAACTATCCAAACTTTAGAGAATATGCTTCGTGCATGCATCATAGACTTTGGTAAGGGCTGGGAGAAGTATCTGCCCTTGCGGAGTTCTCCTACAATAATAGCTACCACACAAGTCTTAAGGTTGCACCATTCGAAGCTCTGTATGGTCGAAAATGCCGTTCACCTATTGGTTGGGCAGAAGTTGGAGATAGCCAACTCACAGGCCCTGAGCTTATCTTGGAAACTACGGAGAAGGTAACGCAGATTCGAGATCGACTGCAAGCAGCTAGAGATAGGCAGAAGAGCTATGCTGATCAAAGGCGTAAACCCCTAGAATTCCAGGTTGGAGACAGAGTTATGTTGAAGGTCTCGCCTTGGAAGGGTGTGATACGTTTTGGGAAACGTGGGAAATTGAATCCCCGCTACATTGGACCATTTCGTATTCTGGAAAGAATTTGGCCCGTAGCGTATCGTTTGGAATTACCTATCGAACTGAGTAAAGTTCATGATGTGTTTCATATTAGTAATCTGAAGAAATGCCTTTCAGAGGAAACACCAGTGATACCTATCAAGGATATTCGTGTGGACGAAAGTTTGAATTTCGTGGAAGAGCCGATTGAGATAATGGATAGAGAGATCAAACGACTCAAGAGGAGTCGTATTCCGCTCATCAAAGTTCGTTGGAATTCGCGGCACGGACCGGAATTTACGTGGGAACGTGAGGATGAGTTTCGGAAAAGATATCCGAAGTTATTCACTCCGTAGATGGATTATTTCGAGAGAAACCCGGGACGGGTTCCTTCTGAGGCTGGGAGGATGTGACAACTGGCAAAATAGGGAGACGTTTTATAAAACCCGCATTACATTTATATAATAAATATGGAATTTTTAGAAATTTATTGTGACGAGTTATTTTACAAACGTTGGTACTTGATTTTAATCGTACGATGTTTATGGAATTTAGTTATTTAGTTATGGTTTGTTTCGTTTCGTTCGTGATGATTTATTGTGAGATCGTTATTGTTGGCACTACTTTGACTTCGGCACTAGGTTGACCTAACAATTTATTTATATTTTTACGGAATTCGGATGTTTTATTATTTTTGGAACGGGTTCGGTTGGAAAAAAATGAATTGGTTATTAAAGGTTTCGGGTTTGGCCCGTGTGGTTACTCGGGGCTACTTAGCCCACTACACACTCTCCATATTATTACTAATAATAATAAAAACAAATTTTTTTTTTTAAAATCGTCCTTGTGGTCCGGTTTTATGCTAACACCCACACCACACCCTCACCATTTCACACTCTCCTCTCTCTCTCAATTTCTACATCTCACAAACCCTAATACCCCTTAGCCGCCGCACCAATCGGCCACCACAGCCACCTCACCGCCACTCCCACATCAACACCACCACCACAAATCAAAACTCCATCATCAAATCTACCCGATCTACTACCACACGCGCCCTAAAACTAAATTTTTTAACTCGTTTTATCACAAAAATCATCATCATCCTTATTGTTTTTGAAGTCTCTTCACGTTTTGGTCTTGGGAATCAAAGGTAGGTCGAGTTCGACCCGCGTTATGGTGAAAACGTGACCAAGGGTCACGGATTTAATTATTCTTTTTCGGATCTATGGTTAAAAACATGAAATACTAGTGGGTTTTTGATAAAAACATGATCTAAATCGAGTTTGGTATCCGGGTTGTGTTTATTTTGATGGGTCGAAGTGAACCCGAGAGCTTGTGCTCTCGGTTTGTTTTAATCTTGGATTCGGTTGTGGATTCGTGATGTTGGTTATCATTTTGATGGTTTTCTTGGTTGGTTCGATGCTCGGGTTGAGCGTAACCGAGACCCTCGAGGTCTCGGAGTTGGTTTTGTGGCTTGTTTTGTCGAGCCGAGTGCTATTGGGGTCCTCCCCACTTCATCTTGTTGTGTTGCTTAATTGTTGTCGAGACCCTAAGGGTTCGTTTGGTTTGTTATGGCTCGATGGGAGCAAGGCCGTGACCCCTTGGGTCCGGTCGAATGGATTGTTTTAATTGGACCTTGTGGTCGTTGGTATTTTGGCCGAACACCCCCCCTAGGGGCTGTTTTGGTTCGAGCAAGCTCAAAGAGCTAGCCGAGACTCTTTAGTCTCGGGTGTAGCTCCGTTTTATGTCTTGAACTTATGTTTGACCCGGGTTGACTTGGTAACTCAACCCGCCTATATTGGTTTCAGACAATATTGTTACTTGTGATTATTTATTCGGGTAATGTTCACCTTTTGGACATTTGGTTTATTATCTTGGTTATGTTGCGGTATCTATTGTATTTGAGTATATTTGGAGATGTGTTGACGAAAGTGATTTGGGGACCGTTGTGATACGGTTATTAGATGACGGAGATAGGTTAGTCGGGTGCCGTAGTTGGACCCTCATGTTGTAGCACGTGGAATTGAGATTGGTTGGACGGAGTTATTATATTTATTATTGTGACTTGATTATATTGTTTGGACTTGGACTATGAGCCGAGGGTCATGACTCGGACATTTGGACCAAATTCTATGACTCGATAAATCTTTAAAGGTTGATATTAAAAATAAAACTCGTAATAATATTATTAAGAATATAATCGTTTATATACGTATATAGACGTGTTAAACGTACATATATATATATATATATATAAATGCGTATATTAATAATAAAATGATCACGAGTAAACGTATAATAATAAAGCGATAGTTATTACACTACGAAAATGGTGCAATAAATATCGGGATATTATTATAACTAATAACCATATATATATATAATGACGAACTTTACGTCAAATAACTAACAACTAAAAACGTGATTTTAATTATAAACTAGAAACTTATCGAGTTATACGAATTTTTGGGTCTTTAAAGTCCAAGTGGGCCTTATATTGTGACTTCGTGTTGTCACGGATATATGACGGTTAATATAAACATTTTATATATCGAATGGCTTATTCTAGATCGAGTTATTTGACGATATAAAATGGATATATTAATGTGCATCGTATCCCACGACGCCCATAGGATGTGGTATATATTTTAGGGCAATGAATTACTATATGTCTCGTGGAATTTTGGCCGATTCGACAATATATATAGGGAATTCATTGGGCTACGACATATACCAAATAGAAATTTATGTGCAATGTGTTTTAGATTGGGTATAATTGTGGAACGATATATTACGTAAATAAATATGGGAGGTTACCAAATCGACGGATTTGATAAGCTTCGATAATTATTTAAATAATATATTGGGCTAACGTTAGACCTGTAGTTGTCTTATTATCGTTCTTTGTTGTGGCTTTTTGGTTTGTGCTGTGTCGACCCTACACCCGTATGGATACCAAACGTCGAATTTCAAATGAATATGAAGTAAACTCGAGAAATGGATAATTTTGGAAAGTAAAATGAATTACGTTCGGGAATGGGAATATTTGATTTTGAGGAAATGATTTCTGAACGGGTTTAATATTGTTAGGAAGTGCCGAGTCAGTAGTTGCCGTTACGTGAGTTGCTTGAGATTACTTACGTCTTTCTTCTATCATTTCTTTTGAGGATTTCTGGACTTGAGGTGAGTCATAGCCCCACTTTTACTCTTGAACTTTGTTTTCAATACTTGGGGTGAGAAACGTGCAAATGTTTTATGTGGACTATTATCGCTTTTTGATTTCAAAACTTGCTATGCTTATAGAACTAGGTAGAGCGAGGCCTAGACTTGAGCTAGGTAAGCTATTGATTGGATTGATTTGAGCTATAGTGTGCACCTATAGGGATGATTTGATTTGATTGGATTACTTTGGTTGGATGATTGAGCCCTAGTCTAGCTAGCAAGCGTTTTGCGTATATGTCCACTATATTGAATTAAGAATCTAAACCTATGATCTCACCAGCGAAAGCTGACTTTTAGCGCGTTTTCTCAGGTAATTAAGTGATGCTCTGCGGATGCTTGGGATTGGAGGCTTGGCATTTGGCACCGGTTATGGATCTATATTTCTAAAAACTCTGATAACTATTGTGGACCTACATTTATTTTTCTTTGGGCCTGACTTTGGATGTTTTTGGGATAATGTAAACTTTAAAACCCCGCGTGGTTGTGTTTTATCTTGTTTACTTATCTCGTTCTTTTATGTCTTGTGTTTGGATACCAATCCCCGTAACACCTCGAAAGCTTGTTGAGTCTTCCGCTGTACCAAATTTTGGGGGTGTTACACGACCCTGCGAGTCAACACAGATAGAAGATGTAAATGAATCCAACATAACCGGTTTCCCCACTTGAGTAGCAATCAAGCTTAAGCCAACCTCCGAATAAGCAACTATAGTTAAATTATGTAATTTAAGCCAAACAGGAATCGTAGTTACCTCATTCTTGGTTAGGGGAACATTAAGATACCATTTCTTAAGAATAAAAGGTGAATGACGGATTAACCACGAGCCTTGTTGGAGAACCTACTGCAATCTGTTCTTAGAAGAAAGCTTAAATAAGAAAACACCCGCTTCATTCTTCATAATCTTTTGCACGCCAAATTTCTTCAATGTATTAGTAACATAGTTCTGCACAATTGGAAAAGCTATAGTTTTTCCTAAGAAGTACCCAACAAGAGTGTTCTCATACCGACCTAAAACGGGTTCCATCGCCTCCTTAGGGAGTTTAGTATCATGGTTAGGAACCCGATCTTCATTAACCATCTACCTAAAATTCACCTTATGAGAAGTACTATTGGCACCAAGCAAAGAAGCAAATGATTGCTCCTTTCCAGTAACATTACTTTTACCCTCACTAGTACCACAAGTCGTTGGTGCTGAATAAGATGTTTTAGGACCAGAAGACATATTCTTGTCCACTAACGTAGACAAGTTAATATCACCATCATCCACACTCCAATCAAGAATAATAGGACCAGGCGATTCACATGGAGGCTGATTACTAGGACCATCACCATTAACACTTCCATCACCATTAACACTTCCATCACCATTAACAACGATACCAACCTTAGAAGTAGATTTACCTAATCCCGTAGCAGAATCAACATTCGTATCAACTTTGGAAGCATTACAAACCTCACTTGCATCAACATTAACACTGCCACCCAACTTATCCATAGAATCCTTAAAATTATTTAAGATCGATGCAATGCTCTCCTCACCATGGTTCGATACACTATGTCACACCCCCAATTTACCTGACTTGCAGCGGAATGGAATACCTGGGGGTGACTGTCATATCATCACAGTTACAGTTACATTGAACGACCTAAAGTGTCGTTTGGAAAATACGTCGTTTGATCATTAAAAACATTCAGAGTTTACAAGACATAGGTCCCAAAAGATGTTGTCAATTTCAGTAAAATAAGTTCAACAAGATCAAACGTTCATAAGTGCAGAAAAATATAGTCAGACGCGTCGTCTCCGTGACTCCATGAAGGTCCAAATGCATGCAACATGAGCTACCTTAATAACCTGAAAATACATGCTAAAGTGTCAACACGAGGTTGGTGAGTTCATAGAGTCTTGTGAAAAAGAATGTAATGCATATGAATGAAGGTATCCCAGCAAAGGCATCGTAAATCCACTCAGTTACAAGTCCCGCCATAAGAGACTTGTAACCTGTGTGTTTACAACCCACTGCCAAATGTAATATGTATACGTGAACAAATGTAATACTTGTATCCAAATTCCATGATAAATATAGCAAACGGCTATATAAATAATTTAGTCCATGAGGCCATATGATAAATCAGTCAAGTGGGAAAATCTGTAATAAGGTTGATGCAAAAGCATCATAATTCAGTAATAAAGTTGATGTAAAAACATCGTAATTCAGTAACAAAGTTGATGTAAAAACATCGTAATTCAGTAATAAAGTTGATGTAAAAACATCGTAATTCAGTAATAAAGTTGATGTAAAAACATCGTAATTCAGTAATAAAGTTGATGTAAAAACATCGTAATTTAGTAATAAGGTTTATAAAAAAAACCATCAGTATATAACTTTAATCGTATGTACAATAACCCAAGTATAAAGTAAAGTAATAAGATTTCAGTCATAAAATTTACATTGGCTCTTAAGCTCATGACCCCGAAGCTAGACGTTACTTGGCCCCAAATGAGTGGTTACCAGGCACTCTAATATTAAAGACATGAAATGCATCTGTAATTCTGTTGGAGCAACCCAAACACAGATGGAGGAGTCACCCTCAATAGATCTTTTCACTCACTCTCGCTTGTAACTTAATTAACGGTCCATGATAATAAAGGGGACTTGTCCTGACGTGGTAAATAAGGCAACTTAAGCAATGTAAGGAATTTAATACTTTGGCATTGTACAAAAATAATTAAAGCAGTGTATTCTCTCCCAGAAGTAATTCAAATCGTATAAAAGTATAAAACAAGTATTTAAGCATGTATCTCCCCCAAAGAGTTTATAAAGAAATTAAACAAGTAAAAGTGGGGCTATGACTCACCTCAAAATAATGGTACTCGTGAGATGAAAGGAAATGAACAATCAAGGAAATGACAATCTGCCGCAACCTAATATGAATTATGAACGATCTACTTAGATCATGAAATGACATTATGAATATCCATGCACATGTTTCCCTATACCACTCTTACTTGAAGAAAATACTAGTTGATGTCAAAATATATATATTTTCCAAGACTTAGAAAATAAGGCAACTAGAAAATAAAACTAGTCGAAATGTATATATATATCGTATATATAAATGTTAGTGTTGAAATCCTCGATTTGAAATCCTTGAAATAACGCCTTGTAGTAATAGAAATATACTTGTATTCACTAATACATCATTAGTTATGATTTTGGATACTTGGTTAATATTTCTAGAAATCTAGAATTTAGTACGTAGAAGTAGTATTATTATTATTTCTAGTAAAAGCTGCCAATTATAGTGAGTTTTTGTCGATATTGAAACGTGAATATCTTTGTCGTTATAAGTCGGTTTTACTTGTTCTTTATATCCACGGTTACGTCTTAGTATGTAGTAATATATTTTGGAAAGCTTGGCTCCTCCGGGTTATGTCTAAAGTCTCTTTTTGTCCGACGAAAAACGTCCATCAGCATGTATTTTTCAGGAAAATAGTTTTCGTCGTTAATATTGAAAAATTCATAACTCCTTCGTTATAAACTCTTTTTAATCCGTTCTTTCGCCTACGGATTCGTTTTTGAAAGTATATTCTAAGAATTTTGCCAAAGTTTCCTTTGTATTTACTGATTTTCCTGGGTTTACCAAAATGGGACAGTAGGTATATTTACTTGTTACAAATCCATTTTTCATGTCCAAAACTAGTTTCTACTTCAACCAAATCTCTTGCAAACACCACAAATCTATACTAATCGTACCATACACCTTCTTAGGTTGCCATGGGTTCCTAATGACTAGTAATCAAGTTAATTTAACAAGGGAACACCTAAATCACAATCTAGGGTTTGTATGTTCAAAAAGTATACAAAAATAAAGTGGTATAACTAGTTTGTGCATGAAATTAAGCATGAATACCATAAGATACATATGTTAATTAGATGAAAACATGAAAATAATTTTGAATACTCACTTTGAAATAATAGGTGATGAGATGATGAGAAACCTTGGATTACTTGTGTTTTTGTGGTATGATTCTTGATTAGGAAGACAAAATGAACAACTTTGATGCTTTAGCTTTTGAAAAATCATCACTTGATCATGGAGAATGAACTTGGGTCGTGGTTTTGATGAGGAAGATGAGAAAATGAGAGCTTTTGATTCAAAATTTTATTATGTATTATGAAAAAGGTGTTTGTAGAGATATTTATGCAAAGGTTCATAGTATAATAAGGTTTCATATATGCATGAGGTCAAGGAGGGGGGTTCATGGCTGATTTTCAAAGGGTTCATAAGCCATAATATGGACTTTGATTTATTTAGGATAGTTAGTGGATGATTTGTAGTATAAGTATAGGTTTTTAGGTGTTAAATTTAGGTAATCGTAGTTAGTTTTTAGTTATCATTGAGTACCGGGTTTGCGAGAAATAAATTTTAACAAGTTAGTCGGGACTTAATAAAGTCATAAAAATGTTAAAAATACGTTGGGTACAAGTATTGAGTGTTCGGGTGATTATTGTTTAGTTTTCACGAAAACCGTCGTAATATTTATAAACTTACGTTATAAATAAAATATATTTCCAAAATACTGGGTAAATGAATGTAATAACTTTTATGATGATAAAATGGATATAAAAATATGTCGGGACCATTGGGGGAATATTTAGATATATTCTTCGTGTATAAACCGGGTGTTAACGTTTATTATAAATACTTATACGTAAAACGTTAAATGTATCAAATATATAAATTTGAAAATCCTAAGAGTGGTATAACATGTATATGACCTACTGATGATATGCAGACTGTCTCTAGTCTGTATGCAATGTCGTTACTGATAATGAAATGAATTCGCACCAGAACCAATTCGGTTACGTGAATTTGAATACCCGTAAACTAAATTTACGATGAAATGAATAATGCACGTGAATGATGAAATTTCTTCCGGAATGAATAGTGTTCAATGAATAGTAAAATTTCTGAATGCTTCTCGGAATGTCAAACTGACACCAAATATGATGAATAGTAAGCTGATGAATAGTGTTTTTATGAATAGTGTTTTGATGAATAGTGTTTGATGAATAGTATTTTTCCAAAGTTCGGGAAATGACCTGAAATGGTGAGTTGTGACACATTACCAGCTGCATTACCCACAAGTTTCACATCCTTGGTCGCACTAGTTGATGTCAAAACCCCTTATTCATATTCACATCACCAGTTTCACTCAACGATTTGCTAACAGTTTGCACCCCTTATGGAGCACTATCATTGTTCAAAAAACCCTTTTCCACCTCTCTTAACCCACAAACAAGACACTAACAATGACTGAAAACCACGAATAACAGAAAATAGCATGTAGCAACCCACAATAATCGAACAAGAAAACCCTAACTAGAACAGTTAGGGTTTTAAGCATACGCACCTTAAAACCTAACCACCAACCATCGTTACAGGATATACGAAAATTGAATTATAACAGAAAGGTAAATCTTGAATACACAATCGATCATAATATAAGATAATTCACCCATAACAAATTAAAGCATGGAATGCACACCGACCCACAATAATACCACCGACCAATTGATAAAGAATAATGCCACCGATCCACGATCAAAAAAGTATGAGGTGAATATTATGAATCACCACCAATCAGGTCTAGAATTCAATTGTAAGTACCATGCACTAAACGACAAGATCAAAGAAGAATTCAATGATCGGACATTTTGTGTTTTTGTCGCCAAAGAGAGAATCGCTTAGGGTGATTCGGTGTCTACTTCTACACTTCGTTCATTGGCCATTGGGTTGTAGTCGTGCTTGTCTTAACTTTTATAAGGGAGTGCCGAGAGAGGTACCCTAGATTTAAAAAGGGAGGTTGTTGAGTACACTTACTGAGGATGTGTCAAAAAGAGTGTGTTTTAGATGCTGATCGGGTGGATGTCCTATTATATAGAGGTTATGTTAGATTACTTTAAGAATACTTTTTATGTTGATTATTGAATTGGTGTAGATTTAGGTTTTCATATTTCAGTAGCTACGGTTACATATCTTAATATGTGCTGCTGATGATGATGAGTATTCGATGTGACATGCACTTCGGTTCAATAGTGACACTACTCCAAGATACATGTTTGTGTATAAAAATAGGGAGTTCAAGTTGTATTATTAGCTTGCAGTGGCTGAACCTGTATTGGATTTAAGTGTGTCGTGAATAATAATGATTAGCTGGAGCGGTACGTGAGCCTTGATATGGTTGTAAAGGTAGACGAGGACTATTTTTGGCAATCTCGTTAACTAAGAGTTAATAATTTTCTCACTGTAAGAATGCATTCGAGCTGCTTGACGTATTAAATAGCAAGTGCTACTGTTCTTCTACCACAGGTGTAGATCTCCCACCTGTATAATTAAGACTTTATATGTAACTATAAGAATGTAGCAGCAAATTAATCTGTGATAGAGGTTGCTTTTGAGCTTGTCAAACTGGTTGCCCTTTTCCATGGTATCCGTATATGGCCGAATAATGTGAATGGAAGATTCCACCTAAACCTTGGGACCAAAATAATGTTTGGGAAAGAACAGGTTCCTAGCCAAGCTATAAAAATGCATGAAGTGTTGTTATGAAAATTGCACATATAATGAGATGAATAGCCTTTTACTATTTCATGTCACATGATTCCTAATTTTCTCGGTCATATCCTGTTCAGTGGGAGCGCACTCTGTGCTTAGGAGAACACATATCAAGATTAGAAAAAGTTTTACCCTAATGAATGAAAAAGCAAAAACTATATATAGATTTACAAGGCGGACGACGTCGGGTTATAAGTCCTGACGCCGTCAGGTCTCCGCTTTTAGGGTTTCATATCGCCCAAGAGACCTTCTGACGCCGTCCCTTTATAATACTTCTGGGCCGCCTCGTGTTAGTGTAAAGCCAGGCGGCCTCGAGCTTTTTATGCCTGACGCCATCCCGTATAAATTTCCAAATTCTTTTCTAGGGCGCCTAGTGTAAAATTCCATCTCATCACTTCATAAGGCGACGATGTCAGCTCCAAAGCGTGACGCCTTCTGGTGTTATTTTCAGACTTTTTCTTGGTTTTCTTGTTTTCTTCATTCTTGATCATAAAAACGTCCAAAAAGCTCCCAAATGCTCCATTTTCCAGAATTCATGTCCCAAGTACCTAAAATGACAAAATAAACGATTTAAGGTAATATTTGACCATAAAAATAAAAGAAACGGGATGGTAGTCCGTATGTTTTTTCTACTCTTCTTTTTCTATTTTTTTCATTTTTCTTGTCTTTTCAATTTTTTTTCATACACTCTTGCCCTACCATCCAAAATAATACATCAAAGGGAGCTTGTTTCATCCCCTTACACTTGAACTTTTACATAATTAAAAATAAAGACTCGAATCAAGATAATCAAAACACTTGGAATACTTTAAAACATTAACGCATATATGGGGGTAATAAATGATGTTCTTCCCCATTACTCCATTACACTAGTACTTTACCCATGAGTCCCAATCATTCCAAAACAATATGTACAAGATATGACTCGACTTAGCAACCATGTAATGAATTAGACAATTAACTAAAGGTTTAAAGAAATAACAATAACGCACTAAAGAAGCGTGCATACAAGGTAGGCTAAGGCGATTTGTGTGTACATTTGGGGGTGGATTGCAAAAAAATTCTTCCTTTAAGTAAGATGCTTAAAGTTAGAAATGAAAAAGATAGGCT
The DNA here is from genome assembly GCA_030686995.1 of Artemisia argyi. Classification (NCBI taxonomy): domain Eukaryota; kingdom Viridiplantae; phylum Streptophyta; class Magnoliopsida; order Asterales; family Asteraceae; genus Artemisia; species Artemisia argyi. The sequence continues at coordinate 198,217,726 of CM060685.1, read as the reverse complement.
CTGAGGGTTGTTGTACTAGGGGTATCGTGTACTAAAAATGAGTACATCGCAAAGGTGTGGGAAAATTACTTGACCAATAAAGCCAATTCAATTATAATACAGGTTTAGAACAAGGGTTATCCTAATTCCTCTTATCATATAATAAGTCCTAATTACACGAATGTAGTCTCACTAGTGGTCTCGGAATGCATCGCTAACGCAAGTTCTAGAATCTGAATACTACCGGTACACTCACAAGCACTAACGGTAAATGCTTTTTCCTAATAATCTAAAGGCGAACCTCACATATTTGGGGTGGAAATTTTTGAGTGGTACGGTTTTTGTGCTATTCATATAACTCCTATCCATGAGACGTTTATTAAGACTAAAGCTTCACTCCTATATGTTGCAAAAAATTTTAAATTTGGTGCCAAATTTACCCTAACAAGTATTTTTCTTTCAGTTTTATTACGCATTAACTACTCAACATAACAAAAATCAAGCGAAGTTGTAGTTTCTTAGGTATCCCAATTTACCCCCTTTATATTTAAGTCGAACATTGTCCCCAATGTTCAATTAAAAGATATAAAAGTAAAAATAAATGAGAATGAAAGAAACTAATACTCCCCTAATTCGCTTGGTATGGAAGATATGGTAACATGGTTAGATCTTCCTCCAAGAAAATGTGCATGTAAAGCTTCACTCCTGGAATATAATCATCTTCTTGTCTAATATAACCTGTTAAACAGCAAATAAAACAAACGCGAAACCTCACATAAAATCAGTGGTAAACTCTATATATAAAAGTAAATCCTAGAAAGCAAATAAAGATATAATGCTTGCAAAATAATTGCTTGCAGATTCCTGGATTTTAAAATTTTGAGATTTTACGAAACTTTACAATTCTCGCAGAAAACAAAATCTGGATAAATTTTCAGAAAATAAAATCCGACGCCGTCAGGTTTTAACCCTGACGCCGTCAGATTGGACCTGACTGAATTTTTAAATTTTGTTTTCGGAAAATTTCTAGAAGAATCCATGTTTTAAGACCTAGAATCCCTATGTGGAAAACTAGAAGGGGGGTTGAATAGTTTTACGTCTTTTTAATTTTATTATGAAAACTTAGTTTAGTTTTAAAACCTTATTTGCTTTTAAAACTTTGATTCAATCTTATGTGAACTCAAATCTTGAACAATATGAACAACTATATATAAGTATGAACAATAATAATATAAGCTAAGTATGTGAAATCAACACATGCACAATATAAACAATTATAGCTATATACGAGAGATAAGTAAGTAATCGTTTATTTTATAATCCTTAGTTATATTTTTTATGAAAACTTTACTTGATCGCAATGATCAATTATATGTATGTTACCTTTTTAGTTTGATTGTAAAAACTTTGTTTTGTGAATGAAACTTTCGTTTGATCTTTAAGTAAAATCAATACTAGCACTATATGAGCAAATATATATATACGTCTACGTCTACAAAAGTAATAACGATATAAGCAAGATAATAAGTAAGATATGGAAAGATCTAACCGCTAGACAACGGATTTATAGTGGTTCGGCTACAAGGACACCTTCCTTGTCCTACTCCACTCCTCGAGTCACCTACTCGAGAATTTTCTTCACTATGCCAACAAGCTCCCTTATGGCGGAGAAAACCTTACACACCAATATGCACACCACAACTTCGTCACAACTTATTCACACCTTCTACACAACTTCTTCACACCTAGTCACTACTTAATCACAACACTACTTCTTCACACCTAGTCACTACTTAATCACAACACTACTTCTTCACACCTATCTATCTTCACAACTATCTACTTCACAACAATCTTCTTCACAACTATCTACTTCCCAACTTCTCTACTTCACAACTATCTACTACACACTCACTCTATCTACACACCTTGCTAATCTATCTTCTATCAAATATTCACAACAAGTTACACAAAGAAATATATATAATGGATGATACTCTAACAACTTGGATGTGGAGGTCACAACAAGTTGTAATACTTCTTCTCTTGAAGGATTGAAGTATTCTTCTCTTGCACTTGAAAGGTAAAGGTTTGGATCACTTTGAAACAAAGATTTATGTATGTATGATCAAAGGATTCTAGAGAATAGAAATGAGATTTAGAACAGAAAGTTTTGGGGTGCAAAAGGTGAGAAAAATCTGTGGAATGAACCAGTATTTATAGGGGGAAAAATACTGTTTGGGAGTGTGGCCGGTCCACTTAATAATTAAGGGGATCACCTAGTATAATTAACGGGGCCGCCTAATAAATTTTTTTTTCTTCAGATTTTTTGTCTTTTTGTGGGGGAGGTTTTTCCTGAAGAATGTAGACGTTTTTTGGGTTGAAATTTGAATTCAAAATATTTATTTTGAATAAAACATTTCTTATAAATACAAAAATGTTTTGTATAAGTTTAAAAATGTTTGTCCCACTTTAATAAAATGTAAGGTTTGTAAAAATAAAAATTCCTTTGATTATAAAATGCATTAGACACTTTGTTTATTCATACCTTAAGTGATATGGATGCTAAAGCAAATATTTACGACTAAATACTTGTTTAAGTCATAATTTGTAGTTCAATGAGTTTACATTTTGTGATTATCAAAACATAGAGATATCGATATATGTTAATAATGTTTTTAGGCATTATTTATATCAACAATCTCCCCCTTTTTGATGATTACAAAACCTAAACTCATCAAGTCTAAAAATTAATTTTTAGACATGTATTTAGTGAGTTTATATTCACTTCTCCCCTTTTCGTAGAATCAAAAAGGTTATGCCGACTAGCTTCATAAATGAAGTTAGACGGGATGAAAGCTCCCCCTTGATGTGTGCTCCCCCTCGTTCGAGGGCACCAAGGAATCGAGATATGGAATGCTCGCAAGAAAAATATTAGAAGCACAAGCATATATAGAAGAATATGCAATATACAAATAACAAGCATAGCAAACAAATATTAAGGATACATAACAATTAATTCAGAGTGATAATGTTAAAAGATCCTAATTTGCCAAAGAGAGCCATCGGACTTGCTTGTAACAAAAGGTTGGTTGATTCGTATTTGAAAGTGAAAATCATAAGCATATAGTATGCTTAGATAGTTGATGATGGAGTGTTTGGAATGAAGATGGTTGAGTTAGGGTAAGGTTGTTGGATTAATGGAGGTATATGTTTGGGTCATGAATGTTGGAGATTTTGGTGGTGGAGAGTTTGTAGCAGAAGAGGTTGATTAAGGTTTTGGATGTTGTTCAAGTGAGGGTATTGGATGTGATCTAGTGAGAAGACATTCAATCCAAGTGAAGTGTTCATTGAATGCAATGGTTTTTAGGAGAAAGATGCAACAAGGTCAATTGTTGACATGTTTTTTTTCAACTTGATTTATGTTGTGTGGTAATGAGGGTGAGCTAGATGATGGTCGATCCAAATTGCGTTGAGCAATATGTAAGGCTAAAAGAGCATTAAGCTCATGGGCTTCTTGTAGCTCCTAAACGAACTTCAAGTGTTCGAAGGAAGGTGATGTTGGTGGAGCATGATAGTTGTCTTGGATGAGGGTTTGAACATGCAACATAGGAATGGCATGTGAAGTTGTAGGATGTGGTGGTGATACTCTTGGTGGTGGAGACATGTTTGAGCTTGGGTAATCATGAAAACATGATATGGGTGGAAGAGATGCTTCATGAGTGGATGGTGTTTTTGTTGAGTGAGCAACATGTAAAGTGTTGGTAATGAGGTTGGGATTATTGTTTTGGGATTGTGCATGCTCATCATAAGAAGGAGCATTAGTGAAAGCACGAATGGATGATTTGTTCTTAAATGGATCATTTTTGTGAGAGTGAGGTTTAGGTGTTAGTTGATTATGAACAACATCGCTTGAGTTGTGAAAGGGTTCATTTGAGTGAACATGAGGTTTGTGTATCATGAAATATGGTTTGACCTTCATGGGTTAAGTTGTAGTGGTGATGACACACTTTGTAGAGTGTAGGGAATGGTTATATGGTTGAATCTTTTTGTGATGATGATTAGGTGGAGTTATTGGTGAAGATGGAAAATGAGTATCAAGTGATGTGATTGGTAGGATCAAGGATGAATAAACTATGATGGAAGGTTTAGGATAGAATAGGTTTATGAATTTTGGGAAGTGTAGGATGAAATGGGCTAAAAAGTAGAAAAAGGAAACAACACCTTCGACCATCAGATGGCCACTCCCCTTAATTGGAGGCCGGTCCCCTTAATAATTAAGGGGGCCACCTTATGATTTAAGGGGGCCGCCCATCTGGTGATTCCCAGATTGCCAGAAAAGGGGTTTTTGGTAGTGAATTGCAGAAAGGTTGTGTTTTTGGTTTCAAACAAGTCCAACTCTTTGAGGCAATTAAGTATATACTAATTATGTAGGTAATTATGTAGCCAAAGCATATTAATCAAAGAGATTAAGTAAACTTGCAATTTCATCTAGCATGCAAACATACTCATCAAGCAAGTAAAATATAAGTGCTATGAAACAATAAGCAACATCAAGTATTTCATAACTACATAACTAGGAGGATTAATCCTAATGTGTATCAATGTGCAATAAGTGGGTAGTTATGATAGCATGGATTTTAGATTTGTTACAAACAAAGTCTTAATGAACAAACCGTGGTCCTCTTGATTTGATTTAGTTCACTTATAAGTGTCATTTATATAAATGTAGATGAAAAATATGAGATCACCATGCATGATTTTAAAAGAGACGTTTTTAGCATTATTCAACAATGTTTGAAAGTAAGTTTTCACTTAGATGTGAGAGTTATTTGAATAAAATACATTGGGTTTTTACTTCAAAATGTGTGAATGAACGGTAAAGAATATTTTCCCAATCTTTAGTTTTGATCAAAACAAAATTGTGGATATTGATAGTGAAAACATGTTATTTAAAAGTGGGATAGTTATTTGAAAAACTATTTTCCAAAATGTGAGGTTTTTGCACATTTTTAGAGATATTAGATTTTTGACAACAAATATCATAAATCAAATATTTTAAAAAATGTTTATTAAAGATCTCATGCTCAAGAGGATTGGTTAAGCCCATTATTATCTCATGTTATCGTTTCTACATATCCTATGATCCTAAAGGAAATGAAGACGATAATTTATATGTTAGATGCGAGAGTGTTGAATGGGGTATAACCTAACATCTATAGTTCCTTTGTTTTCGCACGCTTATCTAACTTAATGCCATAGTCTACGAGAGCTTGTTTCATCCATAGTTTTCTTACACGCGGGATCTAATCCTACTTCTATATTAACGATCGATCCACTTAACTCATTTCACTTCATCACCATGAGTTTGCTAATAGTGGATATAGAAGATTTCCATTTTATATTTCGTTCGGCAATGAACAATTTTATCTTATTCCTAGGAGAGTCAACCAATGATGTTTCTAGGTTATAAGAATATAAGCTATTATGTACACATATATGTATAGCTAAGCATTAATCTAACTAATCATATATCTAAGCATGCAAATTATAGCGATGAACTTAAAAGAAACGCGTACTTTTTAGTCTTCAATGGAATATCTTCAAGCACTTCAAGTGACCATGTTGACTTATAGAAGTCATTTGTAGATGATATTCTAACTTCTTCCAAGATTAACAGCTTAGCCACTTGGTTTCCATTGTCTCATTGGTCCAAAGTTGTTTGGTCCAAACATATTCAACATTTGGCTAGGATGCATGTATGGTGGTAGTATTCCCCAAGGATTGTAACTTGGTTGATAATTCCACATTTGATGACTAGTATTATTGTAGTTTTGTCTATTTTGGTTTCTTCTAGGTTGAGGTGTTTTAGATCAAGTATGAAGATTATTTGGTTTTCTCGGTGGTGGAGTTTTAGATCTTAATTTAAATTTAGAGGATCCTACTTCGGTCTTTAAGGATGGTTTATAAAAAGTTTTTACTTTTTCATCATTCGCAATGGGTATTTTTCTATCTTTTGTAAGTATATACTTAGGTTTTGATTCTAATGATTTTTGTTTACTAGATTCACATTCAAACTTTATACTTTTATTTTCACTAGTTGAAACATTAGTTGAGGTTAATCCTAGACCGGTTTTATCTCCCGAAGTTTCTTGAACACTTATTATTTTCTTAAGTGGGTTACTACTATTTTTAAACTTGTCAAGTTTGAAAATTTCATCTTTAAGTTTTTCGTTTTCATTATTAACCTCTATGCATGTTTTACATTTTATAAAAAACTTCTTTTCCTTTTTCCAAATGTTGTAGTCTAATTTTTAATTCGAGTACTTCATTTTCTAATAGATTATTAATATGTTTTAGTGACTTATTTTTAGCTATAACTTTTTGACCTAATTTGCATAACCTATTGTATTCACTATCTAGGTCTTTTTCGTCTAATGATAAATTTTCGTCACTAAAGTATTCGGTTTCGGAACGTACCTCGCTTGATGTCTTAGCCATAAGACATTTCTCCTCATTTGTGATTTCTTTCTCATCGTCATCGCTATCACTCCAAGCTCCTCCAACAAACGCCTTTTGATTTTGATTTCTTGACATCATTGGACATTTTCCGATGAGATGATTTGGATCACCACATTTGAAGCACTTCCTATCACTTTTGCCATTTTTGTCATCTTTATTTCTTTGGTTTGCTTTCCTTTCATCATGCGGTTGTCTAACGAATCTTCCTCACCTTTTGAAGAATTTCTTGAAGTCTCGTACGGCCATAGCATACTCTTCATCGTCACTTTTGGAGGTTGAGCATTCTTCGTCACTAGAGTCCTTTTTAGCTCTCAACGCAATTGATTTGCTTTGCTCCCTTTTTCCTTTGACCATCTCGGAGTCTTTCTTTATTATTTCTTCGTAGACCTTTAAGTTGCCGATCAATTCGTCAAGTTGTAGAGTTGACAGATTCCTTGATTCTTCAATAGCCGTGACTTTAGCTCGCCATTTTGGATGAAGAGCCCTAAGAAATTTCCTAACAAAATTCTTACTAGAAGAATTCTCATCAAGTGCTTTTAAACTTGTGATAATAGTGTTAAATCTAGCAAAAGCATTATCTATTGATTCCTCCTCCGAAATCGTAAATTGTTCATATTGTTGAACAAGAAAATCTATTTTGTTATCTTTAACTTGACTATTACCTTGGTGACTGATTAGTAAAGAATCCCAAATTTCTTTTGCGGTTTTACACATAAAAATTCTTTCATATTCTTTGCGTGGTGACGCATTATAAATGACCATTTTAGCCTCATTATTTTTTGCTAGTTTCTTTTTCAAATCATCATTTTGTTTTTCAAAAGATACAATTTCATCCTTTTTAGTTTCAAAATTAAATTGAATAGGAGGAAAATCACCAAAGGTAATAACATGCCAAAGATCAAGATCTTTTGATTTCACATAAGTTTCGAATCTATTTTTTCAATAAAGAAAATCATCACTTTCAAATAATGGTGGTCTTTGCATAGATTGCCCTTCTAAATATTTTTCAGATTCCATAGATCGTTACAAGTTTTAAAATACAATATATTTTAAAAATCTTGTTTGACGTGGCTCCTCATACCAATTGTGGAAAACTAGAAGGGGGGTTGAATAGTTTTACGTCTTTTTAATTTTATTATGAAAACTTAGTTTAGTTTTAAAACCTTGTTTGCTTTTAAAACTTTGATTCAATCTTATGTAAACTCAAATCTTGAACAATATGAACAACTATATCTAAGTATGAACAACAATAATATAAGCTAAGTATGTGAAATCAACACGTGCACAATATAAACAATTGTAGCTATATACGAGAGATAAGTACGTAATCGTTTATTTTATAATCCTTAGTTATATTTTTTATGAAAACTTTACTTGATCGAAATGATCAATTATATGTATGTTACCTTTTTAGTTTGATTGTAAAAACTTTGTTTTGTGAATGAAACTTTCGTTTGATCTTTAAGTAAAATCAATACTAGCACTATATGAGCAAATATATATATACGTCTACGTCTACAAAAGTAATAACGATATAAGCAAGATAATAAGTAAGATATGGAAAGATCTAACCGCTAGACAACGGATTTATAGTGGTTCGGCTACAAGGACACCTTCCTTGCCCTACTCCACTCCTCGAGTCACCTACTCGAGAATTTTCTTCACTATGCCAACAAGCTCCCTTATGGCGGAGAAAACCTTACACACCAATATACACACCACAACTTCGTCACAACTTATTCACACCTTCTACACAACTTCTTCACACCTAGTCACTACTTAATCACAACACTACTTCTTCACACCTAGTCACTACTTAATCACAACACTACTTCTTCACACCTATCTATCTTCACAACTATCTACTTCACAACAATCTTCTTCACAACTATCTACTTCCCAACTTCTCTACTTCACAACTATCTACTACACACTCACTCTATCTACACACCTTGCTAATCTATCTTCTATCAAATATTCACAACAAGTTACACAAAGAAATAGATATAATGGATGATACTCTAACAACTTGGATGTGGAGGTCACAACAAGTTGTAATACTTCTTCTCTTGAAGGATTGAAGTATTCTTCTCTTGCACTTGAAAGGTAAAGGTTTGGATCACTTTGAAACAAAGATTTATGTATGTATGATCAAAGGATTCTAGAGAATAGAAATGAGATCTAGAACAGAAAGTTTTGGGGTGCAAAAGGTGAGAAAAATCTGTGGAATGAACCAGTATTTATAGGGGGAAAATACTGTTTGGGAGTGTGGCCGGTCCACTTAATAATTAAGGGGATCACCTAGTATAATTAACGGGGCCGCCTAATATTTTTTTTTTCTTCAGATTTTTTGTCTTTTTGTGGGGGAGGTTTTTCCTGAAGAATGTAGACGTTTTTTGGGTTGAAATTTGAATTCAAAATATTTATTTTGAATAAAACATTTCTTATAAATACAAAAATGTTTTGTATAAGTTTAAAAATGTTTGTCCCACTTTAATAAAATGTAAGGTTTGTAAAAATAAAAATTCCTTTGATTATAAAATGCATTAGACACTTTGTTTATTCATACCTTAAGTTATATGAATGCTAAAGCAAATATTTACGACTAAATACTTGTTTACGTCATAATTTGTAGTTCAATGAGTTTACGTTTTGTGATTATCAAAACATAGAGATATAGATATATGTTAATAATATTTTTAGGCATTATTTATATCAACACCCTACAAAACATTCATTGTGACTCGATAAAAGCATTTGACTCAAACAAATACTAATATATATGTTCATATCTTATTGTTATTGTTCATGTTTAATCTGTTCTTTAAAACAAATATGAGCTTCTCTTACACTTATCTTTTGCAAAATACCTTTATATGTAATTAAGACGAAATTGAAAACAAAATAAAGCATTTTTACAAATTTATTTGAGACATGAACAATAAATAATAAGAATGAAAAATACACATGGAAACAAATAAAAGCAAATAAGCAAACAAACAAACAAAATAAAATAAAGCTTGGGTTGCCTCCCAAGAAGCGCTTTTCTTTATTTATGAATCCTATAGCTAGAATCAAAGTCACTCCCTATCTTGTATCACTTATGTTCACATACCCAAGTGTGAGCCATCTAATTGTTGCTTCATCTCTCTTATAGTCATCATTGAGCTCAAGACATCTACGAAAGTATTTCTTATTTTTCTCATGGGAATATTTGATTCCTTTCCTTTTGTCATTCTCGCTCAACAACTCGATAGGGGGAAGTCTATTGCACACCTCAATTGAATGATTCTTAAATCTAGGGTGCGAGCGTAGCATTTGGTAAACAAAATCTTCTCTCCATCCGAGAATATAATCAACCCATCCATAAGTTTTTCATCAAGATTGGTTAACCGTTTAAAAGGTTCTTCAAATATGATTTGGGTCAATTTATCATCAATGAATTCTCCTAAGTTCTCCATAACCATAAAATCAACCAAATACACAAAACTTCCTACAAACATGTGCAATGGTTCAATCCTAGCGACAATGTTATTTCCTTGATATTCTAATTCATTTACCATGATTTTATCATAGTTAGCACACGAAATTATGTTCATATGCAAAGATGAGTTAAGGTAGGCATCAAAACTCCTATATCCGATCTTACAGGGAAACTGCATGTTAAAGAGGCTATCCTTCTCAATCCTTGTCCTAAGATCAACATACTTAAGAGGATTCACTTCCTCTTCCTTCCTACCTACATTGATTATATCACCATCACCTAGGTCTTTGTCGGAATCAGAGTAGTAAAAAAGGCAAATTCTATGGTAGTTGTCGTGGTTAGATTCCTCCATCTCAGAATTATTGCCAAAGTGATAGTCAGGTGAAAGGTTAGGTGGGTTCTTATTTTCCACTACGGGGACCGGAATGGGTAATTGGAAAACTCTTCGACGGAAGACACGAATAACAGGGATCAAACAATCAATGTTATTGTTATTCATCGAGAAGGTTTACAAACAAAGGAAACTAAGAAAAAGATAGATTAAAGAAATCCTAATAAAAAGAAAAATAAAAAATCTCACTAGATAGGAATCTAATGAGTAGACCTAATTAAAATAAAAATCAACCTAAGAAATAACTATTCCCTAGCAGCGGCACCAAAAACCTTGATGCGGGATTACAAACTCACAAAAGTTTTACTTCTCAAAGGATCTTGAGAAGCTTGCAATCCTCCAGGCAGTGTACCTGACCGGTGTAGTATAGTGAGTGGCAAGTAACGGGGGATTGATCGTTATCTAGGGGAATAGTATCGTTAGGATTGAAAACTATGTCAAATAGGTCTATAGGTGAGAGATGATTCTTTTTGTATTTTTATATTTTATGAAAGCAATTAAAATCTCTGGAAATTGGAAGATTGGTCAGAATTAGTTGCTAGTCAACTAACCCAAAAACTACAAATAAACAAAATAAAATAAAATAAATGTGGTGGATTACTTATAAGAGAAAATTGTGTTTACTTAGACTTCACTACTCCCTAATTATCTCCTATTGGTTCATTGATTTGTTACAATTGTTTGGATGAATGATTGTATTCCTTAATACCATTCGTGGGGGCGTGTACGTCCTTCCCCAACCCTATGAGCTTCTATCTCTTCTTATGATGACATATTTAGTATCCTATCATAGCCTCATTAATATTTACTCATGCATTAAATACAACCAATAAAACCATAGTACACATCCGATTATGTTTCTTACGATGTTCAAGCTTGTTACCGTATAGGAGATTAGCCAGTTTTCTTAAGCCTAACGTTAGTCAATCAACCAAACAATCAATAACAAATCAACAATCAATAATTAATAACTAGGTTTCATTAGATCTAAGCAAACACTAAGAAATCTAAGCTAGCATGTTAATGTAAAGAAAAGACAAACAATTAATCAAACAACACATAGACTTATTGAATGATTAAAGGGAGAACTTATCTTTAATTAATCATGGAAGAAAAGAGGGTTTAAACCCCTAAATTTAGTACAAAAGTCGGACTAGGGTTTGTACACAAAGTTCCATCCTAATGAATGAAAAAGCAAAAACTATATATAGATTTACAAGGCTGACGTCGTCGGGTTATAAGTCCTGATGCCGTCAGGTCGCCGCTTTTAAGGTTTCGTATCGCCCAAGAGACCTTCTAACGCCGTCCCTTTATAATACTTCTGGGCCGCCTCGTGTTAGTTTAAAGCCAGGCGGCCTCGCACTTTTTGTGGTTGACGTCGTCCCGTATAAATTTCCAAATTCTTTTTTGGGTCGCCTAGTGTAAAATTCCATCGCATCACTTCATAAGGTGAAAACGTCAGCTTCAAAGCCTAATGCCATCTGGTGTTATTTCCAGACTTTTCTTGGTTTTCTTGTTTTCTTCATTCTTGAGCATAAAAACGTCCAAAAATCTCTAAAATGCTCCATTTTGCAGAATTCATGTCCTAATTACCTAAAATAACAAAACAAACGATTTAAGGTAATATTTGACCATAAAAACACGATTTAAGGCTTAAATGACCCCCTAAAAGCGTATCAAATAAATCCTCATCATATGTTAATCTTTACATCGAGTATTTATTGGGAAAAAGGGAACATCCCCATCAAATATATTAATTACAAAAGAATTACAAACAACTTATATGGACAAACCCTTATAAGAGAGGTCCAAATGACATTCCCAAAACATGCTATGGGAATATAGCAAGAAAAGATAAATCTCTACCATGCTTAGACATATTACAAACCAAACTACAACAAAACACAATAACACCTCCACCAAATTGCAATATGTTGAATCAACATTATCAAGATCTCCTAATGTTTTAATGATGTCAAATAAATCTTCGAAACACAAAAAATAACAAACGGTAGCCAAAATTCCATGACTCACATACCTGTTGCTGGCGCGCTGCCCGCGCGTTGATGCGTGGGCGATGCGCCATGCTTCTATGAATGTCGGGACGAATTTTGAAAGTCGGTTTTCCCCTTACCCGACAAATGTGGATCTTTCAATACAGGTATGAATATGTTATGTGCTTAATTAATAACACTCGAAACGAATAAATCTTTGGAGACTGTTCCCACCGGCAAACCTTTTGGTTCCAGTTTGGAGATTAGGTGTACCTCCATTCCCCTGATCATAACCTAGCTGCGAGATTAGGAAAATGCGTGGAGCTAAAGTTGATGCTGAATCACTGAATCGCATGTTCATAACATCTCAGGTATCCCCCATAATTAGAGTGTAGATGTGGCAAGATGTATAGGAGCATGTATGAAAACTCCTAAACATTTATGAGCAAAACTGAAGAGGTATCAAAATGGGTGAGATCTAGGAAAAAGATATTGGCTTACCAAAAACATTTTTAGTCCAGTTTTAATAATGGATAATTACCAAAATAGGCCGAGCAACCATGGTCAATTCGGTTCCTGCCTTCAGATCCAAAAATGTCTTTTTTAGACCGGGCAACTGGGCAACTCGACTCATATGATGACAAGTGTCCCCAGTTGGCCAAAAAATGACGGCTGTTGCCCAAAAAATTCACAAGTTGCCCAAAAACCTGACAGACAAGCGACACTTGTCACTTGCAAAAAAGTGACACCTCGTCAGTTGCCCAATTATACAAGTTGCCTCGGTATAAAAAAAATATTTTTAGATCTGGGTACAGGAACCGAATTGATCATGATTGCCCGGTCTATTTTGATAATTATCGCTTTTAATAATTACTTATAATTAGTGTCTCTAATAGTGTAACAAAAAGTATATATCATTTTATGCATTAAAAAAACATTTTGGGTGACTTTCGTTTGATCTCTTTCTTGTTAAAATGATCTTTTAATCATACCTATTAGAAATAAAACATAACCTAAATACCCCATATATATAAATAAATAATAACTAAATAATTCAAATCGTGATACTATATGATATTGTTTTACAAACATTTTTATATGGCGCAGCTTGTTTCCCGTTTGTCTTCAACCACTATGTAAATTCTATTTTGATGAAATGAAAACTTTTTAATACCGTGATGTAGACCATTTCTATACATTGTACATATATGGTTGTTGTCAACTCCCACCCTTTTTTTTTTTTTTTTTGGTTTAGATCTATTCTCTGAGCTTCAATTTGTAAACACTAATTTACACATTTAATCAAGGTCAAAACGAATTTGGGTAAAACATGGGCGGAGCTATTAAGGGACCAGGAAGGGTCCCGGCCCCCAAGGCTTAAGCCCGTTAATGTATTTTTTTTTCACGATTTCATGTGTTACAATTTTATTTTTTTGATCTCGGCCCTCCCATCAAATGTTCTTCCGGAAAAAAGTGTTTCGGTCCTCTCAAGAAATTTTTTCTGGCTTCGCCATCGGATAAAAACAGGCAAGTATGAAAATCTAGTCAACCTCATCAGGTGAAGTATAATCTAATGTGTTATGTTAAAGTCAACTTAAATGATAGCCATGAATTAATACCGGTCTAATCTAATTTATCAAACAAGCGAAGTACATAATATTTTAAACATCATAAACTTGAAACAAAACACGTCATAGAAGATGCGAAAACACAATAACAGAATCATAACTATCAAGTATTAGAAAGATACGACATCAGCTACTGTCACCACGACCAAAAGGTCCTAAGGATGGTGGCTTATCATCAGGGGTTCCAGCCTCTTCAGTCGGGTCAGCGTTCGAATTCTTTGCACGTCGATCAGCATCCGAAATATTTGGAGGCCCGTCGCTTAGCTTATACTGCATCGATACGGGTTTATTGTTACGAGTATTAACATTGGAGGAAGTAGAAGAAGAGCCAGGCCTCACGATAGCTGAAAAAGATGGAGCTTTACCAGACATTGTGAAACCAAAGAAGTGTGTTGAATACTTATGAATCTGTTATTGCAGAAGTGTCATATGTATAGAAGTACAATGTTGCCCTTGATGTGATGACTTTTGACATGTGAATAGATTCTTGAATTTTTAAACGATTTTCTAATAATTTATTTTGATTTGTAAATTTACTAAAAAACGCGTAATGACTATGACACCTATCAAAGCCAACATTGCCAAGTAAATTTACTTAAAGTAACAATGACAATGACATTGATGGAAACGTGTAATGACAATGACAGAGTTGTAAATTTACTTGAAGTTGCCAAGTAAAATCCAAACCAACGTCGAAAAGTAACATTAGTGGAGACCTATCGAGATCCTCACTTGTTCAAATGTAATTTGTATAATATATCACTTTTTTGGCATGCATGTTACCTCATCATCTCATTTATACGAATCTTCTGGGACTTTAGATTATTTATCTACATATGTAAACTGCTTCGAATTTTCAATACTAATTTTCTCGCAAATTTTATCTTCTTGAACTGTGAATTATATATCTACATTTATCTGTCAAATAACATATTTTTCATGTTGCAGCCCCAAAAATTAGACATAAGCAACAAAAAATCGTGTACTATTACTCTCTTTACTTGAAAGTTGAAGAGACAACATACTGCCTACCATTATCTTTTATGGTCAACTATATACTCGATTTGGCAACTCATTTGTTTAAAACACACGCTATCTCTTTTCATAGTTCATACCACATATCTCATTTATGCATATTTTTTCTTGTGTTCGAGAAAAGGGATATGTAGGTTTTGGCAATCTCTTCATACCACATTTATCTGTCAAATGACACATTGTTCATATGCATTATTTAAAGGAATATTGTAGGTGTTTTTTTTTTTTTTTTTTTTTTTTTTTTTTTTTTTTTTTATTTTTTAGGTCTCGCTTTTTTTAATTTGTCTTGTTTACGAAAGTTGGATGTCTTTGTTATTGTACATGTTTGATTTTGTAAGCTGACTTTCTAAAAAAAGAAAAATACTATAATCAAGTTTCATAAATTTTTGTCAAGATGTTGGTACTCGCTAATTTATAATATCTATAAAAAGAAAATGGTCAAAAAGTCAAGAAGTAAAAAGTGAAAAAACTGAAATTAAGGTATTGCCTAAATTACCCTTTGAAACTTAATTTGAAACTCTCACATCCTCCTCTCTCTCTCTCTCTCTCTAAAAAACACACAACCCTTTTTATGAATTCTCTCTCTAAAAAAAAATTCCCGCCAACACCCCTCCACCACCGACATCCTTCACCGTCAGACCCTCCACTGCCGGACCACTCGCCCGTCGGAACGTCACCACCACATATCCTCACCACCGAAATAAACCACTATTGAAACCACCCTTTCTCATCCACCACCACCTCCACTATCACCACTACCACCCTCACCACCAACGAAATGCGCAACATCACCAAGACAAACGACCACAGAAAACCCTACCACCTCTACGAAAGGTTTTTATTTTTATTTTTTTAGAGATCTAAAACGTTGTTTTATCGATATATCTTTATTTTCTATACATATATAAGTTTTTCAAATATTTATTGTTTTAAAGGTTACAACATTTTTCTTAAATTTTTTTGCAGCTATCGTCGATGTTGACGGAATATTCCGTTACCAATATGCGCTGCCACAACTAGAACTTGTTGTCACCGGTGCCGTCTTTGAAAAAAGATTTTATCGCCTACAAAGTTAATTATTGAAGTCTATTGGTAAATATTGTTGTATGTTTATTTAAAGTTTATGGGGTTTGGTGGTTATAAGTTTTTTTGTTGGTTCTTTGTTATTAATTGGTTGAAGTGGAAAAACGTAGAGGTGAGTTTGTGTACAGAAATTGGTTACAACTAATGTGCATTGTGTTTGTTCTCTCTCTGGCCTTTCTTTGTGTTGTTTATTGATGCCACTTCACACATGATACTTTTGGTGTTATATGGTGTTTGCAAGCTGATATTGCCCAATAAGGTAATGTTATACTTCTTTTTGGAATATTGCTTGCTTTAATTATTATTATTATTATTATTATTATTATTATTATTATTATTATTATTATTATTATTATTTTTATTATTTTTGCAAGTGTGCGATATGAGTAATTAAGTCAATGCTTCAAATTTGTTTTTATGTTGATTGACGGATTTTTGGCTTAGCGAAAACTACTAATGCTTTCGCCGGAAAGAAGGAAGGATAGTCATGCTTTCGTCTGCGGTTCATAAGGTGACATACAAAGGAATTTGGTTGAAGGATTTTTATTCATTTTTTTCTTGAGGTGCATTGTATTTCTTTTTTAAGTTAGTTGTGTAAATTGTAAAAAAAATTGTCTGATATTTTTTGTGGGATATATATGTTTAGTGTATGTTGTTAAAGTTATTGGTAATGTGTCTTGTAGATTTGATAAACTGTATAACTTGAAGTAAATTTTAAATCTTAAAACTTTTGAAGGTTAAACATTTGAAATTTTTTGAATTTTAAAGATAATTGTTTTGAATTTAGTAGGTTTAAAAATGTTAAATTTCTAAAATTTGAAAATTTGAAAATCTTTTGAAATCTTTAAAAGACAACCCAATAATTTACAGTTGGTTTGAGGGTTTTGGTCAAAAGATTTCGAGTTAAAGTGAAATTTATTGGTTGTTAAGTGTGCATGGGGTTTAAACTTAGGATTCATGGACAAATTGGTCCAAAGTTTTTGGAGTTAAAGTGAAATTTATTGTTTGGTAAGTGTGCATGGGTTTTAAAATTGGGACTGATGGAAGGCTGGAAACTAATTTAGTAATCTTAAAACTAATGTATCTCATTTCTTGAATATTGAAATAAACTATAAAAATATGTTCTTTTACGTCTTTTTTTTTTTTTTTTTTTTTTTTTTTTTGGAAAAGCTATGTTCTTTTACTTAAAATCATTTTAGGTTACAATAATTTACAGTTATAGTTTGATTTTTTTACGTTGTATGAATAAATTTTTTACGAAACACCTAACCAAAATATCACAATCATAATTATGTGTCGCGATAAAATTTCATTGCTATGCATGGATAGTCGTCTAGTATTAGTGATGTTTCAATTAGAAAGCAATACAATACGAAAGTCACCAAATTTCTTTTTACCGTTTGTACAGAAATGAAAGTTTCCTTGCATAAGTCAATAGTCTTTGCTTACCATTAAGTCAAAAAGTCAATTGTCTTTACAATAATGCAAAACATAGACCTCCATCATTAAAGATAACAAGGATCCCCACACACTTATGTGTATCACCCAAACACTCCTTCGTTTCTTTTTGTAACAACCCACACACCCTTTTTTGTTCAGATTAACAAACATGATGTCTTCAGTCAAAATAAGTTGAACAATGAGTTTGCTTTATTTTGCGGTGCGGTTAATAATAAAAGAGTATTAGCTTAAAGTATTATGTATGGTCACTAGTGGCAGACAATTCTAATGGCAAAAGCATGTGGAGTATTAGATTAAGTATGGCAAAAGCATAAAGTTCACCTAAACAATAAACTAAGGGGAACCACTACACACTAGCAGCCATTGAAGACATCGAGAAGGAGCATTCATATTTTGTTGTTTATTATATTCAAACTTTGTATTACTTCAATAAAAGTAATTTGTGTAATGTTAATGGTCAAAATGTCAACAGAGTACTACAAGAATAATGCAGAACCCCACACGCTTGTCCACGTCTTCTATATATACAACACAAACTGAAAACATTTATGCATATAAACCATACACTCTTTCGCTTCTTTTTTTTAACCCAAACACCCTTATTTTGTTCAGACAAAACAGATACTTAATGTCTTCAGTTAATCAAGCCGACTTTGCTCACTTAAAAATCCCGCTTGAAGATATACTATCCGCCACCAACAACTTCGATGAAGAAAAATTATGGGCAGAAGCTGATTTTGGAAATGCTTACAAGGGGCAGCTCTTGTGGTCCGGTGAGTTGATTGAAATTGAAGCTCAGAGGTGCAATAAAGAATGGGATGATGAAAAAGAACAACAGTTTTGGATGGAGATTTCAATGCTTTCTAGTCTCAAGCATAAAAATCTTGCTTCTCTTGTTGGGTTTTGTGATGAGAATGATGAGAAAATCATTATTATCAAGCGTGAGACCAGGGGATATCTTGAAAATGATCTAAGTGATCCGATGTTGTTGACATGGATGCGAAGATTGGAGATATCCGTCGGTATTGCGCATGCATTGAGTCACATTCATTATGACGAGCACCGTGATTTTAGCGTAATACACCGGAACATCGACAGTGAGACAATTCTATTAAATGAAAATTGGGAACCTAAGTTATCTGAATTTAGACTTTCCATGAAGATCGAAGAATCTCAGAGGCATGATTCATTCCGTGTTGATAAAGTTTGGGATAGGGAGGGGTATACAGACCCAACATATATAAAGACTAACTGTGTGAGCCACAAGTCAGATATTTACTCCTTTGGGATAGTAATGTTTGAACTACTGTGTGGCAGGAAATCAATAATAGCCACCGACAGTAATAAGTATCTGGCTCCGGTAGCCATTACCCATTATAGGGAGAAGAAACTCAGTGAAATAATTGATTGGGGTCTATGGAATCAAATGGATTCCCAATCAGTTAACATCTTTGCGGAAATAGCATATGACTGCTTGAACGAAGATCGATTGCAGCGGCCATATATTGGTGAGATTGTCACGAGACTTGAGAGAGCGTTGGAACTTCAACTCGAACATCAAAACGCGGTAAGACGGTTTTGCCTCTTCCATCTTTCTATAATAATAAGTATTACTATCTATTTGTTTGGGCGTATACACCTTCACTCTATCACTTTACAGTTTAGCTAGAACCTAAAACTGATTATACATAATTAATGGCCCTTCGATATCATTACCGGACCTCACTTCATAACCAAATTCAAGTTAAGGTTCTCAAGGTGACCAAAGAGACCATATTTGCTATGTTCTTTTATCCTTCTTGTGTTATTTGACCCGCCAGCTACACTAAACCTTAAGACTCTTAACTCGTCACCCACTCTCCGTAACTCGTTGATTCTACCAATCTTGGCTAGTTAAATAGCCTAGCATATATCACATGATTAAATCTGTCGCTATATTTTATTGTAAACTAGCTAATAAGTATGGTTATACTATGTAAGTTAGTGACAAGTTTTATGAATTTCTTTTATTTACCACTTTCTAAGATTTTTTGTAACTTAAAAGTGACAAGTTTTTCATATGAATTTAAAATAATAATAACTAGTCTTATTCTCTTACCGAATTGTTATTTAAATTTTCGTGTAATTATTTGTGTGAACAAAAATATTTACTGACAAAGATGACCATTATGAATTATCTATAATCTATAATTATAAATAAAATACACAAATATATGGTTATAATTATAAATAAAAATACACAAATATATGGTTATAACCCATTTGGCGTGACTTATGTCACAACTGTGTGCATGCATGATGGTTTAAAACCAGTATATGAAGAATAAGAAAGAGCATATTGTTAGAATGATAGAAAACAGTAAGACATATGTTTTATTCATACGATATTTATATAATACGTAGTATAATGAAACCTTAATAGACTCTGAGCTCACAAGTCCGGTCGGGCCTATTTATCTTCTAATACTCCCCTGCAGTCCGTGCGGCGAAAGCTCGGATTCAAGAAGAAAATTAAAAAAAGCAAAATAAAACAATCAACCAAAATAAAACGGGATAACCCAAAATATCTTTTTTTTTTTTTTTTTTTTTTTTTTTTTTTTTTTTTTTATGGATAACCAAAGTTTCCGAAAGATAAACCAAAGCATCCAAACATTCGTCTCGGGAATAAGAACCCTAGATTTCAACACTAACAAAAGTCGTCTCGAGAATTAATACCCTGGATTCGACATAAAAAACAAACAATTAAATAACTATCATATGAATTAACTTCCCCAACCAAAGGGCCTCTGGTCTAGCGGTATGGAGGTTTTACCCTCCTAGGCAAGGTCTCACGTTCGAGTCTTGTCTAGGGCGATAGGGGTTTCCTCCCGCGTGTGTAAAGGGAAGGGTGTCATTGCCTTCTGGGCTGGACCCAACCTGGTTGTGTAGGCTCGTTACACCTTCTAGGCTAGGGGCCATGTAGCCACAATTGCCGTTAAAAAAAAAAAATGAATTAACTTCCCCATCAAGCAATAATATCTTGAGCAATCAAAGGCATATGGCAGAAGGTGCAGGCGAGTGTTTTCAATGGTACTGACACGTGCTCAAAGGCAAACACCTTCTTTGTGAGACCAATTAAAAAAGAATTAATTCACAATTGAATAACGAAAGCAATTGTCTCGGGTTTGGACGATTAAAAATAGACTTATGATATTCGGTTGTAGAATTTTGATTGTGGTGGGTAGATGTGGGTTTGACGGGTGGTTTAGAGGAGGCGGCTCAACATAGCCACTTAGGTCAGAGTATCAGAATGATAGCCCATAAGTTGGGTCGCGCCTATTTATCCTCTAATAAATATGAATATGGACGATTAATGTAATCCAAACCCATATTGTTTGACCCACAACCCACACCAAAACTTATTTATTTAATCAGGGTAAAAGTAAAAAATGACTAATGTATTTTTTTATAATTTGTGCTAATATGACTAACATACTTTCAAAATGTCTAATATGACTATTATACTTTCAAACTTAACCAATATGGCTAACCAATTGACATGAGAATTACACCGTTAGTCCTTAATCCATAAACAGTTGCATCTTTCGTGTGAACAAAAATAGTTATTATTTTAATTTTCGTGTAATTATCATTTTATATTGTATGAACAAAAAGAGTTATTATTATTTAAATTTCCGTGTAATTATCATTTTATATTGAATGAACAAAAATAGTTATTGACAAAGATGACCATTATGAATTATCTATAACTAGCAGGGTCCCCGCGCGATGCAGCTGCGGGCACCCTGTAATTTAATTTTTTCGGCTAATAATTTATTTAATTTGTACGTTTTTTGGCAATAGTTTTACTGATTAGTTTTTTATGGCAAAAGTTTGATGAAATTTTGCTTAGTTTGTATTATTTTATTTATTATTATTATTATTTTAGTAGTTTGCTTGGTTTGTACAATATGTGAACATATTTTAGTTTACTATGTTATTTTTGACAATAAATTTACGGATATCAAAAATTTCGTTTAGCTCGTGTCCGTTCGGGCTCGAGCCCGTTTGACCCGTGCTCGTTCGGGCTCGAGCCCATTGCCCGTTTGGGCTTGAATATTTGTATAATATGCTTTATTATTTGTATTAGCGACATTTAATGCAGGAATTGTGTTTAAGTTGGTAGTACAATATTCTTGATAATTTATATTTCTTATGTAAGGAGTGTTTTAATATGTGCATTAATTTTATTTATTGACCAGTTAATTAATTGTATTTAATGTATATAATGATTTATTTATTGTATTTAATGTTAGCATTAATTGTTTGCTAGAATTAAATATAAAGGAAATTTTTATAAGTAGCATTTGTGTTTGAATCACTTGTACTTTAAGTTTATTAATTTGTAAAACTTAATTTTAAGTATTATAATATTAGAATGTCTTCCTCAATTATAATATAGTATGATTATAATGATGCATTTATTAAAACCCAAGTTGTAGATCTTTTTATTCGGTACCGTGATAGCTTAAATTATCAAAGCGGAGTTCGTACATAGGGTATATTAAAACATTTCGTAATTTTCTCTTTTATTTATGTCAATAAATTTAGTCGGATTATTATAAGTCGGCAAAACTGACCTAAATCTAACTTATTTAAATTATTGGAATAGAAAAACTATTAGTGTAAATTTAGTTCTATCATTCTAAATCATTTTGGTAAAATGAAAATATAACTAAACGAATGTAATAATTACTACTTTACATTTGATTTTTACTTTGTGTTACTTCAGTTAATATGCTATATTTGGTTTCATCTAACACTTCAAATTAGTTTTAGAACTGTTAAATGAGCATTAGAAAATAAGACATTTAGGTAAACTAGACGAGTACCCGTGCATAGCAACGAGATTTTATAGCGACAGATCGTTTAGTGATAAAAAAAGTTTATGGGTTATAAACGAAAAATAATAAAAGTTTGAAGATTTAGAGATTAAACATAATGTTTTAAAACCCGGTTCGACCCGTTCTGGACGAAAAATGGTTCGATTTAAATCGAGTGAACCCGACGGGTTGGGTCGAAAACGGGTCAAATTAAATCGGGTCAACCCGCCGGGTTTGAAGCGTCCCAGGTCAACCCGGTTTTCGATGTGTATTAATAGTTTCATTTTGAAATATATGTTTTCGTATGGGTTTTATTAGTTAGACGAACCGGTGGCGACACCGGTTCCCGGTTGAACCCGTTGGTCCGGTCCAGTTTTCAAAACTATTGTACCATCAACTTGTTAGCTTGTATGAAGCTTTGTGTGATTAATTTCTATAATGTGTAAAATAACATTAGTTAGTGTGTTAATTATTTTATATTTAGATTATAAAAACATGTGACCCGAACCCGAACTCATTTTAAAACTTCAATATCACTCGAGAACCTCTCGTAAATAATTAAAAATATATCGGACTCGTTAAGACAAATCATAAAATTGTCGTTAGGTAATCCTAGTGCCAAAGTCAACGTAGTACCAAGTGAGAATATAAATATACATCGCCGATCGTATAATCAAAAATGAATTATGAACATAATTCACGAATTCCATAACGTCATTAATAAAAATTATCTATAAAATAGGTCTTACAAGTTCGTTGTGAAATGAAAATTTCAAATAAAAATTATAAACGAACTTAAATTGAAATGCGGGTTTTTAAAATAGCTCCCTAAACTGCCGGTTGTCACAATTTGATCATACATTCTTTATAGCGATAAATAGTTTATTCGACAAATAGTTTATTCATAAAAAAATGTTTATAGGTTATAAATAAAAAATTATAAAAGTTTGAATATTTAGGAATTAAACATAATGTCTTGAAACCCGAACCGACCCGGGTGGTTCAACCGGGTGAACCGTTCCGGTCGAAAAATTGGTCGATTTAAACCGGGTCAACTTGCTAGGTTGGGTCGAAAACGGGTCAAATTAAACCGGTTCAGCCCGTCTGGTTTGAAGCGTCCCGGGTCAACCAGGTTTGTGATATGTTTTTAATTTGGTAGATATGTTTTTAATTGGTTGTATTTAATTTGGTAGATATGTTTTTAATTGGTTGTACAATGTGAATAAATCATTTTACTTTTAAGTAATGAAGTGTTTTAATAAGAGTATTAATTACATTTCATAATTTCCTTTAATAAGATTTTTCAAAATTTCCACTTTTCAAGATTGACCATTTTTTCAAGATTGACCATTTTTTCTTTATATGTAGTATAGATAAAATAAATATAAAGAGTACTGACAACTGTTAACAAAATCAGTCCACATCTAACACTTCAAATTCTGTAACCTACTGGTATGGTATAATTGTTTTACAAACTAGTTTGCAGAATTAATGCACGCACCACCAAATTGTACTACAAACATATGAACTAAGCATCAATAAATTTAAGAAAATTGTAGCAGGCATTGAACTTATAGAAATCAAAATGGCCAAATAATAAGAAAGATTATAATTTCAAGTCTTGTGACAAAATTGTATTAAAGTGCATGACATGCGACTATTTTCCTTTCAAAAAATACAATACGGAGTAATAAAATATGTAAGTAGCTAATATTTTGATACCAATACAGAAGAATTGTACAAAGAGTAATTATAAATAAGCCTACTTTATATTCATTAAAGATCCTCCATATTTAGAAGATCAATATCCTTCTCTGAACATATTTTAGTACAACTTTATAAATATAGCACACATGATAGTTTTTGGGCTAATGGCCTCTAAATATATCATAGTTGTTATGATTTCCTTTTATATGTATAAAACAATTTCTTTTGCTATTCTGTGTACTAAACTTGACTTTTTGGGCATTTTTGTGTACTTTATGACCATTTTACCCCTTTCAGGTTAATAAAATGAGGGGTAAAGTCGTCATAAAGTACACAAAAATGCTAAAAAAAATCAAGTTTAGTACACATAATAGAAAGAAAAAAAATGTTCGATATATATAAAAGGAATAAGTGAAAACTATGATATATTTTAGTGCCATTAACCCATAGTTTTTCCTAGATGCCACTTTACGGCTTTACCAACTTATCTCGAGTATTCCACCACTTTATCACCTTTTAGCCGTAAACATGCAGACAAAGAACATGTAATTACTCCAAATGTAGGCAAAGTGCTACCATCACCAAAATGCTTTAAAAACACATCAGGAGCAAATAGTAACTACATTATCCAAGACTATATCTCAATATGAAATCACCAACAAACATCACTTCCTAAACTTTTTAGGTAATGTCGAAACCTAGTGAACGCGACAACATTAAGAACCAAAACACTTCAAGTTAATAAGACCGTGTACTTCCTAAACTATAAAAGGATCTTATTTAGGTTGTTATCCATAAAGATAATAACTATAAAGTACTACATGATATATACAGTTATAGACTCAGTATAACATTGAAGGCAAATATATATATATATAGCACAACATGTCGGTTCAGGAATTTCATCGAACAGGTTGTAGGTGTTATTATTACCCAGATAGCGTCACAACCGCTAGCTGTTCTCGGTAATTTGGTAATGAAGTCCATAGTAATCCGCTCCCATTTCCAGACCGGAAGTTCTGGTTGCGTTAGTAATCCTGACGGTCTCTGGTGTTCAGCCTTAACCTTGGCACATGCCAAGCACTTACTAACGTACGATGCTATATCTGCCTTCATATTTGGCCACCAATAGAACTTCTTAAGATCCTGGTACATTTTATCGGAACCAGGATGAATGGAGTACCTTGACTTACGCGACTCATGCATAATCAATTCCCGAATTTCTCCATATAAAGGTACCCAAATCCGATCTCCAAAACATAATAGTCCATCAGAACACTTAACAAATCCTTTCTCATTATCTGCCATCCCAAATATATTCTCGGCAGATCTATTTTTTGCTTTCAACGCTTCCGTTTGAGCTTCGAGTATTTGGGACGGTAATGGCGACACGATAGTCATTCCCAATGACCTAACTCGTAATGGTGGTACTCTTTCCTTTCGACTAAGAGCATCAGCAACAACGTTTGCTTTACCAGGGTGGTAGCGAATTTCACAATCATAATCGCTTAGCAACTCGATCCAACGTCGCTATTTCATGTTGAGCTCTTTTTGATTCAAGATGTGTTGTAGACTTTTGTGGTCAGTAAACGCAACACACTTGGTTTCGTACAAGTAATGTCTCCATATTCTTAAAGCAAAAACCACAGCACCGAGCTCCAAATCATGGGTAGTGTAGTTTTTCTCATGCTTTTTGAGCTGTCGGGAAGCATAAGCTATTACCTTCTCTCGTTGCATTAACACGGCTCCCAAACCTTTATGTGAGGCGTCACAATAGACGACGAAATCCTCGTTACCTTCTGGTAACGCTAAGATAGGAGCACTACACAACATTTTCTTAAGCAATTGAAACGCTTCTTCTTCTTTATCTCCCCATTCATACGTAACACTCTTTTGAGTCAATTTGGTCAATGGTTTAGCTATCTTCGAAAATCCCTCAATGAATCTTCGGTAATAACCAACTAAACCCAAAAATTGACGAACTACGGTTGGGGTTGTAGGTGCAGCCCAATCTTTTATCGCCTCGATCTTAGCAGGATCCACATGGACTCCTTGTCTATCAATCACATGACCCAAAAATTGTACCGTCGGAATCCAAAATTCGCATTTCGAAAACTTGGCATAGAGTTTCTCCTTCCTGAGCAATTCCAAAATGAGTCTTAAATGCTCCTCATGCTCTTTCTCACTCTTTGAATAAATCAGAATGTCATCGATGAATACAATCACAAACTTATCTAAGTAAGGCTTACACACACGATTCATGAGATCCATGAATATCGCTGGTGCGTTAGTCAACCCAAACGGCATCACCTGAAACTCGTAATGCCCGTAACGGGTTCTGAAAGCCGTTTTCGGAATATCTTCCTCGCGAACTCGAAGTTGATGATATCCCGATATCAAATCGATCTTCGAATACACACTCGATCCTTGGAGTTGATCGAACAAGTCATCGATCCTAGGTAACGGGTATCGATTCTTCACCGTTAACTTATTCAACTCCCTATAATCAATACACATACGAAACGATCCATCCTTCTTCTTCACAAATAAGACTGGGGCTCCCCAAGGTGAAGAACTTGGTCTTATAAATCCTTTCTCGGCTAACTCCGCCAATTGTTTCGACAATTCTTCTAGTTCGGTAGGTGCAAGACGATAAGGTGCTCGTGTTACAGGTGCAGCACCAGGTATCAACTCAATCTGAAACTCCACTTGTCTAGTCGGTGGGATTCCCGGCAAATCATCGGGAAACACATCAGGAAAATCACGAACTATAGGCACATCCCCAATGCACCTTTCCTTTTTCTTCGTCTCTTCCTTCTCAGAAATTTGAGCTAAGAAAAGATAACATCCCTTCTCCATTAACTTCGGTAACTTTGTGCAAGATATGACTGCTAGTCGGGATGGGCTCCTAGAATCCTTTCGGTCTCCTAATATGTTTAGGACTTCCTTTCCGTATGGTACACGCACGATCTTCTCGTCGCAAAGTATGTGAGCACGATACTTCGACAACCAATCCATACCAATGATTACATCAAAACTTCCTAACGTGACGGGTAGAAGATCTATGTTGAAAGGGTGGTTCAAGAAATTTAACGTACAACCGCGAATGATGGTATTAATCCTTTCTAGGTTTTCATTTGCTAACTCAATATCGTATCCAATTCCTAAGGCCATCGGGGGTTTCTCTAGTAAGGGTGTAAATGTAGTGGACACAAAACTCCTATCGGCACCAGTATCAAACAGTATGGAAGCATAACGATTATTGAGAAGGAACGTACCAGTAACGACGTTCGGATCTTCTCCTCTCTCGTTCCCGAGTGCATACACTCTTCCCTGAGCAGCTCCAGCTTCCACACGTTGGTCCCCATTATCTTGTCGTCCACGATTTCCTCCAGTTCCACGGTTTCCATAATTGTACCCATTACCACCCGAGCCTTGATTTCCACGGTTCCGCGATTCTCTACACTCATTCCTGTAGTGTCCCTTCTTTCCACACCCATAACAGGTAACATCTGCCTTGTTTCTCATTTCAGGAGCAGCTTGAACCATAGCAAGAGGTCGAGCTCTACAGTCCCTAGCTGTGTGTCCTTTCCTTGAGCAATTCTGGCATTTCACACTACACCATTCAGTATGATGCTGATGGCAACGATCACACTTGGGTGCATCACCGTTATGATTCTTCTTATCTCCATTCCCAATAGCATAAGCCTTAGCTTGTCTCTTGCTTCGATGATCATTACTCTTAGAGTGACGGTCTCTCTTTCTCTTTCCATTATTCTCCTTATCAGCTTCTTCTAATTCCAACGAATCCATAAGTTGTTGAGCAATTGTGATTGCCTCATGGATGTTTGCAGGCCTAGCAGAAATTACATCATTCCTCGTAGCTACAGGCAACCCATCAGTATACCTCTCAATCTTTTGAGTCTCAGTTTTCACCATATCTGGGCACAACAAGGCTAACTCCTGGTAACGACGATTGTAAGTCGCCATATCATTACCTTTCACCTTGTGGTTCCAAAACTCAATCTCTAGCTTCTTAACCTCATTTCTTGGGCAATAAGTCTGAATCAGCAATGACTTAAATTGCTCCCAAGTCATAGCATAAGCTACATCACTCCCAACCGCATTTCGGTAGTTGTTCCACCAAGTCAACGCTTCATCCTTGAAAGTAAAAGAAGCAAACTTTACCTTCGCATTCTCCGCACAACTGCTGACATTAAACACTGACTCAGTCTTCTCAATCCATCTGACTAAGTAAACCACTCCCTCAGTTCCACCAAACTCAATGGGTCCACAAATCTTGAATTCCTTGTATTGACATCCATTAGCACGAACAGGTGGAAAAGTTCCAGCAGAATTGTTGGAATGATTTGACTCAGCGAGTAGTTCAGCAACTCTTTGCTCCACGAGTTGGTTGATCATTGCTTGATCCACAGTAGGTACATTAAGTGGAACATGACCATTGTCTCCCTGAACATCAACATTTTGATTCCTGTTGTTACGGTTAGTGGTGTCCAGGTTGTCAGGAGTAGGGGTTTCAACATTTCGAGTAGGTCGACGACCTCGACGAGCAGGAGTAGTCACAGCAGGACCAGTCCTGGTAGACCTAACAGGGTTTCGACGTGGTGCCATTGATCTGTAACATCACACAAGTTCATGAGTCTCCAATAGAACTTATCGATATGCTCAACAAAACATCTCAACGAATTTAGTCATGGAAAGAATAGCAACAACACGCCACGTAACAACAAATAAGCGAATAAGGACTCAATTTCCATAACACCCAAAATCACATAATACTATATACTAATAACCATCAACCATACAATAGCGATCTAACATCGTTCCAACTAACGGATAACACAAAACATACTAATCGTTCCAAAAGAGACGAATACCGAACAAAATACATCAAAATATGATAAATAGCTTTTCTAACCGAACACTCCTCGATTAAGAAAGCAATAAGATAACATAACCCAAACAACTAGCCACGTGGCTGACGGAGAATCCTCAACTCCTGCCTCAAGCCATCAAGATCCCTCCATAACGATCCTAACTCCACGTTATGGGTGTCTCGGTCTCTCTTGAGGTCAGCCACCTCCTTCTCTAGCTCGGCATTCCTTTGCCAAAGCTTGCGGTCGGCCTCACGAGCAGTAACAAATCCTCGCTGCAAACCATCGATATGCTCGTGGACATCCATCAAAACTCTCCTCAACTCAGTAGCCCTGCCCACAGTGACAGTCAAATCAACTCTCAAATCTGCTAAAAACTCTCCAATAACTCTCTCAAGTCGATCAGATACACGTACAACTCTGTCACTAAGCTCAGTAATCCGAGCCCACAACCTGCCAACCTCACCCAATTCTGCATGCTCAGCAGAAATCTCAGAAGATGCATCCGACTCCACGGGACTACCAGGTGGCAACTCAAACAAGAACGGATGATCAGGTGAATCAGGCTCAATCGGGTATACAGGTCAATCAGGCTCCTCAGCCTGAGCTGGTGGTGCTAACTCATCATCATCATCATCAGGCATCTCATCCTCCTGAGGGTCATCCTCCTCCTCAGGGTCATCATCATCACCATGCTCAGCCTCCTGAGGGTCATCCTCCCGCTCAGGGTCATCAGCCTCATCCTCACCCTCGTACTACTCCTCCTCCTCATCGGAAGAGTACCTCATCACTCGTCGTCTCCTACTAGGTGAACCATGTGAAGATGTAGTAGGTGATCTAGGACGACGACGCAATGATGTGGGTGGCGCCTCAGACAGAAGAGAATGAGCATCAATCTGTAAAGGTGATGGAGTAGGGCGTACCGACATGCGTGCCGTAGCTCAGTGGGCAAAGCGTGGTGCCACACGAGCCAAAGCCTGATGAAGAGTAAGCTGCCTCGATGTACCAGGGAGCCCTAGAGAAGATGAGGGTCCCTGCGTAGATGCAGCAGGTAGTGCTGAAGTAGAAGCTGCCTGTGATACAATAGCTGAAGACATGGCCATCTGGTAAGGGTCATCAGATGCCATAGTGAACTGTGCAGGTAAAACTGGTGCAGTAAGAATGTCCTCGACGACATCGGGCATAAGGGAGGCCATAGTCTGTGACAACGGCGTAGGGTAGGTGTAAGTGTTTCAAAACAACTTAAATCACAACTCATAAAACCGTACCAAATATACCCATCAAATAATTCCATATATAATCTCAATAAAAGAATTTCAAACACCGCATTACTAAAATGTTTATAAAACATATAGACCATATAATTCCTCGAGAACGCCATCTTATTACTAAAATCCATAACCTCAAATCATCTCAAATATCTCATAATACCTCAAATAATAGAAGATGCTTCGGCTTGGCGGGCTGGCGGGCGGTAGTCAAGGATCATTTTCTATAAAAATACGGTTATAGTTTAGGCGTTTGTTTACCTAGTTCTCTATAACCTTGGCTCTGATACCAATCTGTAACACCCCCAAAATTTGATACAGCGGAAGACTCACAAGCTTTCGGGGTGCTACGGGGATTGGTATCCAACACAAGACAATATAGAACGAGATAAAGTAAACATAGTAAAAACACAACCAAAACGGGGTTTTAAGGTTTACATTTATCCCAACATCATTCAGAGTCAGGCCCAAAATAAAGTAACAATAGGTCCAAATTTAATTATCAGAGTTTAGAAAAATAGATCCATAAACCGTGTGCCTTAGCCGAGCCTTCCAATCCAAGCATGCACCTCAACACTTAATTACCTGAGAAAACGTGCTAAAAGTCAGCTTTCGCTGGTGAGATCATAGGTTTAAATTCAACTAATAATATAGTGGACATATACGCAAAACGCTTGCTAGCTAGACTAAGGATTCGCTAAAAGCCTGCGGATACCCTCCGCTCTCAACATAACACACGGATACCCTTCCGTAACAACATAGATATTCGGGTAACCCCCGCAATACCAATAAATACTCGGATAACCTCCGAAGTATTAATTACCTATAGGTGCACACTATAGTGTCTAATAAGTCAACCTTGAATAGTACACACGAAACTATGTGACTAAAGCTGACAATCCAAATAACCAAATAAGCCAACCTTGAATAGTACACACAAAAGGTGTGACTAAAGCTGACAATCCAAATAAGCCAACCTTGAATAGTACACACAAAAGGTGTGACTAAAGCTGACAATAGATCCTAATCCATACGCATAGCAAGTTTAGAAATAATATAAAAGCGATAATAGTCCACGTAAAATGATTTGCACGTTTCTCACCCCAATCGTTGAAAACATAGTTCAAGAGTAAAAAGTGGGGCTATGACTCACCTCAAGTCCAGAAAATAGCAAGACGAGGTAGGTAGAAATAAGATGTATGATAACTCACAAAAACATCATTCCCATTGATGATTAGTTCGATTCTCGACAATATAATCCGTGTAGCCACGGATAAAAGCCAAATCGTGGCTCCCAAAACCCAAAAATGGCTCCTTCTCACCTTCTTAGACTTCCAAAAGCACGGATCTAGAAAACTATTAAAAGTTCGAACGGATTTGTACAAGATTTATGGTGTTAATGATGGTTCTAGGGTGATTATCTTATATCAAAAGAAAGAGGGTGAAGAGGGAAATAAAATGGTGGTATTTGTTTTGTTGGGGGGTCGGTAACACGGCGGTGGTGGCCGGATTAGTGGTCGGCGGCGGCTAGGTTAAGGAGTGGGGAAGAAGAGATGAGAGAGAGATGGAAATTAGTGTTTGTGTGTGTGGTGTTACTGTGACCGAACCAACACCCCTATATCTCTTTATTTTTTTTTATTTTTTTTTTAAAGTTAAAAATAATAATAATAATAATAATAATAATAATAATAATAATAATAATAATAATAATAATAATAATAATAATAATAATAATAATAATAAGAGTAATAATAATAATATTATTACGGTGGAGCGGGTAACGTGGGAAATTGTAAAAACATGTGACCCGAACCCGAACTCATTTTAAAACTTCAATATCACTCGAGAACTTCTCGTAAATAATTAAAAATATATCGGACTCGTTAAGACGAATCATAAAATTGTCGTTAGGTAATCCTAGTGCCAAAGTCAACGTAGTACCAAGTGAGAATTCAAATATACATCACCGATCGTATAATCAAAAATGAATTATGAACATAATTCACGAATTCCATAACGTCATTAATAAAAATTATCCATAAAATAGGTCTTACAAATTCGTTGTGAAATGAAAATTTCAAATAAAAATTATAAACGAACTTAAATTGAAATGCGGGTTTTTAAAATAGCTCCCTAAACTGCCGGTTATCACAATTTGATCATACATTATTTATAGCGACAAATAGTTTATTCGACAAACAGTTTATTCATAAAAAAATGTTTATAGGTTATAAATAAAAAATTATAAAAGTTTGAATATTTAGGAATTAAACATAATGTCTTGAAACCCGAACCGACCCGGGTGGTTCAACCGGGTGAACCGTTCCGGTCGAAAAATTGGTCGATTTAAACCGGGTCAACTTGCTAGGTTGGGTCGAAAACGGGTCAAATTAAACCGGTTCAGCCCGTCTGGTTTGAAGCGTCCCGGGTCAACCCGGTTTGTGATATGTTTTTAATTTGGTAGATATGTTTTTAATTGGTTGTATTTAATTTGGTAGATATGTTTTTAATTGGTTGTACAATGTGAATAAAAGGTGTTTTAATAAGAGTATTAATTACATTTCATAATTTCCTTTAATAAGATTTTTCAAAATTTCCACTTTTCAAGATTGACCATTTTTTCAAGATTGACCATTTTTTCTTTATATGTAGTATAGATAAAATAAATATAAAGAGTACTGACAACTGTTAACAAAATCAGTCCACATCTAACACTTCAAATTCTGTAACCTACTGGTATGGTATAATTGTTTTACAAACTAGTTTGCAGAATTAATGCACGCACCACCAAATTGTACTACAAACATATGAACTAAGCATCAATAAATTTAAGAAAATTGTAGCAGGCATTGAACTTATAGAAATCAAAATGGCCAAATAATAAGAAAGATTATAATTTCAAGTCTTGTGACAAAATTGTATTAAAGTGCATGACATGCGACTATTTTCCTTTCAAAAAATACAATACGGAGTAATAAAATATGTAAGTAGCTAATATTTTGATACCAATACAGAAGAATTGTACAAAGAGTAATTATAAATAAGCCTACTTTATATTCATTAAAGATCCTCCATATTTAGAAGATCAATATCCTTCTCTGAACATATTTTAGTACAACTTTATAAATATAGCACACATGATAGTTTTTGGGCTAATGGCCTCTAAATATATCATAGTTGTTATGATTTCCTTTTATATGTATAAAACAATTTCTTTTGCTATTCTGTGTACTAAACTTGACTTTTTGGGCATTTTTGTGTACTTTATGACCATTTTACCCCTTTCAGGTTAATAAAATGAGGGGTAAAGTCGTCATAAAGTACACAAAAATGCTAAAAAAAATCAAGTTTAGTACACATAATAGAAAGAAAAAAAATGTTCGATATATATAAAAGGAATAAGTGAAAACTATGATATATTTTAGTGCCATTAACCCATAGTTTTTCCTAGATGCCACTTTACGGCTTTACCAACTTATCTCGAGTATTCCACCACTTTATCACCTTTTAGCCGTAAACATGCAGACAAAGAACATGTAATTACTCCAAATGTAGGCAAAGTGCTACCATCACCAAAATGCTTTAAAAACACATCAGGAGCAAATAGTAACTACATTATCCAAGACTATATCTCAATATGAAATCACCAACAAACATCACTTCCTAAACTTTTTAGGTAATGTCGAAACCTAGTGAACGCGACAACATTAAGAACCAAAACACTTCAAGTTAATAAGACCGTGTACTTCCTAAACTATAAAAGGATCTTATTTAGGTTGTTATCCATAAAGATAATAACTATAAAGTACTACATGATTCATGATATATACAGTTATAGACTCAGTATAACATTGAAGGCAAATATATATATAGCACAACATGATATATACAGTTATAGACTCAGTATAACATTGAAGGCAAATATATATATATAGCACAACATGTCGGTTCAGGAATTTCATCGAACAGGTTGTAGGTGTTATTATGCCCTTCGATAAACTGCCTTTTTGTAATTCACGTTTTTACATGACTATTGTACAGATAATGTATTCGCCCATGGATGATCTTGCTCACCTCAAAATCCCCCTTGAAAATATTCTATCCGCCACCAATAATTTTGATGACGAAAATATCATTGAAGAAACTGGATTAGATAAGAGATACAAAGGGACAATCTGGTGGTCCGGTGAGTTGATTGAAATTGATGCTCGGAGGTTTAATAAAGATGAATGGAATGATGTAACTGAACAAATGTTTTGGACGGAGCTTTCATTGCTTTCTAGTCTCAAGCATAAAAATCTGCCCTCTCTTGTTGGGTTTTGTGATGAAAATGGTGAGAAAATCATCATTTACAGGTATGAGATGACCAGGGGAAGGCTTATCCAATATCTAAGTGACCCGATGTCGTTGACTTGGGTGCGAAGATTGGAGATATCTGTCGGTCTGGTGCATGCATTGAGCTACATTCATTATGACGAGCCACGCGACTTTAGTGTAATACATCGGTTCATTAGCAGTGGCACAATTGCATTAAATGATGACTGGGAACCCAAGTTATCTGATTTTGAAATTTCCATGAAGATTAAAGCATTTCAGAGGCACCATTCTTTCCATACTAATGAACCTCTGTATGTGGACGGCTATGGAGACCCAACATACATTGAGACTAAAAGTGTGAACCACAAATCAGATATATACTCCTTTGGGATAGTATTGTTTGAACTACTGTGTGGTAGAAAATCAATAAGTGATGATCAAGATAAGAAGTATTTGGGTCCGGTGGCCATTACCCATTTTAGAGAGGAAAAACTCAATGAAGTTATTGATTGGGATTTGTGTAAACAAATGGACTCGCGGTCATTCGAAATTTTCGCAAAAATAGCATATGACTGCTTAAATGAAGAAAGGGCGCAATGCCCAAATATAAACGAGATTGCACCAAGACTTGAGGAAGCTTTGAAAATTGCACGTGTGAATAGCCATGTAAGACTCTTTTTCCCCTTTTTATCAAAATGTTTGTTTTCTTTTTATTATGCGAAAATTATGAGAATGACTCAATACCCTTCTCATTTTACCAAAATGGTTTTAAAAAAAAAGACCCATTTATCAAAATGTCTCGCACCCAGTGGGGGTACATCGTACGCCGGTGTGCCATCTATGTTGACCAATTTAAAAAACCCAAAGTTGTAGATCTCTTTTTTCAGTGCCGCGATAGCTTAAATTATCAAAGCAGAGTTCGTACATCGAGTTTATTAAAACATTTTCGTAATTTTCTCTTTTATTTATGTCGATTTCAACCAAATTTAGTCCGATTATTATAAGTCGGCAAAACTGACCTAAATTTAACATATTTAAATTATTGGAACAGAAAAACTATTAGTGTAAATTTAGTTCTATCATTCTAAATCATTTTGGTAAAATGAAAATATAACTAAACGAAAGTAATAATTACTACTTTACATTTGATTTTTACTTTGTGTTACCTCAGTTAATATGCTATATTTGGGTTCATCTAACACTTCAAATTAGTTTTAGAATTGTTAAATGAGCATTAGAAAATAAGACATTTAGGTAAATAAAATTAATATAAAGAGTACTAACAACTGTTGACAAAATCAGTCCACATGTTCGATCAAATAAATATATGTAATTCTTTCGGCTTTATCTCATAAGCAACCCAACTAAGCTAGCTTTAAATATGTGAAGTGAAAGACTACTAACTTGTTTATATGGTATGCTAGTTATGCAAAGTTGTTATTGATGTATTTGCCACCAAAATGTACGACGATCGTATAATATAAGTATCAATAAAATTTTGAAAATGGTAGCTGGTATATGGCCTACCGAAATAATAAAGGTCTAATAACAAAAATATAGTTCCAAGTACTCTCACTTGTGACAAAATTGTATTAAATTAGCAGTGTATGATATGTTACTATATATTTTCCTTTCAATAATACAATCTAATAAAATTTGTATGCAGCTAATATTTTTAGAGCATCTCCAATCCATTCAATCATTTTGAGTATAATGGAATGCTACATATGCATACTATAATTTTACATTAATCCTCCACAACCCATTGAACCCACTAAAGCCTTTTTTTACATTTTATAGAGAGAGAAATACAAAAGTTTTTTTTTTTTTTTTTTTTTTTTTTTTTTTTTTTAGTGTAAAGGTGAATTATATTACTTCCAAACTTATGTACAATCATAAGAATAACAACATTCATGATTTGGACATTCCCCAAATCATTTGTACAAACAAACGGAATCATTTGTACAAACAAGCACTAATACATTTGATATCTGTTGTAACAGATATAACAGTAATACAATCATCAATCAGACTTATTCAATCTAAGTATACAATTTCTTCTATTCATCAATCTTCATAGAACTTCTCATATTGCAGCCTGAATTCACCTTATAATATGCACTTTTCACCATCCAACTACATTTCCAATGTACCCACCATCAAAGATCACTCATTCAACATCCATAGTAATCAAAGATGGTTGAGTAACTGGCATCACTGGGTACCCATAACCCTTCCAGTCAAGAGCTCTTCCAAGTAACCTACATTTCCATCTCTACGAAAGTTTTCTTAAAAAAGGGACCACCGTTGAAGTGTAAATATGGTGCAAAATGAGAAGAACTCATTTTACACCTACTAGCCTCACAATGGAATTGAATGATGATTTGTCATCTAAACCATTTCATTGAACTATGCCACCTCAACTCATTGTGGATGGCTATAGCAGGACCGGAGGAAATGTATAAAATAGCTATTAAAGGAACTTTAAAGTAATTGTATAAGTTAAAGGATTGTCTCAACTTGAAAAATTAGTCTTTTCCATTTTAGCTTGAATTTGGCTTTTGGGACCATCCAACCCGCAAAATTGTATGTCTACAATAGAAAAGGAAGTACTACTAAATGGTTTCCCATTGAACTCTCACTTATAGGCATTCGTGTAATTAATGCACAAGGAAACATAATTGAGTTACGCTCTTGCAATATAATGGGCTAACATGACAAGTACGCGAAAGACTAATGCCCAAAATATAATACAATCTACTAATAAAAAGGAGGCTACAAGAAAATAAACTTGAGTGACAAACAAGGAACATATGATTCGATACTTACCGACGAGACATCTTTTATATTTATATAATACAAGAATTACATCATTTCGGAGTGTTTTTGCAAAACCCTTCTCATTGAAAAAACAATTGGACCAATAGGAGAGCTCGATTTTGACACATAAGCAAAATCAAGCAATATGATTGGCCAATAAAAAGTCAAAATTGAATTGATTTTGGTCAAACTTTAATAAATTTGGTGGAGAATTTGATTGATAAAAAAAACACATAAAAATATATGTGTCAAATTTGTGAAAATAAAAACTTAAGAAAAGAGGAGGTAATTAATAAAACCTTAGTGGTTAAGTGTAAAATTATAAGTCTCCATGTATTTTAATAACTTTAGATAATAAACAAATAACCCCTTACATTTTATACCCCCTATACTTTATAATGTTAACGTTGTTTAAAATTATATGAGTAATAGTAGTAGTTTTTTTTACTTTCATCTATTAAAATAAATTTGGTAAATATGTGAATTAGTTTTAATATACGTTAAATATTTTTTAAACTAATGTTAGTTT
Organism: Artemisia argyi; assembly: GCA_030686995.1. Classification (NCBI taxonomy): domain Eukaryota; kingdom Viridiplantae; phylum Streptophyta; class Magnoliopsida; order Asterales; family Asteraceae; genus Artemisia; species Artemisia argyi. Next base: position 198,179,751 of record CM060685.1, on the reverse strand, counting down.
TAAACTTTCTTCCATTAGAATATTTTTTAAAATAAGGACTCATGTTACTATTTAAAAGTTTAATTTATGCGTACACGGGTTTGAAATACGGTTAAATTATTAGTAACGGGAATATAAATATCAAATGGTAAGCATTAGTTACTGTGATATAAAATAAATATACGTGATTCTACTTATAACAACGACTCATGAAATTGTTATTTAAAATTTATATATGGATATCCATAAAAATATTTTAAGAACTTTACGGAACATATTTTAACTTTATCAACGCTCATTATGTACCACTAAACTCGCACATTTTGTACATCATGATATCAATAGTTAAAGTTAAACAACAACATTAACCTCAAACTCAACATCTCTGTCAGTTAAAAATGTTATACAAAGCTAATTATTAAAAAAAAAAAAAAAAAAAAAAAAAAAAAAAAAAAAAAAAAAACGGCTAGATAGTCATTCTTTAATATAGAATGTTTTTTTTCTTAAATTATAAAAAAAAAAATGCACGCATCACAATCCTTATTTGATAAGAATCACATCCTAAATCAAAAAAAAAAAAACTATGTAGGTGATAACCTAACTTTATTCATTGACTTGATGTTTCAAAAATAAATAAATAAATAAATAATAGTTGGTTGTTGTAAAGGAATTAAAAGTATGTACATGAGAATTATTCAGCAAGAATATATAGTTTTTAATTAGGTTATTACGTTACTATATTGCGATAATGTTATTGACTTGGTAATCACGGATGTGAGATACAACCATTATTCTATACTTATGATTGATGTGTAAACCCCTTTTTGCTTCTGAATAGAATCCGAAAGAGACCTCAACAGCACTTTGGCTTATGCCTTATCTAGCTGATAGTTTTTAGTAAATTTTTTTTATGGTTTAACTTTTTTGTTATACATACCAACTTTTAGTATTTTTTTTTTTTTTTATGTTTTATTGAAAATTTCTACACATAATATTTGTGTTTTTATTATAAACACACTAAGCTATGATAGAATTAGTTGGGAGTTCAAGGGGTTTTTTACTAAGCTTCTCAAAAAAGCTTATAGTTTTATCATAAACTTATTGTGTTATGGTAATTGAATAAACCAATAAGCACCTTTAATAAGCATAACCAAATACCTCATTAGTTCTAATCTGAAGATTTCTGATTTGATGTTATGACTAACTTTGTTGTTATCCTCACTATAATGCAACATGTTAGTAGTTTTTGCAGTTTTATGATCTTATCGCACATACTAAAGTGTAATGCAATTTATTGTGTGCGCTTTTTAGAGGAGGATTAAGTATCAACACATGATTGTCATGGAAGGTTAATGTACCAAAGAAGTGTTTTAGTGCCTATATGAGGAATTTTATGGTAGGAATTCTTTTCGGAGTGTAATTTGTCTTTGAATGAATTAATAAAACTTAGCAGGTGTTTGCCGTAATTGATAACACTATGGGTGTCAACCAATGATCTAAAATATGAGTGTATTTTACTTTAATGATTTAGGCCAATTGTGAAGAAAGTTGCATTAAAGTGAAAGTTCGGTAAGGATTAAAAGAATCCTAAAAGACTTGCGGATGTACTCTGTCATTTTTTATGCATTTATAATTTACTTATACAAGTAATAATAATTTCTTTATATAGTTCGGGTTTAAAGAAAAATTATTCTTATACATTATAAATAATCGTAAGATTAAATTTGAGTTCTACCAATTACATTTTTTTTGTTTCTTTTTATGTAATAAAGAAACTATAGTGTAAGCATCTATGTTAATTTGGTAATTTTATGATCAAACATGAGAAGTAAATAGCACAAACTTATGAAAATACAAATTTTCAAACAAAGAAGTACATTAGTAAACATGGTATGATGGTTATTCATAATCAAAGAAATGAATCAATCTTGAAAGCTATCTAAATATGCTACATATATTAACGAAAATATAAGTAAAAGAAATACCAGAATTACAAAACACATCGTAAATTAATAGCACGGGTTTGCAAAACTAAAAGCATATATCACTAACATCTCATTTAAGTCAAGTATCATCATGTGATTTTGCTTGAATAATAAAATATAATTTTTAATCCAAAATTATTCTCCTAAAATAATAGGTAGATTATAACATATATACATATAATTTTTTATTTTTAGTCTACTAAGTAAAACTATTTAAAATATGTTAAATGGTTTATTTCTTAATCGATAATAATACATAATTAAAACGAAATTTTAAAAACCCTGTGCGTGCACAGGTATTATAACTAGTTATATTATTCTAAAGTATAACAATTGAAGGAATAACGTGTATAGATAGACTAGCAATTTTACAATTCTAATTTTGAGAGTTTTTTAAACAAATGAGTTTTATCTTAATATATATTAGAGACCAGTTGTTGGTTGATACAAAAGTAGATATAGAACAATTAGAGATTGAGATTAAAAAAAAAAAAAAAAAAAAAAAAAAAAAGCCTTCTTACACCTGGCCTGATGTGTGTTTCCGCCAATTTGCCATAAAGGTTAAAAAAAAAAAAAAAAAAAAAAAAAAAAAAAAAAAAAAACAGTAGTGCTACTTTAAGTAAAAACCAAACCGACCTAGCCAAAAAGCATATACACACCAACACCACATTATATTCTGTTTAAGTTTACCATATATATAGTGTCATTGGACACTCTAGTATCATCGTATTGAATTATACTATGCAATTTCACTCACTCATCTATAGTTAGTTCGAGTAGTTTACATTAGTTCTACGGTTCCAGAGCGTCATTTGATGCTTGGTGATCTAATTCGATTAAATCATCACAACTATAATCAATCTAATATAGTCATTCAGCATTTAGAAATAAGCAAAATCAGGCAATTATATTTACCTAGTTGACTCAATCAGCAATCAACAAGCAAAATCAACAATCATCTTGAAATTCAAATTGTCAACCCTTGCATACATCTCAAACTTTAGTATACATCTATATGAATTAAGTTCACTATTGCAAAAAGAACAGGCCATAGTTTTTCATGGATACCACTTTATCACCTTCTACCCTTAAATCTTTGGGTTCGAGTCAAAGTCTGTACTTACGCCATCTGACTACGGACCAAATGCTTTAATAACACCTCACGAGCAAATGTCAACATAAAATCACTACTAAAACATAACTTCCTAAACTATAAAAGGATCTTATTTTATTTTTTATTCACAAATTCAAGATCAATATAACATACAAGGCAAGTACATACCGCAACATGTGTTTGTAAAGGCTCAGGAATTTCATCAAACAAGTTGTAGGCACTTCATTAACACTCTTATTTTGTTATCTTGTGTATTAATTCACGCTTTTTACTTGATAAACAGATAATGTCTTCACCAAAGGACGATCTTGCTCACCTCAAAATCCCCCTTGAAACCATACTATCCGCCACCAACAACTTTGATGAAGAAAATCTCACCTGCGAAGATGGATTCGCAAATAAATACCGGGGACAGCTCTTGTGGTCCTGTGAGCTGATTGATATCCAAGCTCGGAGGTTTAATAAAGAAAGGGATGATCGAGAACAGCTGTTTTGGACGGAGGTTTCCATGCTTTCTAGTCTCAAGCACAAGAATGTGGTTTCTCTTATTGGGTTTTGTGATGAAAAAGATGAGAAGGTCATCATTACCAAGTATGATGAAACCATGGGATTGCTCAATGACTATCTAAGTGACCCAATGTTGTTGACATGGGTGCAAAGATTGAAGATTTCCGTGGGTCTTGCACATGCATTGAGTTACATTTATTATGACGAGCCACGCGATTTTAGCGTAATACACCGGTACATTGAGAGTGGCAGAGTTTTATTAAATGATGAATGGGAACCCAAGTTATGTGATTTTCAACATTCCATGAAGATTAAAGCCTCTCAAAGGCACCATTCATTTCATACTAATAAACTTGAGGGTGTGAATGGGTATGTAGACCCAACATATATTGAGACTAAAAGAGCACACCACAAGTCAGATATCTACTCCTTTGGGATAGTGTTGTTTGAACTGCTATGTGGTAGGAGGTCAGTAAGTGACGATCAAGATAAGCAGTATTTGGGTCCGGTGGCCATTACCCATTTTAGAGAGGAAAGACTCGATGAAATAATTGATTGGGATCTATATAAGCAAATGGACTCGCAATCATTCGAAATTTTCGCAAAGATAGCATATGACTGCTTAAATGAAGAAATGTCACAACGCCCAAATATAAATGAGATTACCCCAAGACTTGAGGAAGCTTTGAAAATTGCACGTGTGAATAGCCATGTAAGACTCTTTTTCCCCTTTTATTATCCAAATACGCGTTTTCTTTTTATTAAGAGAAATTATGAAAATGCCACAATACCTACCTCATTTTACCAAAATGATTAAAAAAAAGGCATTTACCAAAATGTCTCACACCAGTGCGCCATCTATGTTCACTAATTTTAAAAACCCAAGTTGTAGCTCTCTTTCTTAAATACCGCGATAGCTTAAATTATCAAAACGAAGTTCGTCCGTCGGTTGTATTAAAAATGTTGGTAATTTGCTCTTATATTTATGTCCATTTCAACCAAATTTAGTCGGTTTATTATAAGGTGTCAAAAGTCACCTAAATTTAACGTATTTAAATTATAGGAATAATGCGCCTCTTTCAATTCATTTACAACGTAAAACAACATAATAACCTGTCTACATTCGAGACATACATTACTTCAAAAGTAAAATACTATTTAAGAGGAATATCATTTTGGAACTAAAAATTGATTGCATAGATGATATGCAAATTATTCATAATGAAGGAGTTATTTATTTCTTGTTTGATTTCTAAAATGGGAAAATTGTATAAAAATACATATAACTTGCCATTTTTTCCTTATTGTATGCATGAATTTTTTTCCCTATTGTACGCATAAACAATCTTAATCTTCCTATTGTATCAATATTACGGGTTTTTATTCTATTGATTACACCGTAATTAGTGTGATTAAGTATTGTCACGTCATAACTCAGTCGTAATATTGATACAATAGGAAGAGTAAGATAGTTTATGCATACAATAGGAAAAAAAAAGTTCATGGATACAATAGAAAAAAGTGACAAGTTAGATGTATTTTAGACAATTTTCCCTTCTATAATTTTGTTTAATCTTTATATCAATCATTTGCACTAAATTGTTCAACGGTCTTTTACATAAACATGTAAATACAATGCTATCATGAGCGCACTTTAAACCCACTAAGCAACTTCAATGTGAAGTTCTTATTAGATAGCTTATTAACCTAAGAAAACAATAAAAATTAGGAATGAGGGATTATACCAATAAAAATTAAAGAAAAATAAAGTTTGCTAATTTAATCCAATAAATAAATAATAATAAAAAAAAGTTTAATAGTATTACCTGATGGTCTTGTTATGCTCCTAAGTTAGATATGTGAACCAAATATATGGCATCTATACCTTAAAAATCAAATTGAATGTTGGGCTATTTTCCACATGTATTCCATGGTGACTCATGAAATGCTATACTTATTGTAAAGAAACCAAAAGAATGAGAAAATAATATTAGTTGCATGAAGAGAATAGCCACAGCAAAAACTAAATATTGATTGATTTTTTCATACATGGTGAAAGAACCAATGAGAACCTGATACGACATATATGCGTTAATTTCCATCTAAAAATGCAAGTATATACACAAAGTTGTGAGCAAAAAGATAAAGGTGAAGCAAACAAAATAACATATTAGTAAGTGAATAAAATGTGAACCGATTAGCAATTAAGTGAATAAAGTGCGTTGTGATATGTTTAAAATTTTAATAACAACAATTGACTAACTAAGGAACAAATTATGAAACAACTAAATGATTTCTATATTTTTCGGGTGGACTTTGTTTTTGTTGTTAATATTTGTGTAATTAGTTGACTAAATGAGCAATGTTTGCTTAAATGCTCTTTAACTCTTTTTGAATTATATTAAAAAAATTATAAAGTTGAACCATTAACTCACAAAAGTTATAAACATAACTATAGTCGATTGGAAGCATATTAAAAGGTGTGGAAAGTATTGAAAAACTTTGCATATATATTGAAAGATCATGATTATATATATATATATATATATATATATATATATATATATATATATATATATATATATATATATATATATATATATATATATATATATATATATATATATATATATATATATATATATATATACATATATATATATATATATATATATAACTCTTAACCGAAATCACAAGTAACATACCAATAATATATGAGGAATAGATCGATTATGTCAAAATACTTCTTGTGCAAGATTTGGAACGAATTTAAATTTTGATCATTAGATTATAGCAAAAACTTTTTTCAATTTGGATATTACCATACTCCAAAAACACATACCAAAAAACATTATTAAGTATTATAAAAATGATTCCAGAAGAGTAATCAAGGGTATAGAGTTGAAGAAACCTGACTTTGAATTGCATCTCCTACTTTCCCAATTCCATCCAATATATTCCGGGTTCAGGAAATCAAAGAAGAAACTTTGATTAAAAACCCCTTAATAAATGAGTATGTTGATGAAAAGCACTTGAAGAAAAAAGATTATAATTTATAATGCAAATTGAAATAAAAAACATTCAGGCTAAGGAGAGAACAATTCAATATTCAGAACCAATATTACTAACCAATTGACATGGAAATTACACCGTTAGTCCTTAATCCATAAACAATTGCACCATTTGTATGAACAAAAATAGTTATTATTTAAATTTTCGAGTAATTGTCATTTTATATTGTATGAACAAAAATAGTTATTATTATTTAAATTTTCGTGTAATTATCATTTTATATTGTATGAACAAAAATAGTTATTGACAAAGATGACCATTATGAATTATCTATAATTATAATGATGCATTTATTAAAAACCCAAGTTATAGATCTTTTTCGTCGGTACCGTACTACCGTGAAAGCTTAAATTATCAAAGCGGAGTTCGTACATAGGGTATATCAAAACATTTTCGTAATTTTCTCTTTTATTTATGTCAATTACAACCAAATTTAGTCGGATTATTATAAGTCAGCAAAACTGACCTAAATTTAACATATTTAAATTATTGGAATAGAAAAACTACTAGTGTAAATTTAGTTGTATCATTCTAAATCATTTTGGTAAAATGAAAGTATAACTAAACGAAAGTAATAATTACTACTTTACATGATTTTTACTTTGTGTTACCTCAGTTAATATGCTATATTTGGGTTCATCTAACACTTCAAATTAGTTTTTGAACTGTTAAATGAACATTAGAAAATAAGACATTTAGGTAAATAAAATAAGGGAAAATGGCAGGAAAATGCATCATACACTAGTAATTAAAACGGTTAAATAAGGTTTTAAAAACGGTTTTGAACCGTTCTATGATAGAGCATACTAAATAATAAGGTTGACTTTTTACAGCGGTTTTGAACTGTTTTAAATAAGTACATTTTTTTATAACGTTTATGAACAACCGTTGTATTATGGTTACCAAAATTTTAGAAATAACAATATTTAAAACATTTTAATTAACAACCGTTATAGTAAGCGCCCTTGTATTGTCTCCATGTCACTGGTACAAAAAGTATTTATTTAAAGTTTAATTGATATTTATTGTTTTATGTCATTAACACCGTAATACTTATGCATTTTGAGAATCAATTGTGCCATCTGAGAATAAATTATCCATGGTTTCTTATTCCCTTTTTATTAGCAAAAGTTTCTTATTCTTTTGTTGATTGACATATTTAATCAATATAGTTGTGCATCAAACATACATCTTGCATTAGAGAAAAGTGAAAAGAAGATTTTAATCAATATAACTAAAAAGAAATAGTAAATCTACAATTTATGACACAATAAAATAAAAACCCACAAATGTAAAATGAAGCTAAAACTTGCAATAATACCATTTTAGATAAATGGACGATGGACAATTGTAAAGTCTTGAGTGTACTTGATCAATATAACTTAAAGAAATATGAAACACAATAAAGAAACCCTCGAATATAAAATGAAACAAAAACCTGCAACAATACCATTTTAGATAAATGAACGATGCATAATTGTAAAGTCTTGAGTGAACTTACGAAATGAAAGATAAGTTGTTTGAAGATCTGCAAAAAAATGAATGTGAAAAGCTTGAGTTAGCTATTAGGTATAAATTAAGAGAAAGAAATACACTTGCCAATATAACAATGAGAAAGAAAAAGTGGCGAATTTAAAAAATAGAATAAGCGTGAAAAGAGAAATGGAGGGAAAAGTCCTGCTCATTTGAGGTGAAAAGCTTTTGAAAATTTCCATATGTTTTTGAAAATATTTTTTGTAGCAATAATGTGTAACTGTTGTAAATATATGACTAGGCTAGAAAATGTTGAATTCTTTTAAAACTTTTTATTTGACCGTTGTAAATAATAAGCTTAATTATAAAATACTAAGTCTTTTACAACGATTAGATTCTACCGTTGTATATAATAGGCTTAAATTATAAAAATATTGAAATCTTTTAAAACAACTATATGTAACCGTTTTAAATGATAAGAAGAAATTAAATAGTGAAAGCAACCGTTTTAAATGATATATTTTATATTACGTTTTCCAAATTTAACCGTGGTATATAATGTTTTCCAAATTATTTAGTACAGTGGAATTGAAAACCGTTTTAAAAAGTCCGTTGTAAAATACTCCTTTTCTACTAGTGATAGCGTCATTTTATTTTTTTGAATTTGGCACTAACCTTTTTGAATCGTGTCATTGTGTGTACCCATCTTTTTAAATCGTGCTATTGTGTGTACTTTGTGACCATTTTACCCCTACTTTTTTCAAATTTTTTAGGGGTAAAATGGTTATTTCACGGCTGAAAAAGTCGCAAAGTACATACAATGACACGATTTAAAAAGGTTAGTGCCAAATTAAAAAAAAAAAAAAAAGACATACTACATACAATGACAAAAAGTGGCAAGTATGATGCAGTTTCCTACCATTTTCCCATAAAATAAATATAAAGAGTACTAACAACTGTTAACAAAATCAGTCCACATCTAACACTTCAAATTTTGTAACCTACTGGTATGGTATAATTGTTTTACAAACTAGTTTGCAGAATTAATGCACGCACCACCAAATTGTACTACAAACGTATGAACTAAGCATCAATAAATTTAAGAAAATTGTAGCAGGCATTGAACTTATAGAAATCAAAATGGCCAAATAATAAGAAAGATTATAATTTCAAGTCTTGTGACAAAATTGTATTAAAGTGTATGACATGCGACTATTTTCCTTTCGAAAAATACAATACGGAGTAATAAAATATGTAAGTAGCTAATATTTTGATACCAATACAGAAGAATTGTACAAAGAAACCAATATTCGATTCAAGAAACCTTCATCGACCCTTAACTATATTGTTTTCTCTATAGTGGGTCGGTGGAATCTTTTATTGTCTAATCAACTTTGGTTTCTTAGATCGTGGGTACTATATATAACATCTGACTTTTGGTTTGTTATTCTTCGATCGTGGGGGTCTTTTACTGATTTTCTTCCTGCTATTGTTGTTAATCAATTGTTATTGATCGACAATAATTATGGTGGGAGGTTAGTTTTCCGGTGCTATTTGCTATAAACCCTAATCTTTGCGATTAGGGTTTTATCTTTTTATTTTGTATTGCATGCTTGCGGGTGGTATTGGCTATTATTTGTGTTTGATTATTGTGTTAGTGGTTGTGAGTGATGAATAAGGGTTTTTTGAATTCTAAAAATGTTAACGTTGATGTTGAGGGTTTGGATGATCGTACGAAAAGATTGAAAAGTATTGATGAGGGTTCTTCTGCTCGAATCCCTATACGTAAGGAAGTTAGGGTTTCTATTGACCCTAAATCTGGTATTGATCATGACGGAACCGTGGTGGATGATGTGAATGGGATGGGGATTACTTACACCGCTCCTGGTTCTGATTTGTTTAATAACGTGGGGTGTACTAGTCAAGAGAAGCCTAGTCAAGTGAGTTTGAATGTGGATGATTCACCTGATTGTTCTATGAATGGTATTCAGAAAGTGGAGCCGATTCCACTTACGAAAGATACATCACATGGTGACGACTTGGAGCCGGTTACAAGTGCTGAAACTGTGAAGCACTTGTTATCTAATGCGCATAATAATTTTGATGAAGCCATGAATAATATTCAACGTGAGATTGTTGCTAATAAGGCTTCTTCTTCATGCGATACTGGGCATACTTCTGGTCCTTATGCTTCTAAGGTTGATACTACTAGTGGAGGGAAGCCGGGTTCTTACGTGGCTGTCACTTCTAATGAACCTCTGAAACATGTGTCTAATTTTCGGAGGTTGGAATGTAGCAATAAGAAGGATGGTGTTGACCTTTCTGTTCCTTTGAAAATAGTGGAAGAGGTAAACACGAGGTTTGAGAATACTCTCTACGGTTATTTCCTTGGCCAACGCCTTGCTTTTCCTGTTGTTGATTACTATGTACGCAATGCATGGGCTAAGTTTGGTGTGCAAAAGGTTATGATGAATGCAAAGGGATTCTTCTTCTTTAAGTTCAATTCGAAGAAAGGTGTTGATGATGTGCTGGAGAACGGTCCTTGGTTGATTAGAAATGTTCCTATTATTCTTAAACCTTGGACTTTGAACACTAATCTACTGAAAGAGGATTTGACTAACATCCCGGTGTGGGTTAAATTCCATGATGTTCCCCTTGCAATGTTTTCTGATGATGGCCTCAGTCTTCTTGCCACATTGATTGGCACGCCTAAAAGGTTTGATGCTTTTACTAGCCATATGTGTAAGGAATCGTGGGGCCGCAGTAGTTTTGCAAGATGTATGATAGAAGTGAGATCGGATGAGGTGCTTAGGGAAAGCCTCACTGTTGAGATACCATTACTTGATGGTACGGGTTCGACTATTGAGAAGATACGGGTTGAATATGAGTGGAAACCACCCCGTTGTGACAAGTGTAAGATATTTGGTCATACTCTGACTGACTGCCCTAAGGTTGTTATACCTCCTGTTCAGCCTACTAAGCCTGTTGATGATAGTTTCATGACTGTCAATAACAGGAAGAAAGGAAAACAAGGTGGGTCTACAATTCCGGGTAAAGGAGGGTTTACTAAACCTGTTGTGGGTAAGAAGTTTCAGTATCAACCCAAACAGACTCCTCCTGAACCCAAGAATGTTGGTGGCAATAAGAAGAAGACTCCTGATGTGGCTAGTTCTAGTGGTACAACGATCTCTACATCTAACCAGTTTGATGCTCTTAATATGGATGATACGAATACTTTTGGTATTCCTACTGATGATACCAACATGGATGTGGATGCTTGCTGTACAATGGAAGTTAATGAGGATGCGTTGGTTAAGACTGGTACTACATCACAGGAACCCCTTGTGAGTGATTTAATGGGAACTAAGGAGGGTGGTTCTACTCCTATAGTTGAGAAAATTAGTAAGCTTGAAAAGCTACTTATCGATGGGAAAGCTACCCTCTTGGATGATAAAGGTGTTCCTATTCTGTCTGCATCTGCCAATAAGAGGACTAACCCATTCTCTAAGGTGGGTGATATTGTGGTTACTGATAGTGAAGATGAGGAGGTTCTTAACACGTTCGACGAATCAGCTAATCTTTTTGGTGGAGGTCATGAGCGTGAAGATGAGTTGGATGACTATGATGATTACACGAAGCAAATTTCTGATCTTCCAGGGGAATTGGATGCTCTTAACGCCATTTATGGCTTTAATCTCCAAGGTCGTAGGAAGTAGGTTATATTTTTTTCCGAGTTTTTAAATGGTTTGTTTTCTTGTCTAGAAAATTGGAAGTATCTTGTTATGTAAGCTTTTCGCCTATGTAACGGGCTGAGATGTGAGAATCACTCATATCCGTTGTACTTAAATGTTTTTTGGAGTAATATATTTACCGGGTCGTTGACCTTTTACCCAAAAAAGAAGAATTGTACAAAGAGTAATGATAAATAAGCCTACTTTATATTCATTAGGTTATGTCTAACGTCATAAAGATCCTCCATATTTAGAAGATCAATATCCTTCTCCGAACATATTTTAGTACAACTTTATAAATAAAGCACACACCATAGTTTTTGGGCTAATAGCCTATAAATGTATCATATTTGTCATGATTTTTTTTATATGTATAGAACAATTTCTTTTGCTATTCTGTCTAGACTTTTTTGTCATTTTTGTGTACTTTATGACCATTTTGCCCCTTTCGGGTTAATAAAATGAGTGGCAAAGTGGTAATAAAGTACACAAAAATTCTCAAAAAAATCAAGTTTAGTTCACATAATAGAAAAAAAAAAATTATTCGATATATATATATAAGGAATAAGTAACAACTATGATACATTTTGATGCCATTAACACATAGTTTTTCCTAGGTGCCACTTTACGGCTTTACCAACTTATCTCGAGTATTCCACCTCTTTATCACCTTTCACCCGTAAACATGCAGACAAAGAACATGTAATTACTCCAAATGCAGGCAAAGTGCTACCATCACCAAAATGCTTTAAAAACACATGAGGAGCAAATAGTAACTACATTATCCAAGACTATATCTCAACATGAAATCACCAACAAACATCACTTCCTAAACTATTTAGGTAATGTCGAAACCTAGTGAACGCGACAACATTAAGAACCAAAACACTTCAAGTTAATAAGACCATGTACTTCCTAAACTATAAAAGGATCTTATTTAGGTTGTTATCCATAAAGATAATAACTATAAAGTACTACATGATTCATGATATATACAGTTATAGACTCAGTATAACATTGAAGGCAAATATATATATAGCACAACATGTCGGTTCAGGAATTTCATCGAACAGTTTGTAGGCGTTATTATGCCCTTCGATAAACTGCCTTTTTGTAACTCACGTTTTTACATGTAGGATGATCTTGCTCACCTCAAAATCCCCCTTGAAAATTTGCTATCCGCCACCAATAATTTCGATGACGAAAATATCATTGAAGTTACTGGATTAGATAAGAGATACAAAGGGACAATCTGGTGGTCCGGTGAGTTGATTGAAATTGATGCTCGGAGGTTTAATAATGAATGGTTTGTTGAAGTAGAAAAATTGTTTTGGATAGAGATTTCAATGCTTTCTAGTCTCAAGCATAAAAATCTGGTTTCTCTTGTTGGGTTTTGTGATGATAATGATGAGAAGATCATCATTTACAGGCGTGAGACCAGGGGAAGGCTCCGCCAATATCTAAGTGACCCGATGTCGTTGACTTGGGTGCGAAGATTGGAGATATCTGTCGGTCTTGTGCAAGCATTGAGCTACATTCATTATGACGAGCCACGCGACTTTAGTTTAATACATCGGTTCATTAGCAGTGGCACAGTTGCATTAAATGATGACTGGGAACCCAAGTTATCTGATTTTGCAATTTCCATGAAGATTAAAGCATTTCAAAGGCACCATTCTTTCCATACTAATACACCTCTGTATGTGGATGGCTATGGAGACCCAACATACATTGAGACTAAAAGTGTGAACCACAAATCAGATATATACTCCTTTGGGATAGTATTGTTTGAACTACTATGTGGTTGGAGTTCAATAATTAGCGATCAAGATAAGAAGTATTTGGGTCCGGTGGCCATTACCCATTTTAGAGAGGAAAAACTCAATGAAATTATTGATTGGGATTTGTGTAAACAAATGGACTCACGGTCATTCGAAATTTTCGCGAAGATAGCATATGACTGCTTAAATGAAGAAAGGTCGAAACGCCCAAATATAAACGAGATTGCACCAAGACTTGAGGAAGCTTTGAAAATTGCACGTGTAAATAGCCACGTAAGACTCTTTTTCCCCTTTTATCAAACTACGTGTTTTTATTTTTATTAAGAGAAAATTATGAAAATGCTTTAATTAATACCAAAATGATTTTAAAAAAACACATCTATGAAAATGTCTCACAGCCGGTTGGGGTACATCGTATGCCGTGCGCCATCTATGTTCACTAATTTTAAAAACCCAGGTTGTAGCTCTCTTTCTTTGGTAACTTGAATTATCAAAACGATGTTCGTCTATCGGGTTTATAAAAACAATTTCATGATTTTCTCTTTTATTTACGTCAATTTCAACCAAATTTAGTTTGGATTATTATAAGGTGGCAAAAGTGACCAAATTTAACATATTTGAATAATGGAATAAAAAAAATAGTAGTGTAAATTTAGTTTTATCATTTTGGTAAAATGAAAATATAACTAAACGAAAGTAATAATTAACATTTTACATTTGATTTTTAATTTGCGTCACCTCAATTACTATGTTATACTTGGGTTCATCTTAACAGCGGCGGAACTAGGAACTTCTGTCAGGGGTAGCGAAATACGAAAATTTGTTTAGGGGTAGCGAAAATTTGTTTCAGGGGTAGCGAAATCGCCAAAAAATAGCCAAAAATCGCCAAAAAACGTAAAAAATCGGCAAAAATTCCACGACCAGGTAAAAGTTCAGGGGTAACGACCGCTACCCCTGGACTATACATGGATCCGCCCCTGTTCATCTAATACTTAATATTGGTTTTAGAATTGAAAAATTAAATGAGCATTAAAAAATAAGGCATTTAGGATAAATATAAAGGCTAAAGAGTACCAAGAACTGTTAACATAATTTGTTCACATGTTCGATCAATTATATGTAATTCTTCTGACTTTATCTCATAAGCGCTCAATCCAACTAAGCTAGCTTTAAATATGTGAAGTGAAAGACTACTAACTTATTAATATGGTATACTAGTTTTGCTAAGTTGTTATTGATGTATTTACCACCAGAATGTACTACAGTCGTATAATATAAGTATCAATAAAATGCAGAAAATTGTACCTGGTATTTGGCCTACCGAAATTTAAAGGGAAAATAAAAATAAAAAAATAAGGTCTAATAACAAAAAAATAGTAGTTTCAAGTACTCTCACTTGTGACAAAATTGTATTAAATTAATAGTGAATGACAAATGTTTCTATATATTTTCCTTTCAAGAAAACTATCTAATAAAATTTGTAAGATGCTAATTGTCTCGACTTGAAAAATTAACCTTTTCCATTTTAGCTGGCTTTTGGGACCATTCAACCCCTAAAAATTGTAAGGTTACAATAGAGAAGAAAGTACTACTAAATGGTTTCCCATTGAATTCTCACTTATAGGCCGGCATACGTGTAAATAATGTACAAGGAAACATAATTGAGTTAAGCTCTTAAATTATCTATACTACTCCATATAATGCATTTGAACTATTCTATAATTAGAAAAACTTAAAATTCAGACTTTTACTTGCTTATTATGGAAGGATTTCAAAATTAATTGATTAGTAAGTTTGTTAGGAAGCAAGTTGGTTGTTCAAACTAAAATTATTTCGCTTAACCATCTCTACTTATAAAGCATAAAAACAACTAAACGTGTAACCGAATAACTGAATAACGCAAAATATAGTCACAGGTACCCGCTGCCGCATTGCGCGGGTACCGTTCTAGTACTCCATAATGGGCTTAACACAAGATACCATACTTACCGATGAGAAAATAAGCTTTAGGTCATGGAACATAAGATACCATACTTACCGATGAGATATTGTGAGCGTAACCAAAATTACATGCGTGTTTACCGCCAATTTGCCATAAAGGTTAAAAAAAATAATAAAAATAAAATACAGTGGTACTACATTAAGTATAAAAACCAAACCGACCTAGCCAAAAAGCATATACACCAACACCACATAAGATTCTGTTTAAGTTTACCATATATATAGTGTCATTGGACACTCTAGTATCAACGTATTGAATTATAGAATGCATTTTCAATCTCTAATCTTTAGTTGGAGTAGTTTACATTAGTTCTACAGTTCCAAAGCGTCACTTGATACTTGGTGATCTAATTCGATTAAAGCATCACAACAATAATCAATCTAATATAGTCATTCAACATTTAGAAATAAGCGAAATCAGGCAATTTTATTTACCTAGTTGACTCAATCAGCACAGCTCTAATCATCTATAATATCATTCAGCAATCGGCAACAAGCACAATCATCACGTTTTCATACATCTAGATTCAAGCTTTCAAAGAACTTGAGCAGAATCAAACAGTTCAAATAAACAATTTTTTATACCAATTTGAATACCTAGTGTGGATACGAATGCAATATCGTGTCAGATCCATAGAATACTTACTTACGCCTGTTACAAGTAAAAGGGATAAAAATGCCTATAATACCTTAGGAACGTGTGTTTCATACTTCTATTTTCCATAACTGCCTATGTCATAACCAAGACGAAGTAGTCCCATCCAAGACCAAATCTTTCCGGCGTACATCTCAAACTTTTCCTTCAATATACATCTCCAGCAGCTAGAAATAATCTTCTTGAAATGTATATGAATTAAGTTCACTCTTGCACAAAGAATTTGCCATAGCTTTTCCTGGATACCACTATATCTTGAGTATTCCAACCCACTTTATCACCTTCTACCCTTAAATCTCTGGGTTAGAGTCAAAGTCTGTACATACGTACGCCATCTCACTATGGACCAAATGCTTTATTAACACCTCGGTCCTCAGGAGCAAATGTCAACTGCATTATCCAAGACTATATGTCAACATACAATCACTACCAAACATAACTTTCTAAACTATAAAAGGAACTTATTTTAATTTTTATTCACAAACACAATATGATAATAGCTATAAAGTAGAAAACACTTACAGATAACAGATTCATACTCAAATTCAAGATCAATATAACATACAAGGAAAGTATATACCACAACATGTGTTTGAAAAGGCTCAGGAATTTCATCAAACCTGTTGTAGGCACATGATTAACTCTCTTATTGTGTTATCTTATCTTGTGTATTAATTAACGTTTTTTACTTGAAAAACAGATAATGCCTTCACCAAACGATGAATTTGCTCACCTCAAAATCCCCCTTGAAAGCATACTATCCACCACCAACAACTTTCATGAAGAAAATCTCTTCATGACAACTGAATTTGGAAAGAGATACAAGGGACAGCTCTTGTGGTCCGGTGAGTTGATTAATATCTTTGCTTGGAGGTTTAATAAAGAAAGGGATGAACAAGAGTTTTGGACAGAGTTATCCATGCTTACGAGTCTCAAGCACAAGAATTTGGTTTCTCTTGTTGGGTTTTGTGATGAAAAAGATGAGAAGGTCATCATTACCAAGTATGATGAAACCATGGGATTGCTCAATGACTATCTAAGTGACCCAATGTTGTTGACATGGGTGCAAAGATTGAAGATTTCCGTGGGTCTTGCACATGCATTGAGTTACATTCACTATGACAAGCCACGCGACTTTAGCGTAATACACCGGAACATTGAGAGTGGCAGAGTTTTATTAAATGATGAATGGGAACCCAAGTTATGTGATTTTCAACGGTCCATGAAGATTAAAGCCTCTCAAAGGCACCATTCATTTCATACTAATCGTGATTTTCATGTGAAAGGGTATGGAGACCCAACATATATTGAGACTAAAAAAGTGAACCACAAGTCAGATATCTACTCCTTTGGGATAGTGTTGTTTGAACTGCTATGTGGTAGGAAGTCAGTAAGTGACGATCAAGATAAGCAGTATTTGGGTCCGGTGGCCATTACCTATTTTAGAGAGGAAAGACTCGATGAAATAATTGATTGGGATCTATATAAGCAAATGGACTCGCAATCATTCGAAATTTTCGCAAAGATAGCATATGACTGCTTAAATGAAGAAAGGTCGAAACGCCCAAATATAAACGAGATTGCACCAAGACTTGAGGAAGCTTTGAAAATTGCACGTGTAAATAGCCACGTAAGACTCTTTTTCCCCTTTTATCAAACTACGTGTTTTTATTTTTATTAAGAGAAAATTATGAAAATGCTTTAATACCAAAATGATTTTAAAAAAAACACATCTATCAAAATGTCTCACAGCCGGTTGGGGTACATCGTATGCCGTGGGCCATCTATGTTCACTAATTTTAAAAACCCAGGTTGTAGCTCTCTTTCTTTGGTAACTTGAATTATCAAAACGATGTTCGTCTATCGGGTTTATAAAAACAATTTCATGATTTTCTCTTTTATTTACGTCAATTTCAACCAAATTTAGTTTGGATTATTATAAGGTGGCAAAAGTGACCAAAATTTAACATATTTAAATAATGGAATAAAAAAAATAGTAGTGTAAATTTAGTTTTATCATTTTGGTAAAATGAAAATATAACTAAACGAAAGTAATAATTAACATTTTACATTTGATTTTTAATTTGTGTCACCTCAATTAATATGTTATACTTGGGTTCATCTAATACTTAATATTAGTTTTAGAATTAAAAAATTAAATGAGCATTAAAACAAAAAGACATTTAGGTAGATATAAAATAAATTTTAAGAGTACCAAGAACTGTTAACAGAATTTATTCACATGTACGATCAAATATATGTAATTCTTTTGACTTTCTCTCATAAGCAACCCAACTAAGCTAGCTTTAAATATGTGAAGTGAAAGACTACTAACTTATTAAGATGGTATACTAGTTTTGCTAAGTTGTTATTGATGTATTTACCACCAAAATGTACTACAATCGTATAATATAAGTATCAATAAAATTTAGAAAATTGTAGCTGGTATTTGGCCTACCCCCCCCCCCCCCCCCCCTCCCCCCCAAAAAAAAATAATAATAATAATAATAATAATAATAATAATAATAATAATAATAAAAAAAAAAAAAAAAAAAAAAAAAAAAAAAAAAAAAAAAGAAAGAAAGAAAGAAAGAAAGTCTAATAACAAAAATAAAGTAGTTTCAAGTACTCTCACTTGTGACAAAATTGTATTAAATTAATAGTGAATGACAAATGTTACTACATATTTTCCTTTCAAGAAAACAATCTAATAAAATTTGTAAGAAGCTAATGGTTTCATACCAGGACCGGAGGAGATGTACAAAATGGCTTCTTAAAGGAACTTTAAAGTCAGTATAAAAGTTATAGGATTGTCTCGACTTGAATAATTAACCTTTTCTATTTTAGCTGGCTTTTGGAACCATTCGAACCGAAACTTGTAAGTTTACAATTGAGAAGAAAGTACTACTAATAAAAAGGAAACATAATTGAGTTAAGCTCTTAAATTTTAATGGGCTAACATGACAAGTGGGCCAAAAACTAATGCCCAAAATATAAATATAATCTACTAAAAGGAGGCTACAAGAAAATAAGCTTTAGTGACTAACAAGGAACAGGATTCGATACTTACAGATGAGACATTGTGAGCGTAACCAAAATTACATGTGTGTTACCGCCAATTTACCATAAAGGTGAAAAAAAATATAATAATAAAAATACAGTAGTACTAATTGAAGTAAAAACCAAACGACCTAGCCAAAAAACATAGATACCAACACCACATTAGATTATGTTTAAGTTTACCAGATATATATGGACACTCTAGTATTATCGTATTAAATTATTCATTGCTTTTTCAAGATTTAATCTCTATATAGTTGGAGTAGTTTACATTAGTTCTACGGTTCCAGAGCTTCATTTGATGCTTGGTGATCTAATTCGATTAAATCATCACAACTATAATCAATCTAATATAGTCATTCAACATTTAGAAATAAGCGAAATCAGGCAATTTTATTTACCTAGTTGACTCAATCAGCAAAGTTCTAATCATCTATAATCATTCAACAATCAACAACACACAGAATCATCACGTTTCTATACATCTAGATTCAAGCAGTTTCAAAAAGACTTAGCAGAATAAAACAGTTAAAATAAGCATTTTGTTTATACCAGTTCGAATACCTAGTGTGGATATGAATGCAATATTGTGTCAGATTCGTAGAATACTTACTTGCGCCTGTTACAGTAAAAGGGATAAAAATGACTATAATACTTTAGGATTATGTTTCGTACTTTTAATTTTCATAATTGCCTTTGTCATAACTGTTAGAATATTAAAATCATGACAATCATATAAACAGGTAAACACATATGCGGAAGCGTAGGAACATCTATAACACATAAGAGATTAACATAAATTAAATAGGAACGTACCGTGGTGATTCTAGCCCGAACAAGAATCAAAAGCAATTGTCTTTAACAATATGAAGAACCCTAATTAGGGTTTATATGGATCAATGATTAACCCCTTACCGTTTTGTTAATCGATCCCTTGATAACAACAAAAGTATGTTGTTACCTCGTTCTTGTACACACGAATTAAACCGTATTAAGGTGATGCTAGTAACAACACAAGAAACAATTTTGTTTTATAAAAAAACAAAAGTCGAATCACCCTTAAAGGGGGTGTTCGGCCGATTAGCATACAAAGAAAGAAAACACAAATTTAGGGTTTAATGTTGTGTACAAAAGTTACAAAAACTAATGACCCTTGATTTGTATTTATAGTGTTAATAACTTGGAGCTCAAGTTGGTGTGTGATTGGGTTTCCCCAAGCCCAACCGATCGGCCATATGTTCCCAAAGGGAATCCGGAAGCTTCTTGACTTACCAATTATTATCACATAATTCTTTCCTTATATTCGTCTAACGGTCGTTAGTCATTAACGGTAAATACCAACGATCGTTACATACTTGTGTATAATAATAAATATATAAATATATTAATTATTATTTCTTAATACTCATTCGTAACGTGTGCAATCCCGAGGTCTCGAGTTCGATTCTAGACATACGTTTATTAATATTTATCCATAAATTCCAATAGCTCCCACTTGGATATCTATTAATAACATAATGACATTGGTAAGCGTCTAGCAACACGCCAATGCCCCTAGATCAACTCGAGGAAGGTTTCCTGGAAAAAACCTATAATGATTCATCATTATTATTATCATCCTTTTGTTTCTAATACCACGTTAATAAAGATATGGATCTTAGTCATTCTTTAATTAAACAATTTTGTTTCTCGTTGTTTATGATTGAGCAAGATTACCAAAACATCTAAACGTATTCCAGATAGACTTTGGGCGTGCGCACGCAAACATCTTGACAACCCTACGAGGGGCCCAGCAGTATTAAACTTCTGAACAAATCAGAAGGAACAAATTCTTTTTTGACTACAAGAATAACCCATGAATTTTGCAACACTTCTGAAAACAACCCTTATAACTCCCTGTTACGGTGAGCGGTAGATTGCTTCACAAAAATGCACTACATCCATGACTCTTATCTGGTATCTCAAGTCTGAGGATAACAAATTCATGATTTACTTACTGACAAGATCCATAAAGTAAAATCATGTAGTTGGGATAAGTCCTATATTCAATTCATCGAATATCATGTGAAATTGGTATGTCAACGCATCGATATACTTTCAAGTATATTCTTAACCAATACTCAGATTTGTCTTAGTTTAATGATATTCCCATATCATTAATTGACAATGGACAATTTAGAATAATATTAGTTATTCACGGATTTTAAACATGCAAATATAGGACACAATATATTATTAATGAAAACAAACGTACTAAGTACTTTAATTCATTATAAATAATAATTGCTTAATGTCCTTTATCCAAATACCAAAATAGATCAATGCATGATTATACTAGTTAATGAATTTTCCTCAAGTAATAACTTGAAGACAATTATGCCTCAAGTAATGACAATCATACTTGTTGACAAGGCATTATTCAACTAACTTTGATCTATCCAAATTTTCAGAATACTTCTTTCAAGAATTAAAATTCTTGTATGTGTAAATCCAACTATCTTGATATAGCCACATAATTTTTCATAAATAGTGTGATATCCTCAATCACCAACTTATGACAATCAAACTTTCAAACCTTTTAAAGTTTAGAGTATTCTATTTCTTTAATGTTTAATGCAACTTTGCTCTTAGTTGAGCACAACTAGTTCTCATGAAATCCTTCATGACTAGTTATTGAGTGTCATCTCAATTAAACAGCATCATTGTATATAAAACACAATATGCTCTTTTAAAAAAATTCCGTAAACTTAATATCCATTGTGTAATATTTTAAGGAGCTATTCCAGGTTTGAGGATCATTATTCTAAGTTCAAACATTTTCCATTAGAATATCTATTACACAAGTTATATAATAACTTTTAATCGGATATCAAATATTGTCAAATCATTAAGCACTTAAGCATGATGTAACAATAATACAATGCACATGAAAATCCTTCAGTCAAACTTAGATTTTATTCATGTACTATCTTTACAAATATGTATATCCATTTACTAAATGATATATTATATTCTATTAGAATCATTTACCGCACATGTTTATTAAATAATAAACTTTTGTTCCAAGGTTGTATGTTTTATTTTCTAAATCTTTCACTTACAGTTTCATTCCAAACTAAGTCCTAACATTTCACTTATATGGAATGTAACTTCTTATATGTTATACAACATATATGATTTAGTAAATCAAACATAATACTCCCACTAGCTTTCAGGAATACTTAGAAATTACCTTATTGTAATTATAAACCTAAACATAGATTTAATAATTTATCATAAGAATAATTTCCTAGATGCATGCATTTATCCATTCATGGATTATTGCACTATTTACACTTCCAAAGATTTTCTTGAATTTACAAACTCCTTTTGATTACTTATCGTCCTCGCTGAAGTAATTATTCAAGAAAGAGTTTTTGATATTCATTGTCAAATTTCATATTCATATAAATATGACAATTTACCATCTTTGTATTTTTAATGTTCTTAGGAAAGAGTATTCAATCATAGTTAATTGCTTAAGTATGATTAATAATCTTGTCATAAGATATTCATTAAGATATGTGTACAATTTTGTCCATATGATTATTTCACAAAGACTTAAACCACTAGGGTTACAAAATCTTTGAATAAACTCATCTCCATTCTCTAACTATTAAGAATTAAGATAAACCAAATTTTCTGAATTTGAATATCTTTATGAACAGCATCTATAACATTCATATTATGAGCAATTTACCCAATTCATTATTTTGGTAATATTACATCATATAATCGTCAGTATATTTATTAAATATATGAGATATCCAAGTGGATCTATGAATGATAATTCCATCATCTTGAGGTTTATCATTTACATGTTAGACCTCATCATGATTTTAACTAGTGTAGTTTTAGAAGATTATGTATCTTGTAAATCTATCTTTTCAAGATAAAATACTCCCACTTGCCTTTAGTATTATATAGAATATAAGTACTTAGCAATTAGAGCAACAATCCAGCGTTCTCTTTTAGGACATTACAAATACACATTGATAGTTCCTGATATTCTTTTGTTAACAACCTTCTTATAAGTAGCTTAACAAATTCAGAACTTCAATTTAAGACTTAATGTGATTCATCACATTTCATAATTCAATAATGTCTTATTAATCTTCTAGGAGTCTAATTGAGTATATTCAAGTCATATTCAATTTCTAACCTTGATAACTTTTAGAAGAATAGAAATCATAGTTATCTTCAATCAAACAATCTAACAAGAGTTTGATTCCTAACTGAACATACCATCTTTATGTGGTATTTCAATTAGAATTAATATTGTAAGAAGATCTAACAATATATATAAGATAACCATATTCCTGTTGGCATACCTATTTACCAACTAAATCAACTTAATGGTATAATAGTATTTTCAAGCCAATTGCATGCTTTATAACAAGTACTTATTAATCAAGTCACTTCATGTTTATGTCTTATAAAACATAAACTTGTTATAATCCCACTATTCGTTATTAATCATTGATCAACTCAATGACTTCTTGTATATGTCATAATAAATAGACCATAACAAGCTAACGTCTTACTTAATTATAAGTCTTGTAATACTTAGAAGACTTCATATTTATAACTATACAATAAAGTATAAACATGTATAATTAAAGTAATCTTTGAACACCATCATTTGGTTTCAATAATATTTTCAAGTTAACACACTACTTCATTTATTTATGTCATTCTAAGAATACATAATTATTGAAGTAGTATTATATTACTTCATGCATTTATGTCATTCCAATAATACATAAATATTATAGTTGAAGTTGTCTTGTTATCATATTGACACATGTTCTAATAGATGTCTAATTTAGAAACTGTAAATTATCCATGTTGGTCTCACGCATACATGGAAATTCACCTTGTAGTTAATATTTAGTCTGCGTCTCACGTTTACTAAATTTCAACACCAAGTGTTTCTAAGATTAGATGTATTAAACTAATTAGAATTATAATCTCTTACTTGCAGTTAAGAGAATTCTTTAAATCATATTCTTATATGTTGTACTTTGCACATAATGAAGATTTCTCCCACTTGTGCATGGTACAACACCATGTACCACATAAACAACACGCACGCGTTTGTTAATGTGAATAATATGATTTGTGTCATTAACATAACTTAGTAGATATAGAGTTTACTCAATCAATCAAGGAAACGTACATGACTATCCTTGAAAATATTAGTGTCTATATTTGGAAAGTAATTACCTTGAGATATTCAAAAGATAATCTAAGTTACAATCAAGACAATAAGTCTTGTAACTCCCACTGAATTAGAGAACATAATAATAATCCCTTATTCATTCATAAGAACACAATACTCCCACTGAATTTGACAACATTGTAAATGTTTCATTAATCAGTGAAAGAAATAGTGTACTATTTACTTTCCTACATCTTTTAAGAAAACCCATTCAAACAATTATATAGGTTATAAAAGAATGTAATCTACTATATAAATGTGATTCATCACATTCCAAATTATTAACTTGAAAAGGCTTGGGCATGCATTTTCTTCCTGTATAGATCTACCATTTCAAAAATTGTATGTAGTATCTTTAAATGGTCAAATCAAAACAACTAGATAAAATAATCTAATTTGTCTTTTACCATTATGCAGTAATCAGTCTAACTTCTACTTTAATAACTCATAAGGTGCATATACTCTTACTATTAAAGTTTGCTATGAGTTATATATTTAGAATTTAGACAATTCTATTCATCCTATTATACCTTTCTCATTCATGAAGAAGGAATAGGATTTAAGTCTCACACTTCTCGTAATGGAAAGAAGACTATATTTATTCTTTTTGTAAATATTGACTCTAACCAAAAACCCAACCGGGTGTAGATCAATTAAAAGAATAACTTATGTTTACGGTTTTGAGTTGCATTAATACATTTAAAGAATTTTACAAAATTCCTTTTTAGTATTTTCAATAATTTATATTTCCAAGAAAATATAATACCCAAGGTTATATTCATATAACCAACTAATTTCTTGAAAATCTAGGATCCAACTTTACATAGATTCCACCACATCAGTTGATCTGCTAGTGGTGAAAGTATAAAAGATGGTAATCTGTCGAACAATAATTGGCAAACACTTTTCCAATTCCTAGATCATTATGGGATTTACATCAAATTGATTCATCAACTTGTCATGTAAGCATGTTTCATCCCATCTCATGCCTTAAGCTCTAGGTCTCACGCATCAACTTAATTAAGTCGTCTAACTTAGAAACTACAAATTCTCCATGTGTGGTCTCACGCACACTCGGAAATTTACCTTGTCATTAAAATTTAGCCTGCGTCTCACGTTTACTAAATAATAACTTCAAGTGTTTCTTATAGTTAGATGGCATGTAACTTAAATTTTTGGGGTATAAATTTTTGATGTGAAAATCAAAACATGTATAAAGATGCATGCACTCATCTTTATAACACAAGTTTTCAAAACCTTTTTATTACCAATTCGTGAAATTAATACACAAAGTTTTACTTGAGGTTTATGCCAAAACCCTAAGATGACTTTCTACAACATATGTTTTTAAAAGTAATTCGTTTAAGACATATTCAAGATTGTGATAACCAAGGCAGACTCTAAGGCTCTTTTCAAAGCCTTCAAATCACGGTTATGAATATCATCTTAAAAGACTTAATTTTAAAAGCATACTTGCACAAAACATCATTCAAGCAAAAGTTTATGGATTCAATCTCAAAATAGTAATAAAGTTTGAATTTTGCTAGTCTCGCCTGGGAGCTGATTACCGTGCGAATCGGACCACGATTGGCAATAAGACCTTGCAAGATTCTAACTTTATCACTTTAGGGTTTCACAATTATTAGTCCGTATTAATTTTCTTTATGAAAACAACCCTTTTATTGCTTACAACAAGTCCAACCGAAAACAATAACAAGTATCAAAGAAAATCAAAACAACCAATAATAAATAAGTGAAACAATTAGCCACATGCAATCCGTATTAGAAAAGATCCTAACAAAATCAATTCTAGGTTTTTATATGCATATAATTAACTAAGGCCTTCACCTCTTAATGGAAGTGAGCCACATACATTGACAAGTCAATTGCGTAGGCCAAAGCTAATCACATACCACATAGCACATAATTGATTTTAATAATTATGGGGTCTTCCCCAATATTAGATCTATCTAAATATGTGTAAAGCTTAACAATTAATAAACAATAATAACCCATGACTAACATGCATGTTTCGTCACGGATCAAAGCATAACAATTACCAATTAGGTCAAGGATACGCCCAAATAACACATAATCATGTAGGCAACCTAGGGTTTCTAATCCAATTAGTTAATAAAACCACAAACCCTAATTAGGGTTCATGGAATAAATCGACCCCCCCCCCCCCAAAATTAGGGTTAGGGTAAAAAAACAAAACCCTAGATCCAAAACATGTATCAAAAACAATCAAAATTCGTTTTTTATGTGTTTTATGTAATCAATTACATGTTATAGCAAGCTCGTGATACCACTGTTAGAATATTAAAATCATGACAATCATATAAACAGGTAAACACATATGCGGAAGCGTAGGAACATCTATAACACATAAGAGATTAACATAAATTAAATAGGAACGTACCGTGGTGATTCTAGCCCGAACAAGAATCAAAAGCAATTGTCTTTAACAATATGAAGAACCCTAATTAGGGTTTATATGGATCAATGATTAACCCCTTACCGTTTTGTTAATCGATCCCTTGATAACAACAAAAGTATGTTGTTACCTCGTTCTTGTACACACGAATTAAACCGTATTAAGGTGATGCTAGTAACAACACAAGAAACAATTTTGTTTTATAAAAAAACAAAAGTCGAATCACCCTTAAAGGGGGTGTTCGGCCGATTAGCATACAAAGAAAGAAAACACAAATTTAGGGTTTAATGTTGTGTACAAAAGTTACAAAAACTAATGACCCTTGATTTGTATTTATAGTGTTAATAACTTGGAGCTCAAGTTGGTGTGTGATTGGGTTTCCCCAAGCCCAACCGATCGGCCATATGTTCCCAAAGGGAATCCGGAAGCTTCTTGACTTACCAATTATTATCACATAATTCTTTCCTTATATTCGTCTAACGGTCGTTAGTCATTAACGGTAAATACCAACGATCGTTACATACTTGTGTATAATAATAAATATATAAATATATTAATTATTATTTCTTAATACTCATTCGTAACGTGTGCAATCCCGAGGTCTCGAGTTCGATTCTAGACATACGTTTATTAATATTTATCCATAAATTCCAATCATAACCAATACGAAGTAGTCCCATCCTAGACCAAATCAATCCAATATACTCATGTGTCTTAGTTCTCTGCAATTTCATTCACAGGTTGGATACCATAGTTTTTCCTGGATACCACTTTATCACCTTCTACCCTTGAATCTTATGCAATCTTTTAGCAATTTCTATAAATCATAACTCTTTTGTGCCAGCAGTCTTAGTACCTTGTACTATAATATACTTTCCAACATATTCATGTGTCACTACTCTCCAATTTCATATACACTCATCTTGATATAAATTTGTCAACCCTTGAATATACATTCAATTTCAGATTACCAAATACCAGCATCTTACAGCTAGTTTTTCTTTCCACGGCAGGAGAGTTCTTCTCTTTCAAAATCAGCAACTTGGCTTTTAAAGTTTCCATTACAACATTTAATAATGTCTCTCCTTTCCTTTTAATATCCTGAAAAATTCCCCCAATTCCACTATTGTCAAATAAAGTATCTTGCAACAGCAACGAAAACATGTCACTTGAAACAACTTCAAACATGAGATGACCAAATATCAACACTAAACAAAAGTATATTGCAACGCTAAACAATTTACTGTTACACAAAAAGCACATGCCATAGTTTTTTCTGAATACCACATTATGAACTTATCTTATGTAGTCAACATGTCCTTAATTGTCAATCAAAAGACAAAAACATGTATTTGAATTCAATGAGGGAACCAAACAAAACTGCATCAGGTAGACAAAGTATCGCCCATAGTCCATACTTGGACCATCTGATTTTGGGCCAAATGCCTTAAAAACACCTTAGGAGCATTTTACATGAAAAATCCTCCAATTCCTCATGCAAGAGCTACGAAAACATGTCGCTGGAAACAACTTCAAACTCAAGATGACTAAATACCATGACTAAAAAATAAATTATATTGCCAAATTAGGCCTAACATGTCTTAGACATGGTTCAGGAATTTTATCAAACACTTTGTAGGCATTATTATACTCCCTTTTCCTAACTCAAATTTTTACTTGATTAACAGATAATGTCTTTGCCCAGCAACGAATTTGCTCACCTCAAAATCCCCCTTGAAGATATCATATCTGCTACCAACAACTTCGCTCAACAAAATGTCATCGGAGATGGTGATTATGATAAGATATACAAGGGACAGCTCTTGTGGTCCGGTGAGTTGATTGAAATTGCTGCTATAAGGTATAAGAAAGAATGGGATGGAGTAGAACAACTGTTTTGGATGGAGATTTCTATGCTTTCTACACTCAAGCATAAAAATCTGGTTTCCCTTGTTGGGTTTTGTGATGAAAATGGTGAGAAAATCATCATTACCAGGGGTGAGACCAGGGGAAGTCTCGACAATCATCTAAGTGACTCAATGATGTTGACATGGGTGCGAAGATTGGAGATATCTGTTGGTATTGCGCATGCATTGTGTTACATTCATTATGACGAGCCGCGTGATTTTAGCGTAATACACCGGAAGATATCCAGTGCGTGTGTTCATTTAAGTGATGATTGGGAACCCAAGGTATCTAATTTTGGACATTCCATGAAGATAAATGCATCTCAAAGGCACCATTCATTTCATACTAATAGACTTGAGTATGTGAATGGGTATGCAGACCCAACATATATTGAGACTAAAAAAGTGAACCACAAGTCGGATATGTACTCGTTTGGGATAGTTTTGTTTGAACTACTGTGTGGCAGACAATCAATAATTGACAACAGAGATGATAATCATTTGGCTCCGCAAGCCATTACCCATTATCGAGAGAAAAAGCTCGATAATATAATTGATCCGGAACTGTGGAAACAAATAGACTTGCATTCATTCAACATGTTCGCGGAAATTGCGTACGAGTGTTTGGACGAAGAACGATCGCGACGCCCAAATATAGATGACATTGTCTCAAGACTCGAGAAAGCTTTAGAACTAGCACGCGAGAACAGGCGGGTAAGACCTTTTTATTTTCTATTTTATGGTCACGCCATAATATGTTCTCCTTTTTTATTTACGTTAATTTCAACCAAATTTTAAACGAACCTTATGACATGACAAATACAAACCAATTTTAGCATATTAAATCACTTTTGATAAAACAAAGACATATCTTCACTATATATAAAGAGAAAAAGCATTTGTTTAAAAACTATCAAAATGAAAAATATAAAATTGTTAATCTACGCATACTTTCTATTTCTTTCAATATTGTACTTTACATGCGTATATAATGTTTTCATGATTAATAAGCTGAAAGTTTGACACAATAAAGAATGTACATCTATTTCATACACGAAACACATAACAACAATTTCGCAACTATAAT
This sequence comes from Artemisia argyi, assembly GCA_030686995.1. NCBI lineage: Eukaryota > Viridiplantae > Streptophyta > Magnoliopsida > Asterales > Asteraceae > Artemisia > Artemisia argyi. Next base: position 198,149,702 of record CM060685.1, on the reverse strand, counting down.
TACTTAGCCTTTTAAATTTTCGCCACTATGCACAGGTAATCGCCTAGTCTATATAAGTGGTATAATTTGTATTTAATGCTTCATGTTTTATTCATATATTTTACTACTACTTGATAGTATGGTTGTAAAATTTAGGGTCAATTATTATTTAATAATTAATCTCTTTTGTCTTGGTCAATTATTGATTTAACCATATAAACTTTTAAAGCAACATTTTTATTCTCAACTTTCTTTGTTCATTTAAAAAGACCGCTTAACATATAAAGGATTTGCTAAATAATGGCCACTAGGCAATATTTAAGGCAATAATTAATATAAATATAAAAGAAAACTTGAACTTTGTTAACTTAAAAATGACATATTTAAATTAATTTTTATATTCATTTATTGTCTATTAAATACATTACTATTGCTCGATGGGCATTATTTAGCAAATCTCAACTTTCAATGATCGTTTGATAAATCCCCTTAACTTTTGATAACCGTTTGACAAAATCTTTTAACTAGTTTCGTAATCTATAATATTAAATAACCTATTATCTTGATTACCCATTCCGACACATGATAGGTTGTGTTTTGTGGAATTTAGTTATTAGGTTAACCATTTTTCTTGTGTTTAAATCAAGGAGACCTATAAGTTTGTTTTGACCATTAAAACTTTTTAGGGTATGTTTCACGACAAGTTTTTTAGAACATTTTTGAGCATTTAGCATTTGACTATTAGAGTTTGTTTGGCAACAAGGGTTTAACATTTTTGTTTTCTTTAAATGTGTAGTTGACATTCTAAATCGATAACTTAAAAAAAAAAAAAAAAAAAAAAAAAGCACCAAAAACCACAAAATTCGACGTATAATGGGTCGTGTCGGGTAGTCAAAGTGATAGGTCATCAAATGTTGTAGATAAAACATTGTCAATAACATTATCAATGTTGGTTGAAGGTTTCTATTAAACGGTAATCCAAAATTAGGTGGTTAAATTAAATGGTTAAACATTATTAAGGACAAAATCGTTGCTAAAAAATGTTAAGGGATTTTATCAAACGAACATTGAAGATTAAGTGATTTTTTTAATGGTCAAACAAACTTAAGGATAAAAACATGAGCAATGTTACATCCTCCTACAATATCTTCCTACTTATCCTCCTATCCATACCAAATTATAACACGTGTAATGCACTAATTCTCTTCCTTAATTTAGTCCATTGATCAATCCACTTGTCATGATCATACAAGTTAGAGGATGTGTAGGCATATCAAGTAGGAAGATATATCATTTTTCTAAAAACATTTTTTAAATTGGAAAGTGGCTAAACCAAAATTAAATCATAATTAGCAGATTTCTAAAATTTAATTTTTTTGGTTTGTTAAGCACTCGTGCTTGTCAGTGATTCATTCTCTCATCCCTTTACTACAAAATCTTACCAACCAAAAATATTCCAAGATTTATGTATAGAAACGTGGATACATTAAAGCCACGCATTCCGACGGCTGTGCATAGGGGCTTTTATAAATGATCTATCTGAAATATAAAAGCTGAAATTTGAAAGTAAGTACAATGGTGGTCATTTATATTGTGTATTAGTTCATAATTTTGTTCGTCATATATCATTTTGGTCATCTCTTTTAACAAATTTTCACAAATTGTATATTTTTTCATCTCATAGACAATAAATGAGAACGTCTAAATTTTTCCTAAAAAGTTACGTAATTAAAATTAATTTGCTAAATATCCCTTCAATACTTGTAAAAAAGTTCAGTATGTGATAAAAAGTAAGCAATTATAAACATTTTCAAATTAACTATTGCTAAAAGTTGATAATCGAATTTATCATATTACCCTTACTTTTAGTTATTATTACACAAAGTTATTAGTTAATTGGGCAATAAACAAAATTGTCATTATGCAATAGGTAAGAAAAACCAATAATAATTATGTTTTTTTTAATTTTTTTTTAAAGAATAGTTATTTTATGGGAAAATGGTCTAAAAATACATCGAACTTGTCACTTTTTCCTATTGTATACATCGAACTTTTTTTCCCCATATTGTATGAAAGAACTTTCTTAATCATCCTATTGTAACAATATTACGATTTACGGGTTTTCATTCTATTAATTACACCGTAATTAGTGTGATTAAGTATTGCCACGTTATAACACACCCGTAATATTGTTACAATAGGAAGATTAAGAAAGTTTATACATAAAATAGGAAGAAAAAAAGTTCAATTTATACAATAGGAAAAAGTGACAAGTTCCATTTTTTTAGACCGTTTAATCGGTGGATGAGTACAATAAGAAATGTAATATAGGATATGATGTTGACACAAGCAATACAATCTTCAGTGACAATAAATAGAAAAGAAATAAAACCAACTTTATGGATTAAAAATAAAGATTAAAAAAAAGGGACGTTCGGTGGAAATTGCCAATTATACATATATAGTATATACTGATGATGCAGCATTTGCTGTTAATTTGTCATCTCACATCCTTATGTAACCCAAACTCTGCTTGTTTTTGTAATAGATACACTCTCCGCCTACCCACCTTGCTCACCTAAGAATCCCCCTTGAAGTTATAGAATCCGCCACCAACTACTTTGATGAAGAAAATGTCGCCGTAGGCTCAGGTGGATTTGGAAAGGGGTACAAGGGACAACTCTCTTGGTCGGGTGAGTTGATAGATATAACTGCTCTGAGGTTAATCCATAAAGAATGGGATGATGAAAAAGAACAACAGTTTTGGATGGAGATTTCGATGCTATCTAGTCTCCAGCATAAGAATGTTATTTCTATTGTTGGGTTTTGTAATGAAGTTGGTGCGGAGTCCATCATCTACAAGCGTGACTCTAGGGGAAGGCTTGGCTACTATCTAAGTGACCCGATATTGCTGACATGGGTGAAGAGATTGGAGATATGTGTCGGTATTGCGCATGCATTGAGATACATTCATTACGATGAGCCACGCGATTATAGCGTTATACACCGGAACATCAGTAGTGAATCAGTTCGATTGAATAATAACTGGGAACCAAAGTTAACTGAATTTCTTCACTCCATGAAGATTAAAGCATCTCAAAGGCACCATGCTTTCCATACTGATTCAGTTTGGTCTACCAAGGGTTATACAGACCCGACATGTTTTGAGACCAACATTGTGAGCCACAAGTCAGATATATACTCCTTTGGGATAGTATTGTTTGAACTATTATGTGGTAGGAAATCTGTAAGTGACGATCAAGATAACAAGTATTTGGCTCCAGTGGCAATTTTTCATTATAGAGAGAAAATACTTGATGGTTTAATTGATCCGGATCTATGGAAACAAATAGATCCGCGATCATTGAACATTTTTGTGGAAATCGCGTATGACTGCTTGAATGAAGAACGGTCCCAACGCCCGAATGTAGATGAGATTGTCACAAGACTTGAGAAAGCGTTAGAACTTCAGTTGGAATGTGAAAATGTTGTAAGATGGTTTTTTCTCTTTATTTTTCTATCACAATAACTACTCTATAATACGAGCAACATTTATTTACTTATTGATGTATTTGTTGCCATTGATGTTAAAGGAACACTCATCAGCTGTGGACGAAGTTGGAGGGACTAGTCATGAGGAGGTAATTAATTATTTTTTTAAAGTCCTTTTGTAAGCCATTGAATTCATTTGAAAAAGAGGGGGCAGAATTATTTGTACACATAGAAATAATTTGAAATGAACTTTAAACTATTAGGTGATGATACTTTATAATGGAATTCAGCTTCAAAGTTTTGGTATGGAGTGTGAATAATAAGAGAAGCTCAAAGTTATAATTTTTAACAATAGTTACTCTTACTAATGTTTAAAAAACATTGCTTATGGATTGCTTAAAATAAACAGTGACCCGAAATGGTGGTTGTCATTGTTGTTGGGTACTTCTCAAAAGTATATCCGCTATTTTGAGGGTTAAAAGAAAAGAAAACAAAAATTGGGTACTACTAGACAAGGATATAAATGTCTTTTCCGGTTAATATTTTTATGTACAAATATATACACTCCATTCACATATCACTTGCCTAAACTATTATATTTATCCTAAACTATATTTTCTCTTTAATAAATGTTCAAAATGAATGATTAACCTCGGTGATGTGTTCCACCCTGAAAATCTGCACACTTCATAATGTTGTATTCTTTGGTACATATAGGGATCAACGAGTCACTTCACATCCACAGGCGTTAAATCCGATTCCAGCAAAAAGACAATGCCTTCCATAAAATACCTTTCTCACTTCAGCTTTGAAGATATAAAATCCGCAACCAACAACTTTTCTCCTGAGAATATTATTAGAGAAAAAACAGTTGGATTGGTTTGCCAAGGCCTTATGTTGCATTCCGGACAGTCCATCGATATTGTTGCACGGGGGATCTATCTTGAATATTTCAAAGAAGAGAGCAAAAAGTTTCGGATGGAGAAGTCGATGCTTTCTAGTCTCAATCATCCGAATCTAGTTTCTGTTATTGGGTTTTGTGATAATAACTGCATGATTATCGTATACAAGAAGGAGGCCAACGGAAGTCTCAACAAATATCTAAGTGACGAGACCCTCACATGGATGCAAAGGTTGAAGATATGTCTCGGTGTTGCAAAGGCATTGAGTTACATCCATCATGATCCTGAACGAGATTTTAGTGTCATACATTGCAACATCAGGAGCTCGAAAATTTTACTAGATGACGAATGGGAACCCAAGTTATCTGGTTTTGAACGTTCATTGAAAAATACAGTAGCTCGGAGGCACGGTCTTCTTCTTACTCGTGATATTGTTAAGAATGTATACCTGGACCCAAAATATAATAAGACTGGTGGTGTGACCCACAAGTCAGATGTGTATTCGTTCGGTGTTGTGTTATACGAAGTCATGTGCGGAAGGAGTGCAGTTCTTCCACATGAAGAGTTGGGAGAGGGGTTATTAAGTCAACTGAAAAAATCTCATTTGGATGAAATGATCAATCCGCTTTTACGAAAACAGATGGACCCAGAATCATTCAAAATCTTCTCAGAGATAGCAGATTACTCCACACAAGAGGAACGGGCGAAGCGTCCATATATAGATCAAGTTGTCAAAAGACTTGAGAAAGCTTTGGAACATCAAAGGAAACATGAAAATCCAATTGACCGTACATCATTCAATCGCTTGAATCGCTTGAAGGTAATTAATTTCCTTGAACTTTTAATTTTAGGCTGATTACGAATTCTCCTAAAACAAGAGTTACTTATATTATTAAGGGTTGTTTTGTGGTTTTGATTTTACAAATCGTGTGCATGTGATTTTGATTTTACATTACTATGTTTTTAACATTGTATTTTATATTTCATAGGTTATATTATATTAAACTAAAACTAAAAATTTTATACAAAAATAAATTTTTGTAATGAATGTGGTGAATATGGAAGTATGAAATAATTTGTTATATAAAATTTTAATAGTGGGTTCATTTAATTTTGAATGCATAGAAAAGATCTTTTCCGTTATGTAATTCTTAACAAGTAATTATGTAATAAACGTGTTATGTTTTACAAATTTAAAATATGTATTCAAAATAGAAATAATAAATTATTATACTTTAATCATTTTTGTGGAAGACTTGAGTAAGGAATTAGTGTACCATTTACAAAAGAATACAGGTAAGTGATAAGCGTTTTAGCTAGGGGGAAGGACCAAGTATGATATGATATAATATGTTTAGTTTAAGGACTTAAAATAATCATACCCAAAACTTGCAGGTTTTCTAAAGTCAACAATTCTAGTGGGTATGACTTTTCTTTTCCTAATTTCACATACTATGACTCACTTTATCTTTTCTATCTTTTTTCAACTACTGTTTTTGACCTTATTCGAGAAATGTCAAAACAATTTTACAAATGGCACCCAAGAAGGGGAACCAGTAGCAACATAAAGATAAAAACCATCAAGAGGGAGAAATAATTAAATGACAGACAAGAACTAATTTGTTATCCAAGAATGATTGAGAACAGAAGTAAATAAACCTTTAAACTAACGACATATCATTGTAAACCAATGGAGAACTGTTCGACTTAATATTCAATTTGACTTCCCCTATCATTTTGAAACATGTCATATTTACTCTTTCTTAATCCTTATTTTCAATTTTGACATTGATTTTAGGGATGAAATCATTTTCCTACTAGTTAACTTGAAACAAATCAATTGTTGCTTTTGTGCGTTTTCATAGTTTCTAAATGTTAGTCAGTTATAAATACTTTTTTTTTTTCTCACTCTAATCCTTACTAGCATTAATGAGGTGATGCATGACTGCATAATGTTGCAGGAGAAGAACTTTGAACACTTCAAGATTGGACTAGATCTTATAAACGAAGCTACCAAGAATTTTGATGACGCATGCTGCATCGGGTCTGGCGGATTTGGTAAAGTGTACAAAGCAGATCTTGAACATTTTGATAGCCGTAGCTCCTCGTCGATAGAAGGTGTGAATGAATGTGATTTACCCAGAAAGCGAAGCACAGTAGCTATAAAGCGCATTCACAGTCAAGAAGGAGAACAAGGGTTCATTACAGAAATTGAAACTCTAACTACATGTAAGCATGAGAATATAATCTCTCTTCTTGGTTTTTGTTATGAAGGTAACGGTGCAATGATCCTAGTTTATGAGCATGCTTCGAAAGGAAGTCTTGAAAGCTATTTGGGAAACAGCGATAACATGACTAATTTTAATTGGTTGCAACGTCTAAATATATGTCTTGATATTGCACATGGTTTGAATTACATTCACAACAACACAGATCATGGCAAACAAAAGATGATACACCGTGATATCAAGAGCGATAATATTCTATTGGGAGATAATTGGAAGGCAAAGATTGCGGATTTTGGGCTCTCCAAATTCCACCCAGCACATCAAGCGGCCAGCACTATCTATACCGATACGGTTGCAGGTACAAAGATGTATCTGGATCCAGAGTATCAGAATTATGGTAAACTAAATAAGAAATCAGACATTTACTCGTTCGGAGTAGTGTTGCTTGAGATCTTGACCGGGAGGTTGGCCTATGATTCTGTATACACCAAGGTGAATGAGAAGGGAATTGCATCCATTGCAAGAGATCATTTTCAAAAGGGAATAGTAATGGAAATTGTTGATCACAAGATAAAGGAGGAGACTGATGAACACGTATTTTCATTAAGTAAGGGACCCAATAAAGAGTCTTTGGACATATTTTTAAAAATCGCATTTCGATGTGTAGCAGAAACTCAAGCGCAACGTCCAACAATAGAAGTTGTCATCAAGGAACTCAAAAAAGCTTTAAACTTTCAGGTAAGTATAACTTTATAATCTCCTCATATTCTTCATCATGTATGTGACCTTTCATACATTATACTTTGTGTAAATACTATTTTAATCCTCAAACTATTACTAAATTTCCCATTTAAGTTATTTTAGACCTTATTATTTTAATCTTAAAATTTACTAATTTAGTGATTTAATTATTTTATAAATTGAGAACCTAAAATTCACGAATGCATTTTAGATAGCAAGTAGTTCATTCTATTTTTAACTTATATATGTCAACTTTAATGATTCACAGGAGAACCACAAGGACAGCCTCAAACTGTCACTTGAAGACATAAAGCTGGCTACACGAGACTTCAGTGAAGCCAATATCATTGGACATGGAGATTTCGGGAATGTATACAGAGGAGTATCTGCTCATGGAGATAACATCATTGCTGCAAAGCTGTTGGATAAAAAGTCTGCTGAAGGAGAAGCTGAATTTATGACAGAGCTGGAAATCCTTATGGAGTATAAACATGAAAATGTCATTGGTCTTGTAGGCTACTGTGATGAAGAGGATGAGAAAATAATTGTTTATGACTACGCATCAAGAGGAAGTCTTGATAAGTACTTGAGCGATGATAGTCTTACGTGGGTGATGCGGCTTAAAATATGCATTGATATTGCAATCGGGTTGGAGTTCCTTCATGGAGCTGTTTCAAGTCCAGAAATTGTAATACATAGGGACATCAGCAGCAGCAACATTCTACTGTTTGATGATTGGAAGGCAAAAATTTCTGATTTTGGGCTTTCCTTAGTATGTCCAACAAATCACAATGCAGACTATGTCATCGACAATGTTACAGGTACAATCGGCTATCGTGACCCACTACACTCGAAAACAGGCTTCTTAACTAAAGAGTCTGATATATTCTCACTGGGTGCGGTTTTATTTGACATATTGTGCGGGAAACTATCATCCGAAGAGCTAGATGATGAGTATCTTTATTTACCCTTTTTGGCTAAACACCACTATCATGTAGGAAAACTTGATAAGTTAGTGTTCGAGGGTATCAAAGAACAAATTGTGCCACAGTCATATACTACATTTACAAGGATTGCCCTTCAATGCTTGCATCACAGGAGAGAAAGACGACCAACGGCAGGTGAAGTGATAAGACAACTTAAGAAGGCATTGGAATTCCATGTAAGCTTTTATAATTATTTCAAATTAGGCTACCATTGCTTTCACATACAGATCTAAACTATATTTATGGATATTCAAACAAGTTGTACACTTCTATTGTTCAAACAAGTGCTGTTGAACCATAAAACATGATTAAAAAAAACATATTTCTTAAAAAGACAGTCTTTTTTTATCATTAAAAAAAATAAAACTAATTTTAATGTCAAAACGAGAAAGACAACAAGTTTACATGATACAGAAAAAAAATGTGTTGTCCATGTTCAGTAGAAGGTCTTTAGTAGTTTCTTTAACGGTAGAAATGTGATTGTATAAAATATGAGCTTATTAACTGTTTAATTAATGCACAGGAAGATTATGAGATATGGGAACCAAAATTGCCTAAAGACTATAAAGAAATAATCCAAATGTCAAAGTGCCCCGAAGATTATTCTACCATCAAGAAAGAGGATCTTTACAATATCTTTTCTAGGGGAATCCTCCTTCAACAGGACAAAGTGGTAATTAGTTTATATATCATATGTCAGATATTTTGTGCTTGCTGTGTTTTATGTATCTTTTACTCTTTGAGGTAAAGTTCAAAATCACACATGAATTTACACATCACAGAAATTGAGTCTGATTTTCTTTTGTTGTATAACAGTTGTTGTCATTCGTTGGTAATGGAGAAAGAAACGAAATGGTCTCAGCGACAATGTTTTCCTACATAAACAGCTGTCCACATGACTGGAAATCTCTTCCAGAATCAAGGTTATTCTCACTACCTCTATAACTTTGTTGGTATTAAGTGATAAGCGCACATAGCATTGTTGTTAAAAGTATATTTTAAACTTACTTTTTTAAATGTTAAATTTAGTTACTATACATATATGACAACTTGTTTACAGGTAGCAAAATAACTTTCAATGTTGAATAACCAAGTAAACTAACTTCAAATTACAAGTTTTCAGGGTTATCTGGAGTGATTTTTATAATCTAAAATTTAGCGTCTGGGTGTTATATGTTTGATATTTACCTGCTGTTTGAAGTCACAAAACTATAATAAAAAACTTTCATTAACAAGAACAAATAAAAGACACACGTAGCTCCTCAGCAAACGCCCTTAATCTCACCAAAAACAATGGAAATTAAGAACACATTTGACTATGCTCTCATTTTTCCCCTGCATTTCACTTAATTATCACAAAACATATTTGAATCCCATTTATTATGTTCTGTTGGCAATGCTGATCCCTGCACAAATCAAATAGCTAATTAGTCATTATTCAGCTTTTTCTCTTTTACACTTGAGACCAAACTTTCTATATTACTAAACTTTAGACCTCATCTCATAAGCTTAATAACTAATCTTGTGCAAGAAATATATAATACTAATTAACTATATGATTGAGAACTGATTTTTTAAACCTTTTAATAAGGTGGTTGAGGTATGCCCCTGTTTGGGTCCTCTGCTCTCATGACCATGAATTATAAATTTTGCTAGCATCTTGAATGTCTTTTTGAATAGAGATTTTACTATACAGTAAGTTTTAATATTGAATTTAAGCTCTTGTTCCAGAAAATTATTTTTGTCATTTGTTTGGGTAAAGAATTACGAAATTCAAGAGTAGAAGTGTATGGGAATAAAGGTTGTGACTCATTAAGGCTTGGATAATTACAATACGTGCAGGTTTGGGGCAGCAGTGGAGATATTGGATATTTTCAACTTGAACATCGAAATTAAGACAAGAGCTCAATTTTTATCTCCAAATATTGTTTATGGGGTCTATTTAGTCTTCAAATTTTGTGATTCAAGAAACTGTTCAAGTAAACCTATGTATGTTAACCTAAAGTATAGAAAGGGACACGAAAGTCTGCATGCATATTTCGCAACATGGAGAGATGAGCAGTGGATGATGATTGAATTGCACCATTTCTCGAATCAGAACGAACATGCCGTTTTTGAGTTTCTGTTAGAGAGCTTTTCAACGTACTGTGGAGATGGTGCAATCTATGTTGAAGGAATTGAATTTCGAGCCATTGAGAAGGTAAGCAATAAAAATTTTCTTTCTTCCATTCTATATTCTTTTATTTATATTGTATAAAGGTGGTGGATGTATGGAAAAAAAAAGTTCATGTACTATCTTCTAAGTTACTGTTTATAAGATGATTTTTATACAGGTGAAACATGACGATATTGGAAAGTCAAAGGAAGTCCCGCGCGTCTTGAAATCGAACTTCATTTTGGATCAACTGCAACAATTGCCAACAAAGTTCAAACGAATATTTACGTACACAAACTATGACAAGTTGTTCTGGTTAGGCAAAGTAAATGGAAAGAAACTTCTTATGATTTCAGCAAAGACTGCTTTACAAAAATCTTCTAATGTGAATCTGTTTAGTTCAATACCATCAGCCCATTCCAGGTTTGCATTTTTGAACTAACTTCCTTACAGTTTCCATTAACCGCTTACCGAATGTTACATTTACTAAGTGCTCATCTATTGAAACCCAAATAGTTGAAAATTTCTCCATGAAAAACTACTAAACTAGATTTGATAACTTTATGTCCTAACCTTCTATGTTTGCATAATCATATTATATCAATCATGCAGATTTCGAAATGTGATTGAGCTTTTACCACAACAAGTATTTCATATCAATTGCACGATCAAAAGTCAAATGTTGTCACCGGATACAGAATACGTGTGCTACCTTGTATTCAAGCTTTCAGAAGAATGCCAGGGGCTGCATAATCCGGTGAAGGTACGAGATCTACTCCACCAAGTATACGAAGAGGCTGAATTTTTCTATTTTATTACCCCAAGCCCATTGAATATAAATGATATTACACGGGTTCCAAAACAAAGGGAAGATGGATGGATGGAGATTCAACTGTGGAAATTAAACTCGACTCATGATTTCAAAGATGACTCTCTTTCTATTAATATGAGATTTGCAAATATGGAAGGAATTATGTCTGGCCTCATTGTATGTGGACTCGAGTTTCGGCCAGTGTAAGAAAATTTTCCCCACTAATTAAAATTCGTTATTACGTTGAGTATCAGCAAGAAGCTCTTATTTTATGTGTATCAAAATATACTCATAGCATACTATATCATTCTAAACATGGTTATGAGTTTACACGGACTTATTGTGTGGTTATATAAATTTGTAGGGTTAAAGTCGAGCTTGCTGGACTTCAGCTTATTTCTGGATTCTTCATAGACTGAAAGTGACAAGCTGAGGAAGTCTGGATGGCTGCAGAATCATTTTTAATATGTCCGAGTACATATACATCGTATATATGTGTGTGTTTGTTTTGCCTTTAGTGCGATTGTTCTAAGTCTTTTGCATAAAAAATGGTCGTAAATTATATACGATGTTATCAGGCTGGTGTGATTATGTTCAAATAATGGTTTTACACTCGTTATTTTCACAATGTGACACCTGGATAATTATACACTATGTACTTGTGAAAGGTTTATGATCTCTGTCCCGTGTGTACACCTGGATGTGTACGAACGACGAAATGAACCTTTTCTTTTTATTTACGTGTGTTTAATGTAACAACTAAATGGGATCTGCATAAATTTACTTTATCAATGAATGTTTTTGTGACAACTACAGTGTGATTGGGAAAGATATTGTAAAAAACATGAGCTTTGTATGACGGGCGAACTTGATTTTAGTGAGATATAATTGGCAATCTTAAGCTCACTTGGCGTTTTTCAATGCTCGAGTGGTAATGGCAACTGTGCCCAACTTGGAGATTTCTCAGGTTAAAATCACCAATCGAAAAATATATATATCAGGTGGTACCAGTTAACCGAAATTGTATTTCATTTGTGGGTAAAAATTGATATGGCTTCAGGTAATAATCGATCGACTTGCACTTTTTTAACAATAATATTGCCAGATAATCTTTCAAATTTGGGCTACAACTTTGTAAAATCAGGTTCTTGAATCCTAACCAAAAAGAGCTTTAGTAATCAAGAAGATGGTAATTTTTAAATGCTCATAGAGTTTGAGATTGCTACTTCATACGAGAGTTGGGTTGTATAGCAAGTGTTTTATGAAATGTCTGCTTGAATAGTGATACAAGTTGGTCATGTTACGTTAGATCTATTAACTTCGCTTTGGTGGAAGATTTGGTTATTATGAAACGAGATCGGATATATAAGATAGCTGCTATTAAATGTCATTATAATTGGAACTCTTTTTGTTGCTAAGGTTATGGTTTAAGACGTTATATCGGAAGTTGATAATTTTTTTTATGCTTAGAGCAAGAGGTGTTGTAATGAGCTATTATCTCCTCATTTGGGGCCCACGGGTGTCACATCTGTAACACCCCCAAAATACGGGTCCAGCGGAAGCATACATGTCACTAGGGTGCTACTCAATTGGTATCATAACACAAGTACAAAGAACGGTTTTTATCTCAACCATTTAGAATAACTTTCATTATCAAAATATATAATTTACATCGTTCAAAAGTAGTGCGGAAATAGGCCTATAGAATAAATAAAGCGGTCCCATATTCATCAGAGTAATCTATGACCATGCCATGCCATGCCAAAAGCCTTCAACAGTTAACTATCGCCTTAAACCTGAAAATACATGCTAAAAAGTGTCAACACGAGGTTGGTGAGTTCACAGGTTTGTATAAATAACAACGTAGAGTAAGAGTAATGTGAGTTCAATAGAAAGTTTTGCAGCCATTATGTCACTCACAATGTCATAAAGTTTATCTTATAACAAAGTTTGAAATGTGGACCATGAGCAGAGTATGTGACCAATGAATATAATGTCACACAAAAGTGATGTCTATTACGTCAGCACTAAGTTCATGCAACCGAAGCTTGACAGTGTGCATGCTCTAGAAGCACGTTAAATAAAACCCTTTGCAAGTGTCTATCTCGTGACACTCGTGTTTCGACATGTTATACGCTCGTGTTTGCCTATCCGGTCAAACCGAACGGGGGTGTCATCCCCAATAGATCTATTTATAGCATTCGCGCTTCCCCGCAGAAATTAACGGTTCATGAGTTTGGGCATGTGGGATTCAGTGTCTTAGGCTAATTCCACGTAATAGTTTTGAGAAAGTAAGAACATTATAGTGGTCCAGAAAATGTTTTGCATGATTCTCACCCCATAGTTGTGAAACAAGTATAAGTAAAGTGAGGCTACAAACTCACATATATGATTTAAACACTTGCGTCCAAAATGAGGTAATTCAATGTGCAGTACGTAAATAAGTCATGTTTCAAGTAACAGCAAGTAACGAGTTTAAGTACAAACAAGCATTGAGTTTAGTTAAAAACGAGCATGTATTCTCCCCCAAAACTATTGTAAAAACAAGTAAAAGTAGGGGGTATGAACTCACCTTAGCCACAACAATGCAATAATCACGACTGACACAACTGGCATCTAGAACTAATCACAACGATAATCCCAGAAGATAGGTATTCACGAGTACAATGGTATAGAGGTGGCGTAACCTAATACGCATACGATTATCTCAAAATATAGCTCGTATAATAATAAAGTCTATAAAAGACGATGTGTCATAGTTTTCGTGGATTATTCGTATCGTTACTTCTAAAAAGTGTAGTATCAATGTTTCGTAAGAAAGCTTTATGTTTCGTGTGGTGGTAAGAAAGTAAAGACTCAAAATATTACTCACACCAAAGTGGACAAGATATCGACAAACAACTCACACCAAAGAGGAATAAACATCGACATAGTCGTGAAAAAAGCTAACAAGAACTCAACTAGGAAAATCCTAGAAAGATGACGACAACAACTTATGTAATATAAACAGGATTGATAGTTTCGGTGTTTACCCAATTTCTCCAAATAAATTATATAAAACATACACGTTTTATAAAACAAAATAAGTTTTGAGTTCACAACTCGAGCCGGAAGGCTTTTAACAGAATAAAAGGTTTTGAATAATAAATAAAAGTTTAGAAAAATAATTTAGGTTTTATAAAAATAAAAGAGATTAGAAATAAAAGTATAAGTTTAGAAAGTTGTAATAAATTCGGCATGACGCATTCTTTTATATAACATTTTCAAGGCAACGTGACTTAAATAAATCAATTCCCTCAAGACCATTTAATAGAAATTTTAATAAAAGTACTTATTAATTATTAGACCTTATTTACTTATTGTATAATCGTTACGAGTCAAATATATTAAATTCGTAGAGTCTAATATATTGTATTCGGTTCAAGTCCAATAAGTCTACAATGTCCAATGTTCAACGAGTATCGATGTAAGTCCAATAATAAAAGTATCAATCCACGTATATAATTAGTCCGTTTTGTATTCGAAATATCCAAGTCCAAATCTCAATCCCAAATATAGCCCGAAACGTATCAATGAACCATAACCCAGTCAACACATTGGTCAAAGTTCTCAATACTAAATATCTTGTACATAGGCAAAGTAACATTTCTTATTAATTAACTTCTTTAACCAAGCTCACCCTTAATATTAGGCATAAATCGGATTCACTTTGACTGATTATTTAATATACAATAAACTTCGACACACTCTATATTTTAATTTGTTGTGCTTGTGTCAAGTTAACTGATAAATAAACGCACCCTAATATGACAATTAACAAACACGCCCTATGTGGGCTTTTGGGTCTGCTTACACAACAACACAACAATGTTAACCCACACATAATAATTCGCAAATCCAAAATACTTCCAACCCAACTGATAATCACAAGAACCTTAATATCATTTAAAAAGAGACAAGAATAGTCACCACAAATCTGGGTCAACCCGAAACATTTGACCCGACCCGCTTAAGACCTAAAACCAGATCGATACCCACACCTCTTTTGATTAATACCATACAAAATTATTTCCAAAACCTTTTAAATCCCCGGTTTAACCCGTCTTTTAATCCATAGAACACCATAATCTGTTGTTAACAATGTTTGCTCACGTTTTTAGATTAAATCGAGATCCACAAAACAGTAACTTCAAGTTATTACAGTTTTTAAATCCTTTTAATCCACGAAAATGACACAAGAATATATATATATATATATATATATATATATATATATATATATATATATATATATATATATATATATATATATATATATATATATATATATAAACGGTTAATGGGTAAGGATCCAGTGAGAAGAAAACTTAAAATGAGAAGGATGAGAAATAATTATAACCACACATTTGAGATGCATCGACTTGATTTAGATGCATCTCTATTCATTTAGAAGCATCCCAATTAGTTTCGAAAGTGATTTTGAAGTAAAAACGATGCAAAGTAGTACTAAAAACAAATTTGACCCGCAGAGGACGAAAAATGTATAGGATTCGTTTAACTTGATGAAATGCATATAATATATGCATATGCATCTAATTTTTTGCTTGAAAATATATTATGGTGCATCTAGAAGACTGGGATGCATCTAATTGAAGTCGATGCATCTCAAATGTGTAGTTATAATTATTTCTCATCCTTCTTATTTTAAATTTTCTTCTCATTTGATCCTTGGTCAACGGTTAATAACTAAAAGAAAAAAAATGAGTTTTGTGTTCACAGCTTACCAATCGAGAAAGATCAAGAAGAGGGATGAGAGACGAGGAGAGGAGATGAGTGATGGTGGTGATGACGGCTGCTCACGAACAACAACAAAACCTTCATTCTAAACACTCGAGAAAAACCTTTACAACACATAAACCCTCGTCTTTAACTCATGGTGGTGGCGGCGACCGGAAGCAATACAAACACGATCTCTTTGTTCTTCAAATGACTTTCTGAAGTGGTAGCTGTGATGGTGGAGATTCTTAGCGCGTGTGGCGGCTAACTATGATGAGGAGTTCACAAGGTGGATGTTAGTGGTGGCGGTGTGAAGTGGGAGGATGTGGTGTCGCCGGAAAATTAAGAGAGAGAGAGAGTGGCGGCTGTTTGGTGTCATGAAACCCTAGAGAGAGAGAAGATGGAGATGGAGGCTGGTGTTTGAAATAATATTATAAGTTTATATTAAATCCGTGCAAACGGTGCCGTTTTGCTACCGGGTTTCCCGCCAAAATATTTGGGCTACCATGGCCTGTTTATCTTGGCCCATTTTTTCTTCTCCCCATTTTTTCTTCTCCGGTCCATTTTTTCTTCTCCTGAAGCTTCTTGATCTTCACACACCTGCTCCAGAAATAGATAAAAAAAAATGTCCAGAAGGGAGATGTTGGGTGTGTGTACCAAGCTACAATTTTATGGTTTTGGGTTTAATTGTATTTAATTTTGATGGATTTGAGAATTAGGGTTTTCGGTAAGGTGGTTGTAACCCTAGATGAGGCGCCACATTCCACAGATCTCTGCTCCTGATCGCCTGCATGAACATAACGGAACCAAATCGCTTTTTCCCCCAATTTTCATCGAACCCTAATTTATCTAATTACAGGTAAGATATTTTATAAAAGTTAATTTATATGCTGTGCTTTTAAATAATTTATTGATTTGATAATTGTTTTTTATGTTGTGTAGATTGATTGATTGTTGATGCTGGTGAGTTTTGGTTGAATAAGATGGATTTGGTTGCAACTTATAAGGTAGTATTCTTTTTATTTGATCATGTTTTTTTAAGGTTGTTAAGGGATTGTTGGTTTTAGATACTGAAGTTTAAGGTTATTTGGGAAGTTGTATGTTGTTTGGAGAAGTAGGGTTTAGTTATAGATAGAGGGAATTTGGGTCTAGGATTATGGTTTGCATTGCGATGATGACAGCTTTACAGTGAGTCGAGGTTGGGTTGGACAATAGAAAGTTTGTTCCACAATAAGTAAATATAGAAACAAATGTTTAAGTCGAATATGAACCGATTATTTTGTGTTTTCCGGTCCGAAAAGTTATTAGCCTCCTTGCGTTGGCCTCATAATCCGATTAAATGTTTTGTGTCTTCCTGTCAAAAACATTCTATATCATTAGTGAATTAATGGAAGTTAATTGATGTGACAAACACCCACAAGACCATACACCCACAATGTATGGTGTTGCAGCCACAATACATGCACCATACATTTAAGCGTCGGTAATTTTCGCTATTAGTAAAAAGCAGTATTAAATGTTGGATTCGTGTGTAATTTTACTTGAATTCGTTTTTTGAACTTCTTACGTGTTGCAGCCGCTGGTAGCACTGATATGTGTACAAATAAAGGGCAACCAAATGCAGGGCCTTTAACGCGATCTCATCTTTAGCAGTATCAGGTTAGATTTTGTTACGATTATTATGGTATGTTTTTCCCAAACGTGAGCTTTTTATGATACGTTGGCACGGCTTAAAATCTAAACGATTCTCTTGCAGCTAATCAACCTATGGAGGTTCGTTAAGGAGAAGGGATAGGTTTAATAGCCAGACTCACCATTAAAATAACAAAAATTGTAAGCAGCTTAAACGCTTTCTTTTTAATAGATAGTTGATTGTTGTCGGATGCTTGGTGTCTTAGACGAGAGTCCTGGTTTTTAATGGACAATTGCATTTTTAATTACTGTTGCAGACGGCTGCGATGGAGATTTTTCTCGACAATGGCTATTTTGCATAATACAAGGTATTATTATTTTGTTCTGAATAAGTGTTACCAAAATCTCGCAAGTTCCACAAATTTGTAATATACATTGTGCACGGTTGAATTCCAGTTAAAGTAGGTTACAGATACGCCCATTCCCATATCTTTGTTCATAATTATTTTTGCATTAAAGCTGTTATTTCATTCTTTTTATAGGTATATCAGAAGGAGAGTGATTCTCACAAATAGGAGCGGAAGTGATGCATCAAACAACTTTGGAACACGCCGTTGACGAAGAGATATGGCAAATGTACCGACCTATGCTGTTTTCCTACTAATTGGCTTTCTTATGCAAACGTAATTGTAGGTATATCAGAAACATAGACTACATCACAAAGCTAACCAGCTGTCGCTCGCCCAGACAGACCCCGAGCTACGGTTCTGCAAACAAGGACAGCAAATTGTTCAGGAACACTGGATGTGCAGAGGTACTGCACATTGGATTGAATGCATATATGTTGAAATTATTAAAGGCTACGTAATTTAGTTAAAAAATAATAATAATCTTTTGGTTCAGGCCACAGTGGTAACTAATAGCATACATTTCTGTTCTCGAGACTCCGGAAGGCTGTATCTTTGAGACTAATGCAATAGCTTGCTACGGTAAGTGACGAAAAAGCTTTAGATTTAATATTCTTATGATGTTTTTCCATTGGTGCGAATATTCTTATGGTGTTTTGCCATTCGCACTAATATTTTCATTCTGTTTGGTGCTAATGCATGGTTTTCATGAATTTAGCCTTAAACTAAATAAAATCACGTTTACCAGTATATTCGAATACTCTCACGGATTTTGAAATCGATGTTAGTAATGTGCCAGCTGAGATGTTTGTAACAATTTGATCAGCGTATGCAGTATTAGTGTCAATGTAACTTTCAATAAGAGATAACGACCACTTTCATTTTCAACCAGGTCTGCGCATTTTGTTTCATCTCCGTTTGTTATTTTTTTTTTATCTTCTGTTTACTTTAAACAGTTTACCATCTCAAAATATCGATTCAGATGGAAAAGCGTGAATCGCTCATCCTTGAGACCGCTAGCTGATTTTTTGAAGGCCGAAAGCTGTTGGAAAGATTGAAGCCATAATTTAAGTTATTTCAAGTTGTTGGAAAGATTGAAGGCCGACACCAAATATATTTCTCGCAGTTCAGCTCTCAAAGATTATGGTTCCATTGATATGAGCAGGTAACTTTTCGTTAGGTGTATATTCATTTTTTATTGCGCATAAATATTTGTTATTTATTGGCTCCACTGATATAAAGGCCCGCCCGCAACGCGGCGGATTAATGCCAATCTAGTAACCCTAAAATGGTTTATGTCATGCACTTTTATACACCCAAACTTGTAAAAAGGTATCAAAACAAAATGAAAAATTTAGAAACTGGAGGGACGGCGGGTATAAATATAATCCAGGGACCTTATCTGTAACTTATGATATTTTTCACGCAATGAGGTTCGAGATTTATTTTCGCTATTAAATGGTGGATTTAAGAAGCGAGAATTTTCGTCAACGTACTCAGAATATTATTTCCAATAAAACTAACTATAAATATGCCTCATTACTCAAAAGTGAAACCAAACTCAAAATAAATGATTGTTTCTCCGAATAGGACATGTAGGGAAATTTGCGGGTTGTCATAACATCACCCCAACACCTCTTCACAACTAACCCGTCATCACTCATAACTAACCTCAACTTACTCATTTGAGGCCCACCACTTACAATTTTTTTTATTCATTTCACTAAATAAACTAAATTCATTTCATTAATACTTAAAATAAAATAAAATACAATAAATATTACACACAGCTAAAAAAACGTAATAAAAAAAAGCGATACGAAATAAAATACATCAAATTGTAACGAAATTAAATAAAAAAAGACATTATCTCTTTTTTATAAAATAGTACAAATAACATTTTTTATTAAAAAAAAAAAAAAAAAAAAAAAAAAAAAAAAAAAAAAAAAAAAAACTTAAAAAAAAAAGAACACGTTATCTCTTTAAAAACAAATTCCAGTCCACTTTTTTTTTATAAAATTCTTTATTAGAAAAAAAAAAAAAAAAAAAAAAAAAAAAAAAAAAAAAAAAAAAACTGTCTTCTCCAAAACACACACAAACACACACACACACAATTTACAGAAAAAACACACAAACACAAAATCACACAAACATCAAATCAAAAAACAATACAAAAGTGTAAATAATCAGTGGTGTGTCAGGCTTCTAGCTCGTCGTCTGCGTGAGGAGGTAACCAACGGCGAGCTACGGCGAGGCCACCCCGGTGTGGTGGCGAGCTACGGCGAGCTCAACAAGCCTCCACGTAGGCACGACGAGGGTGTGCAACGAGGCCACACCTCTTGCTCTTATAGAGCGTAAGGTTCATGTGTTTATTGGCTAATTATGAGAGTTGAGTTTTATACTCTTATGATGACTGTCTGATTGTTGACTTGAGGTATTCTTACATTTCTTTGACAATCTTATAATTTTTTGTGCTCAAAGCAATAGGTGTAGTGAGTTTGGGTCTCACGACGTGCCACATCACTATAAAAAAACCCTCTTCTGCAACCGCCTTAGAGCTCTAGGTGTAGTGAGTAACCAAAACTCCTCATTTGAGTCTCACGGGGTGCCACATCACTTTAACAAACCCCCTTATCACAACTAACTACAACTTACTCATTTTGATCACACTACTTACAAACTTTGTTTTCATAAACCCACTTCCACAATCCTGCCATCACAACTCAAATCCAACACAACCCCACTTCCAAAACCACTTCAATTTCACAACCCAGAAACCAATTTCAAATCCATCCATGGATTCATCGGATGATGAAGGTGAAAAAATAATAATAATAATAAGGAAGTAACTCACTTTGGGCCCCACAAAACAGTAACTTTGCCAGAAATTTTGGTTCGTCGTCAGCACGACGAGCTTCTTTGTGGCAAGGCATGACGAATTTGGCCGGTATGGTGGCAAACCTCGGCGAGAGTGCCAAGTCACGATGGCGAGGTCCGGCAAAGGCCATACCTAGAGCTCTTATCACAAATAACCATAACTTACTCATTTGAGT
This sequence comes from Artemisia argyi, assembly GCA_030686995.1. Taxonomy (NCBI): domain Eukaryota; kingdom Viridiplantae; phylum Streptophyta; class Magnoliopsida; order Asterales; family Asteraceae; genus Artemisia; species Artemisia argyi. Next base: position 198,128,540 of record CM060685.1, on the reverse strand, counting down.
CCCACCACTTCCTATTTTATTTTAGTTTTCACATCTCCAATTAAATTAAAATTTATTAATTAAAATTAAAATACAATACATCATATTAAAAAACATACGAAACATAAAATAACGATACGAAAAAAAGATAGGGTAAAAAAGCATATGCAACTTAAGATGATTACATCATATTATAAAGAAACTAGTTATTTTTTTTGATGCTGATGTTGTTGAAATTGTTCGCATTGATGTCGTTGCCAAACTCGCTCGATGATTACAATTTCCCGGAGACACCCAGTTTGCGTGAATCTCGTTCCAGGATGCCATTTTTGAAAATCAAGCATGTTGTTTATTTATGTTCTTGTTTAAATTTCTTGCATCTAATAAAAACTCAAAATGGGATGATCTTGGTATTTTGGTATCCTTTCATTACTTTATATAATTGGATTGCTAGGGACTAGCAATAGTTTAGTGTGGGGATTGATGAGTGTGTAAATACTCATCATTTTATACCCATTTAAACTGTAAAAATAGCTGAAAACACTCAGATATGTCTCATAATACTACAAATATCCTTGTAATGTGTTTTTCTATGTTTCAGGTACAAAAGGATTGAAAATAGATGAGAAACGAGCAAAATTTGCAGAATTGGCAGAATCAGTCCCTCAACTTTCAAGAATTGTCAGAATTGGTCTCTGGAAGATTTATTTTGAAGAAAAGTCAACAACAGTTCCCCAACAATCAAGAAATGACATTTCTGACCCTTGGAGTGCAAATTTCGGCAGTTTTAGTCCCTCAAGTTTGGAAATTGGCAATAATGGTCCCTGGGAATTTCAATTTTGGAAGAAAAACAATATTGGTCCTTGGATAAATGAAATGTGGCAAGAAAAGCCCTTGGGATAACTTTGGAAAGTTGGTCCCTCATTTTCAGCAAATTACAAAATTGGTCCTTATGCTTATTTAGTTACTAAACCAAATGGACCCTTTGTAATAAATCAAACCCATTTAATAAATTACCAAACCCAAACAACCAAACCCCCTGGCCCAAATAACCAACCCAACACCCCCGAGTTATAAAACGGGGTCAAAAAGTCAAACCCTTTCACCCCTTTCCCTCCCACTTGCCACCTTCACAACCCCTGCCACACTCCATCCTCCATCACCTCTGCCCAACTTTCCCATTCCATGTTCCCTCCACCAATACTAATATCCAAGATGCATTTATTACACATTTAACCTAGCACTCCACTGCCAATTGACTTAAAACAATTTTCCCGCCAAAAACATTTTCAAGAGTCAGGATCAGCTACAAGCCATCCAATGGCGGAAAAAGATGTGGGAAAGACAGAGAAACCCTTCTTGGTCCATATAAGTGAAGAAAAGAGAGAGAAGAAGGGAGTAGTGGTAGTAGTAGTTCTTAGTGTAGTTTTCAATGTCGTTTTAGTTAACTTTCTATCTTCCAGTGTTCTCATTAGCTTCTAAGTTGTACTTTTAACCTTTTTAGTGTAATAATAATCCATTTCCATCAGTTAATCAAGTTCATTTAACTTATTTCAGTATTTGCCAAAAATTGTTCAAAATGTCGTTTTAGCTTAAAGTGAATTGAAAGTGGTTGTTTACAGTTCTAATAGCTTCTATAAGCTCATTAGTAAGGTTCCGCAAGTTTATATTTGTTCTTAAACTAGTTTCACTAAATTACTTGAAAATACTCAAAAATAGTTCAAAAATTCAAAAATCAGAGGAAAGGGAGAAGAAAACTTGGAGCACGGTTCATAATGGATGGTCCTTGGTTTTAGAACCTCAGGGGAGGTGTTAGGATAGTTGTGGTCTCTTGGTTCTTTATTCTGAGCTTGGAAATCCTTTGTAAGCACCTTTTTCAACTTTATGCATTTACTGTAGAAGAGCTTATATTGTGCTTATCTTTGGTTCTTGGTGCTTCTTTGGTTCATGTTAGTTGAATTATTGCTTTATGTTACTTAGTTTTTTCAAAAGAATCCTTTGTTGATCTATTTCTCAATATCACTGTCATATAGCAGAGTTATGATCCATGAGTCTTAGTTGTTATAGTTGGTGTTTCTGTATTAAAATAAGCTCATTACATCACATAATAATCTTTGGAATCAGTTTCCTGGCCTAAATTACTCATTTACCTCAAAAACTTCAAAATCTGTTGTAAGTAGGAGTGTTTGGTTTAAGATGATTATGTATGTTCCAGTGAGATTTGTTTGATGTTTTTAGTTGCAGTAAGTCACATTAGGTTACAATAGATCATATCAGTCTTAAAATACAAGTGTTCTTTGTAAAAAAGTCAAAATCAACATTTTATCTCATTTTTTCCTTCACTGTTAAATTTTTAAGTCTCATGCTCATACATATCATTGCATAAGTAGATATAACAGCTTATTTTAGTCTCATTTTAAATTATTGCATCATTTTCAGTAACTAGGAAGTAATCAAAGTTCAAAATAGTCAACTTTGTTCATAATTTCAAAAAGTCAAAAGTTGCTTAGTACTCAGTTTTTCAAATTATTGAGTGATTTTCATGATCACAATTTTTATTTTTAGCCTTTGAGCATTTGTATTATTAAAATTTGGAAGCTCATTTTCATTGTCCTTATATTTGCTTAATTTTATGATTTTTTTAAACTGCTTAATGGAAGGCTTATTTTGACCTGTTTTCTCAAAAACACCCGTGCACCAGGTTCATAAGCCCTTTTTCTTAAGCTCATACTTTGCTCAATATTGCTCCTTAATCTGTGATTTTTGTTGTTTTGGAAAGCTCACAGTACCATCTTTCATTTGCCCCTTGTTTTCCCCAAAATTAGCTTATTTGGGTGCTTAAAAATAAGCTAGAATTAGGTCACTTAAGCCTTATAACTCAAACTTCGTAAATACTCGATTTGGCTTGCGGCCAAGGCTTTTCTAAGGTTTTTCAGTTTAATTGAGTTTTTTTTTAGGTATATTACACCTTCCCTAAGCTTTTGGTGCATTCTAGTGGTTATTTGCTTATTTTAAGTGCTTATTTAAACTGCTTATTTACCCAATTTAGCTTACTAATGGGTTTATCTAACTTTTTATACTTTTCCTAGGTTTAGTATATTATTTTAGATTTTCTATAAAATTTCCAGATTTTTCTTAGCTCATTTAGTACTTTTCTTATTTAATATTATTTTTTAAGTATTTTTAAATCATTTTAAATTCATAAAAATTAAATAAAAACTCAAAAAAATTAGTTTTCTGTTTTAAAAATAGTTTTTAGTTATTTAAGAATTTTAGAAAGTAAATTTGGATTTTTCTCACTTTATTTCATATTTCTTTACATTTTTATTACTTTTTAAATCTTTAAAAGTAGTTTTTAATTAATAATAATTAAATAAAAATTATAAAAAATAATTTTCTTTTTCCTAAAATTTTCTTTCATCATTTGGATTCTAAAATTATAATTTTCACATCCGTGGGATTTATATTGGCCAGAATTCACGTCTTATTTTGTACGTGTACGTTAATTTTAATTTAAACATACGTTTTCAGTTTTAAATTTGTTTTTTAGATTATTTGGTTTCACGTTCTTGTTAATATAGCTTATTTGAGCTATTACCTTTTATATTTCCTTAGCGTAATCACCATTATCCCTTTTCCATTCAAAATCACCCGATCACAAATTCGTTTTATTACAATTTCACGCCTCGTCTGGACATAACGACACAGGGAAACACTATCCTCCTAGGAGATTTGGCCCAAATAGGTTTGACCTAGTTGAACCCTTCCGTGGTTGATTTTGGACTGACTGTTTGCGGCCAGTCAAATTTTGGGGCCGCTGCCGGGGAGGTGTGCTGCGTATCTAAGCGATTTGAAGATTAGTGATTCTGGTTAATCACTCATTATATATTTACCATCCTTATTCCTATTTTTATATAAAACAAAACAAATCGTGAAGTTTACCGTTTCAGATTACTCAGGGATTACTAAGTGTGATCTAAGAGGAAACGATTTAGTTTAACGAATCGATTACCAAATACATCGTATTCAGTTTTCAATAAACACAAAAAACCCAAAAATATTTTTCCTTCTTTGTTTTTACAAAATGTTTTTCAAAAAATCCAAAAATATTCACCTTTACCCTCTTACCTTTTTGATTCTTTATCCCTTACCCTCTGTAACTATTTGATTCTTTCTATGTCGTATCCACACCATTTGGGTTGTCAATGGTGTGGTGTCCCTCATAATGGTGGTAATTGTCCCAGTTGTGGTGTGGTAGAGTCAGGAAACGGGTCTGTCTATAACCAAGATCCCTATTCTTGCCATGACACACTGATTTATTCCATCAGCTCCCACATCATGAGATACATAGATATTCGTGTGAATTTTGTGGAGGTCCACACCAAGGATTTGAGTGTCAAACCAGAAACACGTTTGTCTATGAACATTTTTCTGGTGACAATCAGAACTTTGAAAATGACCAAATTCCATATTATTCACCAAACCAGTCACAACAACCATATTGTTGTGAGTACTGTGGAGGTCCACATTTCAGCTCCGATTGTCAAACAAGGAATCCATTTCCTTGTAACAATTACGACTGTCCGTATCATGACCAACCTCCACAGTGCCAAATGATTCAAGCAACTCCTCAAATCCCGCAAGACCTTTGTCTAAAGGCTCTAGAGTTATTGAAAGAACTTAAGGAGGAGTTGAGTAATACATCGTTTCAAAATGCACCGAATTCTTCTTGTGTATATTGTAGGGGTCTTCATGATGATTATCATTGACAACCTTCCGGTTTTGACACACCCACACCCCCACAATTTCCACTCATTCAATATTCTTGTGAAAAATCCATTGTGGAATTACTTGCTGAAGAACGAGCTACTAGAAACGAAAAAAGCATGGAGGAATTACTAGTCGAAGAACAAGCAGCTAGAACACGTGCCATATTTCGCAATGCTGCTCTTCTTGATGATGATGATGACAGTGATGATGAAGACGCCCTTGATATTCTTCATTTTATAAAGATTCATCAAGTTGATCAGTTGGGATTCCATCCATTGAAAAACAGGGAGAAAAGTGTATGGAGGAATTACTAGTAGAAGAACAAATGGAAATTGTAAAATCCATGTATGCTAGCCCTTCTCAACTCCCTCAATCAGCTGCTATCACACCCAAAGATCCCACTAACTCTCTAAGTATGGGGGACGAGCATCTTGACACAATTCCTGAAAAGGAATCAGAGGAATTCATAAAGTCTAGTGTTGAGAACCTTGTTCCAATGCCAAGTGAGTTCCAGGGAATTCTTGATCATATGTGTGATTTTCCTTCCCCTCTTGAGTGTTCAAAAGATCATTTTGATACTTTCTTCGATTCTAACGATGATTATACATCTTATAGAGGCATTGAGTATGTTGAGGCATCACTTCCTCATTCTAATGATGACTCTCTTCTTGAGGAGTTCGCCGGTGAACTCACTCACATAAATCCACTTCCGTCGGGAAGTGATGATGATCTCTTTGATTTCAAAGCCAATCCGGAAGAAATTGAAAGTCTTCTATATCATGATCCATCACTCAATTTGATTGAGGCAAAAGCAGTCAACTAAAGTCAACCACAGATGTGGTCAATATAGTCAAACTCCTTAGGCTCAATGCTCCGTGGAAGTATAGGGTTTCCCCGGGTCGTTATGTCCCGACGAGGTGTGATGGTTATCAAACGGGTTTGTGATCGGGTGAATTTGGATAGAAAAGGGGTTTGAGATTGGCTATACTAAGGAATCTAAAAAGAAATAGCTTAAACAAGCTATTTGAACAAGACTTGAAATTAAGAAAAACCAGAAACGCACAAAACCTAAAATGCGTACGTTTAATTTAAATTTACGTAAACGTACGAAATAAAACGTGAAAACTGAAATCTGAAAACCCACAGGGGGTGAAAATGACTTTTTTACAAATCTAAGGTTAAAAGAAAATTTTTAGAAAAAGAAAAATAATTTTTACACTAATTAATTATTTAATATTAATTAAATACTATTTAAAACTAATTATTAATATTTAAAACATTTAAATACAATATAATGTTATTTTAACACTAGAAAAATGAAAATAAAATTTCCAAAATTATAAAATAACTAAAAACTAATTTTAAAATTAAAAATAAGTATTTTTGTCTTTTTGTAATTTTTCTATTAATTCATTACTAATTAAATATTAATTACCTAATTAAATATTTTAAATTATAAAAAATAGCAAATGAACAGTAAAAATTCTAGAAAAATTCCTAAAATTATATTATATTATATAAAAGCTAGGAAAAATATAAAAACTAGGTGTTGCTTTATAAAAACTAATTATGCTATTTAAAACTTAATTATTAATTAATTACTAATAAAACTAATATTAAATCTAATAAATACTAAATGACAAAATAAAAATCTAAGAAAATTACAAAAATTACTTTAATATAACAGGTAATTAATAAAAATATAAAAATGCCAATTACTTAATAAAAATATAAAAATGAAAATAAAAATTTAAATTACATTAAATAGAAACTATCACTTATTTTTAAATTGGATTTTCTTGATCTTTCTTTTACAAACCTATTTTACAACTTAAAACATGAAACTTTTACAAAAACAATTTTTGTGGAAATCAAAAATAAGCACTTTAAGTGCTTTTTGGCTCAACAGTTGACTTTTGTTGACCAAGTGTGGAAATAAGCTCAAATGAGCTTAAGTGGGACCCACTGTGGGTGATTGTCACAACCCGCTATTTTCCAGGTCAATACTAATTTCTAAACTAGAATTTAAATTCTTGACGTTTGATTTGAAACGTTTTTACATGAGCCTTTTACTTGAATCGACGCGAATTTCAAATTAAATTCTAAGTACTCCAGGACTTAGGTTAATTTTAGTCCACAACGCTCCGGTACCTTGCTCCTTTCCCCAGTTCACCATTTTATTCTATAAAATGAATTTCTATTCTTTAAGTACTTACGTTTTTTTTTAATTCAACAATCGTAAATTCTTTATTCAAGAATGTAACACTCGACATACCCGACTTTCTCAACAATTATTTTTAGGGTATTTTTATACTTCCAAAACTATTACAAAAGTCCTAAAAATATTTTCCGATGTCCAAGAGAAATTCTTTATATCTTACTTTTAATTACGTATAACTTCCGTTAACTACCAAACTAATACCCGATACATACTTTTACTACCCAATACATTTAATATATACATTTTATAAAAATTACATTCATTTTTTTTTCTATTTAGTCCTATGAGCCGCCCCCCCCTATAATGTATAAAAATATCACTACAAAATCTACCAAAAATTTCAACCTTATAATCTTGTGAGACATGTAATTAATTTTGGTGGCTAGAGCAACTCATTTGCCCCCCTCCTTTTCCTTAAAATTCGGCAACCACAAGGACAATGCATAAGATATTTTTGACTAATATTTGACCCATTTGGTTATATATATACCTAAACCTATTTACCATTTTTAGTTACAAAAGAAAACTAATCACCTTCCCACTCTTACTCACCATTCGATCCACCCAAGGAGCAAGGAAGAAAAGAGAGCTTGTTGGTCACTTTCAAGAGTACTTAGGATAGTTTAACAAGGGTTTGGAGTACTAATCTTGGGGTTACATTAGTGTTTTACAACCCTCATCTCACTAATCACCTTTGTAAGTGATTTTTCTTTTACACTACTAATACTTCATGATTTTTCATGATTTTATTGCTTGTCTAGTATATATACTTAGTATCACTTGGTACATGTTGAAAAATCTTACATCCACCTTGATCTTTTAGCAAGAAATGATGTTTTTGAACAAGTTTTAAACATAAGAAAGTTGGTTAGTAAAAATCTCTAAAAGAAGTTGAAGATGAAAACATTATATATCTAGATGTTAGTAAACTAGTAGTTTTAAACATCCTTGATGATCTTTTACTTGGACTTTTGACTATTGCTAAGTGTATGTTTAGATCATTAGTTTCTAGTTGAGATGATGATGGATGAACTAGTATTATTTTTGGAGATGTTGTTAAACAAGTAGGATGACAAAAAGGTTTGTAAAAATTGTTTGACACTTTTGAAGTCAAATCTGTCCTATTCGACCTCCTACGGATAGATCAGCACCTTGATTACCATAATAGGCTAGAAATATAGAAACTAGACTTAATAACGAAAACATAGCCGCTTGAATGGGTTGAAACGGCCTTATAACGAAAAAGATATGCTATTTTCAAGATTTACGACGAAAACTACATTTTCTGAAAAATGGTTTCTGTCCAGATTTTTGAGCTAGGAAAAACTGAGGTTAAATGACATCTAAACTAGCCGAGACCTTGAAAAACCTAAAGTATACTTGAATACCTTCGCGGGAATATAAAGAACTTGAAAAACGGAACTACGACGCAAAAGTTATGGCCTAGGAAAGTTGTGACGAAACATGTAAATTTTGACAGCTTTGGTTCAAATAATAAAAGCTGATGGAAAATATTAAAATGAGTTTTTGGACATTTTAGAGTATAAATTGGCTAAAATGACGTAAATAAAAATGGTAGAACATTGTGTATACTTATTAGGTACGTTAGAGATTTTCAAAATACTTACTTACAAAAACGACTAATGTTTGGTCGGGAGGTTTACAAGTTACGTTTTCTAAAACGGTGGATGACTTAAATACGAGATTACTTTGATTATCTATATTTTTAACAATAAAAATTTCAACAACATGTACAAGTGATAGTATAGTGTATGACTTGCATGCTTGACCTTGGTTTCGAATCTAAGACATATGTACTATCTAGGTTGCGTTTAGAGTTACCGGACCTTATTTCCTACTACATTGTCTATCGGACTTGCTTTTGCTAAGGTGAGTCATAGCCCCACTTGTACACTTTTAATACTTGATTTCAAATACTTGGGGTGGAAATACATTGCTTTACTTTATTGCGGACATGAGTATAAAACTGTTACATTGCCTGAGTTACCGATTACTGCCGCTAAAGTCCCCTTTATCATGAACCGTTAATTACATGCGTGTAAGCGCGAATGCTGTGGATAGATCTATTTGGGTTGACACCCCGTCCGAGTTGGTCGCGCCAACCTGTTAAACGGACGCATATCATTCGGATTATTTCCGAGTGTCTGGCAAACACTACTAGGGGCATTGTTATGATTGATTTCATATGATTACGTCGAGCTTCGGGGTCATGAGCTTATGGCATTGTATTTTATTTCTGGGTTAACATTGTATTTGTTATAATGGTTATCTCCACTAAAAATCTTGTGTTCCGCTAAATACTTGTTTACTTAAACCTATGAACTCACCAACAATTATGTTGACGTTTTAGCGTGTATTTTCAGGTAACTAAATGAAGTTTGCATAAGTATGTATGGACCACGCTAGAGTCACGTTATGGATGCACATCATGATGAAGATGTCTTTACTTTACTTAGCGTTTGATTTTGTGTTTTGAACGTGAACTCTGATGTTTTGTAAAACTCTATGTTAAACCAAACGCTTGTTTTAAAATGACTCACTTAGAGGTCATTCTTTATTTCCTTGTACTTTGTTTGCCATGAAAGTTGCGCCCTCGGATTCCATTCCGCTGCGACCCAAATCTGGGGGTGTGACAGATTGGTACCAGAGCCAAGGTTATAGAGAACTAGGATGCATCATTGACCCTAGACTATAACCACTAGGTCACGACACTTCACTACATCATGATGTGCGTAGGCGATTACTATACATGCTTTCATTTACTCATTTTATACAAATTACTTATACTTGTACTTATACTATACTTATACTAATACATATGTATTTTTTTTATTGACCTGGTCACAGCGACATGTCCTCATCCACTAATCCCATTATCATTCCCTCAGACTCGGACTTTGAGGATACCTCATCATCCCCTACCGTTCCAGTATCACCTGCTATTCCATCCCTCACACCCTCGGGCGACGTCTCCGCAGAGACTGAGCCATTTGAGGATGACGAGACTACACCTACTCCACATATATCACCATCAGTACCAGTTACCTCTACTCTCCCATCACCATCGATTACACCATCTTCACTACCATTACCTTTCTCTACTACCCCTCAGACTACAGCTGTCCCATCACCATCTCCTGTCTACGGACCACTGACATATGACCAGTACCTAGAGACTCAGCAGTGGCTATCACCTGATGATGTTGCACCATTACCTGCTTCATCCTTCCGACCACCTCCATATATGTTACCCTCTTATGTTACACCACCAGTCTTCACCTACCGTCAGACTACTACTGTTCCACTATCACCATCATCCGGAGCTATTCCAGACACTGTTCTACCACCTCGTAAGAGGTCTTTCACCATACTACCCTCACCATCGGACCCTTATGTCCAGGCTGCTGCTGAGACGTCTGATCGACCCAAGGCACGTCGTAGAGTCGACGCGCGCAGGTGGTCTTTCATTCCAGATACTCTTAGTGATTGGAGGTATGAGGAGGGTACACCTAGTACCTATGAGTTAGGTGAGAGCTCATCTATGGCTGGTGCCCGAGTCCTTCCGGTCACTCGAGAGCCTATTCATCACACTATCCCTCTATTGATTGCTAGGTTGGTTCGTCATGAGGACCGACTTGACCGAGTCTGTGATCGTCTCCATGATTTCCCTTTGGGTCGTATCTATGACTTAGAGGGGGATGTTGCACTCTTGTTGGATGGTCGAGGTGACATCCAACAGACTGTCGCTGGATTAGGGACTACTCTGGACCAGACTCTTGAGCAGGTTGCAGATTTACAGGGTCAGCTCGCACAGCATCAGGAGGATCAGTATTCCTCAGCTGCAGATGCCCATGATGAGCGAGAGGCACTTAGAGACCGACTAGAGATTGCTACGGCACGTATTGTTGAGTTGGAGGAGCGAGATGCTCGCAGGAGGGATGAGATCTTAGAGCTTCGTGAGAGTATCCAGCATGAGCGTCACATGAGGGGACGTCTCACAGATCAGCAGCTCTTGAGTCGTACTCGGATTACCACTTTGGAGCAGACTGTTGAGGATTCCCAGACACGCCAGGGACTGACTGATGACATCATAGCTAGCTTGACCAGGCAGATCAGAGAGCTCCAGAGTCGCTTGGGTGTTCCACTAGGTGGTAGCTAGACTAGACTAGTATCTTATGTAGCTTTTGTATCCATATCCTAGCCACGGGGTGTGTGGCATAACTAAAGACGCTTGTGATATTTTGTATGTTGTACAAAACCATAACAAGTTATGTAGACTTATGGTATGATGCTATATGATGATATCGGCCTGTGTTAGCCGAGATTTTCCATGTATTATTCGGATGTATTGTGGTTGATCTACGCATATTAGGATTATGTCTATGGTTGACTCTTATCACAGTATACTTTTATCATGATTTATCCTTGTCGCGATATATTTCTATCATTTTCATGGTTGTATCTACTCATGATGTGAATATATTATGGCTATGGTGATTTATTATGGTTGATTTTTGTTCCCATCGTGATTCATTCTTGTTATGAATTACTTCTATCCTTGTGGTTGATCCTATTGTGGTTTGTATACGTCATGGCTATATGTGTATGCTTGTGATGACCTTTGTTACTTATGGACACTAACCATTGTTATTTCTTGTGATTAGAAGAACAATGCCACCAAAGAAACAAAACATGAGTGCCGCAGCCATTGATCGACTTGTTGCTCAACGAGTTGCTGAACAAGTTGCTGCTGCTATGGCTGAATAGGAAACTAATCGCAACAGTGGCAATGGCGGGGAAGCTAGTGGAATTGCGAATAGAGTTGAACCTGCAGCTCGTGGATGTACATACAATGAATTTTCGGCTTGCAAGCCACAGACTTTTAGTGGCACTGAAGGAGCCGTTGGTTTGGTAAGATGGTTCGAGAAGTTGGAATCGGTTTTTCGTACGAGTAAGTGCGCAGAGGACTGTAAGGTGGCATATGCTACAGGTACCTTGCTGGACGGTGCCTTATCGTGGTGGAATTCTTATGCCCAATCAGTGGGAATTGATACTGCTTTTGAGACACCATGGGCTGATTTTAAGGAAATGATGATGGCTGAGTATTGTCCAAGAAATGAAGTTCAAAAGATGGAAGTTGAATTTTGGAACTTAGCTGTGAAAGGAGTTGACATTGCTGCTTATACTAAGCGATACCATGAATTGTCTACTCTTTGTCCTGAGATGGTTTCCACTACACGGAAAAGGATTGAAAGGTACATCTGGGGACTTCCGCCTAATATTCAGGGAAATGTCACATCTTCTAAGCCAAGTACTCTGGATGAGGCAATTCGAATGTCTCACAATTTAATGGACCAAGTTGTTCGAGCAAGGGCTCCTCGAGATGGCAATACTAGTAACCGCAACAACTACAACAATCGCTACAACAATCGAAACAACAAGAGGAAATGGAATACAACTCAGGAAGGAAATGCTACACCACAACCAAACAAGAAACAAGAAGTGGTTAAGGCTTATGCAACAGGCCCAGCTGAGAAAAAGGGATATGGCGGAACTCTTCCTAAATGTGACAATTGCCAACGTCACCACAATCCAGGTCCATGCCCTCCAATATGTGGTAACTGCAAAAAGATGGGTCACATGACCAAGGACTGCAGAATTCCTACTCCCGCAACAAATCAGAGGATTCCCGGTACATGTTTCGGATGCGGAGAAACGGGACATTACAAGAATAATTGCCCAAAGGATAAGAATAAGGGAGCGGAGACTCAGAATAATGGAGCTCGGGGAAGAGTCTACAATCTCCGAGGAAGGGAAGCTAGAGAGGACCCGAACGTTGTTACGGGTACGTTCCTTCTCAATAATCATTACGCTTCGGTTTTATTTGATTCGGGTGCCGATAGAAGTTTTGTGTCTACTACTTTTGCTCCTTTACTTAACATCACCCCAACCACTCTAGACACTATCTATAGAATTGAATTAGCTAACGGTGATGTAGTTGACTCTGACACCATAATCCGCGGTTGTACCTTTAACTTCCTAAACCATCCGTTTCATATAGACCTTATCCCTGTTGAACTTGGTAGTTTTGACGTCATAATTGGAATGGATTGGCTATCCAAACATCACGCGAGAATTATTTGCAATGAAAAGGTTGTTCATCTCCCTTGTAAGGGTGAAACCTTGATTATTCGTGGTGAACGAAGCGGAACTCGATTGAGTATCATATCATGTATTAAGACCGAAAAGTACATCAAGAAAGGATGTTATGCTTTTCTAGCACACATAACCGAAAAGAAATCGGATGAGAAACGATTGGAAGACGTACCAATTGTCCGAAATTTTCCAGAGGTCTTTCCTGAGGAATTGCCGGGATTACCACCTACCCGACAAGTTGAGTTTCAGATTGATTTGATTCCTGGAGCTGCACCAGTAGCTCGAGCACCCTACCGACTAGCACCATCTGAGTTGCAAGAGTTGTCTAATCAGTTACAAGAACTATTAGACAAGGGATCCATCAGACCAAGTTCCTCGCCTTGGGGAGCACCTGTTTTATTTGTAAAGAAAAAGGATGGGTCTTTCCGAATGTGCATAGATTATCGTGAGCTAAACAAGTTAACAGTAAAGAACCGTTACCCACTTCCAAGAATCGATGATTTGTTCGATCAGTTGCAAGGCTCCAAATTTTACTCAAAAATTGATTTGAGGTCGGGTTATCATCAGCTTAGAGTTCGGGAAGAAGATATCCCGAAGACGGCCTTCAGGACTCGTTATGGTCATTACGAGTTCCAAGTGATGCCGTTTGGATTAACTAACGCGCCGGCAGTATTTATGGATCTCATGAATCGCGTGTGCAAGCCGTATTTGGACAAATTTGTAATTGTGTTCATTGACGACATACTAATCTACTCTAAAAGCAAAGAAGAGCATGAAGAACACCTCAAGGCTATTTTAGAATTGCTCAAGAATGAGAAGTTGTATGCGAAGTTTTCCAAGTGTGATTTTTGGATTCGGAAAGTACAATTTTTAGGACACGTAATTGATAGTCAAGGACTGCATGTCGATCCCGCTAAGATCGAGGCTATCAAAGATTGGGAAACCCCTAAGACTCCCACCGAGATTCGCCAATTTCTAGGTCTTGCTGGGTATTATAGAAGATTCATCGAAGGTTTCTCTAAGATAGCTAATCCTTTGACCAAATTGACACAGAAGAACCAGAAGTACGAATGGGGAGAGAAACAAGAATTCGCCTTCCAGCTGTTGAAACAAAAACTTTGTAGTGCACCGATTTTGGCATTGCCCGAAGGAATGGAAAATTTTGTAGTCTATTGTGATGCTTCGTATAAAGGGCTTGGAGCTGTATTAATGCAGAAAGAAAAAGTCATAGCTTACGCTTCTCGACAACTTAAGGTGCATGAGAAGAATTATACCACTCATGACTTGGAGTTAGGAGCAGTTGTCTTTGCACTAAAGATTTGGAGACATTATCTCTATGGCACTAAGTGTACGGTGTACACGGACCACAAGAGTCTCCAACATATCTTAGATCAGAAAGAGCTTAATATGAGGCAACGTCGTTGGTTAGAGTTGCTCAGCGATTATGATTGTGAAATTCGATACCACCCAGGCAAAGCAAATGTTGTAGCAGATGCTCTTAGTAGAAAGGAGCGACTTAAACCTTTAAGAGTAAGATCACTGGGCATGACAATTTGTTCACCACTCCCATCCAAAATTCTTGAGGCCCAGACTGAAGCCCTTAAAGCAGAAAATCGACCTAAGGAAAATATCTACGGTATGCCAGAGAGTAAGAATGGCTTTACAAAAAGAGAAGATGGGACGCTATGCTTGAAAGAAAGAAGTTGGATACCACATTTTGGTGGTTTGCGAGAATTGATCATGCACAAATCCCACAAGTCAAAGTATTCCATACACCCAGGTTCCGATAAGATGTATCAGGACCTTAAGAAGCTTTATTGGTGGCCGAACATGAAGGCTGACATTGCCACTTATGTCAGCAAATGTCTTACTTGTTCCAAGGTTAAGGCCGAATACCAGAAACCGTCGGGTTTACTACAACAACCCGAGCTTCCACAATGGAAATGGGAGCGTATCACCATGGATTTCATCACTAAACTTCCTAAAACTCCGAGCGGTCACGATGCAATTTGGGTGATCGTTGATCGTCTCACCAAGTCAGCTCATTTCATACCTATTAAGGAAACCTATAAGATGGAGAAGTTAGCCAGAATTTACATCAAGGAGATTGTATCTAGGCATGGTGTACCAGTTTCGATTATTTCAGATCGAGATAGTCGATTCACTTCAAGATTTTGGGAATTACTCAATGATTCCTTTGGATCCCGCCTTGACATGAGCACGGCCTATCATCCGCAAACCGATGGTCAGAGTGAGAGAACCATCCAAACACTAGAAGACATGCTTCGTGCCTGTGTGATCGATTTCGGGAATAGTTGGGATGATCATTTGCCATTGATCGAGTTTTCCTACAACAATAGTTATCACACGAGCATAAAGGCCGCTCCATTCGAAGCATTATACGGTAGAAAATGTCGATCACCTATCTGTTGGGCCGAAGTCGGAGATGCTCAACTCACCGGTCCGGACATTGTCCACGAAACGACCGAGAAAATTTTTCAGATTCGGAACAGATTAAAGGCTGCTAGAGATCGTCAAAAGAGTTACGCCGATGTGAGACGTAAGCCTTTGGAGTTCAATGTTGGCGACATGGTAATGTTAAAGGTATCGCCTTGGAAAGGCGTTATACGATTTGGAAAACGCGGGAAGTTAAGCCCCAGGTTCATTGGACCATTCAAGATTCTAGCTAGAGTCGGTCCAGTGGCCTACAGACTTGAGCTTCCGCCGGAGCTCAGCAGTGTGCATAATACATTTCATGTTTCTAATCTCAAGAAGTGCTTAGCCGACGAATCCCTCATCATTCCGTTAGAAGAGATTCAGCTTGATGATAAGCTTAACTTTATCGAAGAACCGGTCGAGATTATGGATCGTGATGTCAAACAGTTGAAACATAGCCGAATTCCTATAGTTAAAGTTCGCTGGAATTCTCAACGAGGTCCTGAGTTCACTTGGGAACGAGAGGACCAGATTCGTCAGAAGTACCCCCATCTCTTCACTAATACCACTCCAACGACCAATGCTGACTGAATCTCGCGGACGAGATTTCCTTTTAGGAGGGTAGAATGTCACAACCCGCTATTTTCCAGGTCAATACTAATTTCTAAACTAGAATTTAAATTCTTGACGTTTGATTTGAAACGTTTTTACATGAGCCTTTTACTTGAATCGACGCGAATTTCAAATTAAATTCTAAGTACTCCAGGACTTAGGTTAATTTTAGTCCACAACGCTCCGGTACCTTGCTCCTTTCCCCAGTTCACCATTTTATTCTATAAAATGAATTTCTATTCTTTAAGTACTTACGTTTTTTTTTAATTCAACAATCGTAAATTCTTTATTCAAGAATGTAACACTCGACATACCCGACTTTCTCAACAATTATTTTTAGGGTATTTTTATACTTCCAAAACTATTACAAAAGTCCTAAAAATATTTTCCGATGTCCAAGAGAAATTCTTTATATCTTACTTTTAATTACGTATAACTTCCGTTAACTACCAAACTAATACCCGATACATACTTTTACTACCCAATACATTTAATATATACATTTTATAAAAATTACATTCATTTTTTTTTTCTATTTAGTCCTATGAGCCGCCCCCCCCTATAATGTATAAAAATATCACTACAAAATCTACCAAAAATTTCAACCTTATAATCTTGTGAGACATGTAATTAATTTTGGTGGCTAGAGCAACTCATTTGCCCCCCTCCTTTTCCTTAAAATTCGGCAACCACAAGGACAATGCATAAGATATTTTTGACTAATATTTGACCCATTTGGTTATATATATACCTAAACCTATTTACCATTTTTAGTTACAAAAGAAAACTAATCACCTTCCCACTCTTACTCACCATTCGATCCACCCAAGGAGCAAGGAAGAAAAGAGAGCTTGTTGGTCACTTTCAAGAGTACTTAGGATAGTTTAACAAGGGTTTGGAGTACTAATCTTGGGGTTACATTAGTGTTTTACAACCCTCATCTCACTAATCACCTTTGTAAGTGATTTTTCTTTTACACTACTAATACTTCATGATTTTTCATGATTTTATTGCTTGTCTAGTATATATACTTAGTATCACTTGGTACATGTTGAAAAATCTTACATCCACCTTGATCTTTTAGCAAGAAATGATGTTTTTGAACAAGTTTTAAACATAAGAAAGTTGGTTAGTAAAAATCTCTAAAAGAAGTTGAAGATGAAAACATTATATATCTAGATGTTAGTAAACTAGTAGTTTTAAACATCCTTGATGATCTTTTACTTGGACTTTTGACTATTGCTAAGTGTATGTTTAGATCATTAGTTTCTAGTTGAGATGATGATGGATGAACTAGTATTATTTTTGGAGATGTTGTTAAACAAGTAGGATGACAAAAAGGTTTGTAAAAATTGTTTGACACTTTTGATGTCAAATCTGTCCTATTCGACCTCCTACGGATAGATCAGCACCTTGATTACCATAATAGGCTAGAAATATAGAAACTAGACTTAATAACGAAAACATAGCCGCTTGAATGGGTTGAAACGGCCTTATAACGAAAAAGATATGCTATTTTCAAGATTTACGACGAAAACTACATTTTCTGAAAAATGGTTTCTGTCCAGATTTTTGAGCTAGGAAAAACTGAGGTTAAATGACATCTAGACTAGCCGAGACCTTGAAAAACCTAAAGTATACTTGAATACCTTCGCGGGAATATAAAGAACTTGAAAAACGGAACTACGACGCAAAAGTTATGGCCTAGGAAAGTTGTGACGAAACATGTAAATTTTGACAGCTTTGGTTCAAATAATAAAAGCTGATGGAAAATATTAAAATGAGTTTTTGGACATTTTAGAGTATAAATTGGCTAAAATGACGTAAATAAAAATGGTAGAACATTGTGTATACTTATTAGGTACGTTAGAGATTTTCAAAATACTTACTTACAAAAACGACTAATGTTTGGTCGGGAGGTTTACAAGTTACGTTTTCTAAAACGGTGGATGACTTAAATACGAGATTACTTTGATTATCTATATTTTTAACAATAAAAATTTCAACAACATGTACAAGTGATAGTATAGTGTATGACTTGCATGCTTGACCTTGGTTTCGAATCTAAGACATATGTACTATCTAGGTTGCGTTTAGAGTTACCGGACCTTATTTCCTACTACATTGTCTATCGGACTTGCTTTTGCTAAGGTGAGTCATAGCCCCACTTGTACACTTTTAATACTTGATTTCAAATACTTGGGGTGGAAATACATTGCTTTACTTTATTGCGGACATGAGTATAAAACTGTTACATTGCCTGAGTTACCGATTACTGCCGCTAAAGTCCCCTTTATCATGAACCGTTAATTACATGCGTGTAAGCGCGAATGCTGTGGATAGATCTATTTGGGTTGACACCCCGTCCGAGTTGGTCGCGCCAACCTGTTAAACGGACGCATATCATTCGGATTATTTCCGAGTGTCTGGCAAACACTACTAGGGGCATTGTTATGATTGATTTCATATGATTACGTCGAGCTTCGGGGTCATGAGCTTATGGCATTGTATTTTATTTCTGGGTTAACATTGTATTTGTTATAATGGTTATCTCCACTAAAAATCTTGTGTTCCGCTAAATACTTGTTTACTTAAACCTATGAACTCACCAACAATTATGTTGACGTTTTAGCGTGTATTTTCAGGTAACTAAATGAAGTTTGCATAAGTATGTATGGACCACGCTAGAGTCACGTTATGGATGCACATCATGATGAAGATGTCTTTACTTTACTTAGCGTTTGATTTTGTGTTTTGAACGTGAACTCTGATGTTTTGTAAAACTCTATGTTAAACCAAACGCTTGTTTTAAAATGACTCACTTAGAGGTCATTCTTTATTTCCTTGTACTTTGTTTGCCATGAAAGTTGCGCCCTCGGATTCCATTCCGCTGCGACCCAAATCTGGGGGTGTGACAGTGATTCAGGTTCAAATATGTCATGTGAACATGTTTAAGTCAGAATAAGCAATTGGAGACTATAGAATAAGCAAATAAGCACTTATATTTCTTATGTCAACTCAGAAAATGGGGACAAACTTAAGGCATGTCTAGGGGGCCCACAAGGGTGATTGGGGGAACAAGCTTGGGTGCAATGGAGAGCCACCCACCTTGGGAGTTCAAAGAACCAAGAGGGGAACAATGGGGCCCACTGTGGAGGTCAGAAACCACCACCAAAGTGGTGGTGGTGGTTGGATTAACTGATGCAGCAGGGCAGGGGTCTCCCCTGCAGGTGTCTTTGATCTAATGTGGGCCCTAGCAGAAAAATGGTAAAAATGAAAGGATGGTGGGAACTCAAAGATGAGCTGGTAGACAACAAGTAGTGAAAAGAACAGGGTCTGAATCTCAATACATAAATCTATAAAAATCTTGCAAGTTATGGATTTTCTGAAAATGGGTAAAGTTTGACTTTTTCTCTTTGAACTATATTTTGACTTTTATGAGTTTTGATTGATCACTACTGATTGAAAGTGATATGTTAAGCTAAGATGCAACTATCCTAAGCTATAATAACAGATTATGCTAATTCACTCACTATTATAAGACCAAAACCGGACTCAAAAGACCAAAAACTAACCAAATTATGCCAAATACGTTGTGTTTTTGTGTTTGTGATATGCAGGTACGGATATGATACAAAATGACGAAAAATCACGGGAAAACAACAAAACCGGCACGAGAGTGGAAGAAGGTTGAAAAGCCGGAGTCGAGAAAAGTTTTGATTATATTTGAGCTCAAATTGTCAAGTATAGTCCTTGAAGTTTATGATGTTGTCAAAAGAAGCCTTTGAATCTTATTATGGAATTTTGATAGAATCACCCCTTGATTTTCATGATAATACACCATTGGTCCTTGGAATTTATATTACCAAAAGCTGAAATTAAATCTGGTCCAAGTCCACCATTTAATATATAAGCCCAATCCACAAAAATTAACACCAAGCCCATCTACCAATTTCTGACCCGAGCCCACTCCTTATCCCAGTCAACCCAGTCAAACACTTATTAAAAACAAAACAACACACACAAATAAAATACCCCGCCTAAATTTCCCCCAATTACCCCCATTTACCCAGTTCCATGAACCCTGACACTATTCACCGTTCCCCCAATCCAAAAATTAACCACAATTAAGGGTATATTCGTACAATCAAGAGTATTTTAGAGCGTGTCAGAGTGTGGCAGAGTGTGTCAGATTGATAGAAAGCACAATCAGGACAGATGGCAGGCTACAATTGGAGAAGGCGCGTCATCAGATTTAATCCAAGGGTGGATAAACGAAGCAATGATTGAAGGAATGATCAGAGGGCTCAGATTGGCTTTCAACAAGCACAACTCACACGGATTGCCAGCTTGGCAATCCGTAAGCTAACCTCTCCTCTCTTCCTATAAATAGGGGCTCAATCAAGCCATTTAGGTGTGTAGTTTTTAGGTAAAGTTACTCTGTTGAAATTTCTTTTGGATGTATTCTAGTGTAGTCAATGTAATTTTACTTTGAATTTTTAATAAGAAGTGCTATTTCTCAATTAAATTCAGCTTTTAGCTTAATTACTTTAGCTTATTCTGTTTTTATACAGCTTGATTTCTGCTTATTTTTAGTTCAATCAACTACATCATTTACTTTAGTATTATTTCCTTTATACTTTTATCAGAAATATTAATAACAAAAATAAATAAAAATCATAAAAATAAAAAAAATATATATAAAAAAAATAAGTTTACATATTAGATTTAAAGCTTACAGAGAGCTTATTTTTACTTTTATAGATCCATTTGAGCTATTTAGCTTTTAATGGATTTTATTTGAGTCATAATCAATAGTTGAACTAAGTCAGACAATTGTTGAATCATATATTCATTGGGAGTAATTGATGCTGAGGGTGTTGATAGCTGAGATAGAAGAAGGAGAACTCAGCCTATCTTAGAGATAGGCAACTGTGAACCCCCTCTGTTCTAGCTGAGGGGGATTGCTTGGTAAATCTCATTTCTATTAGTTTAGTAGTTAATCTGAGTTTGTAGATTAATCATAGTTTAGAATATTTGATATAATTAGAGTTGAGATTGAATTCAGTTGATAGTTTGTGTATCTGAGTTGTATTTGGTAATTGATAATCTGTCATTATAGCTTGTCACTAGAAGTTTTAGTTTGATCTCATCTCTGTGTACTATCTTGTTGTGGATCTGAGTTGATATTTGATTGTGGATTGTGTGAGTATTGGTTTGAACTGTTTCATTTCATCATCTGAATACTAGTTAGCAATCTGTAATAATTTGTGAATGTAAGGATCTGAGATTTGATTGGATTTAGTGAATGCTTGTTGTTGATTTAGCTTCTGTGTTGTTTTTAGAAGCTGATTGAGTCAGGTTGTTTGAGAATAGAAGTGTAATCAGCAGTCACTTATTAATTTTCATCACTACATCAGGAGTGTTTGGCTTGAGATGGTCTGCTGAGTTTAGTAGATAGTAGGTTATGTCTTATTGCATTCATAAGCTTTAACATATCAGTTGTAGTCTCAGTAGAGCATAAAATTGGTCATTAGTTTATTAAAAGTCAACTTTAGTTTTTAAACTCAGTAACTGTTTCAATAAATAGATTTTAGGTAAATTAGTTTGCATTATAGGTATAAATCAGTTTAAGTTAGCTTAATTCAGTTCAATTACATCTTTAACATAATTAAGCATCTAGGAGTAGCTAAATCTCACAAAAGTCAAAGAGGTTAACATTTTCATAAAGTCAAAAGTTTGTATGCTGAGAATTTTGATTGAACTTTGTGATAATCTGTAGGGTTGATTGTTCATTAGAATTTCAAATGAAAAGCTGTTTTAAAAAGTCTGCAAGTAGGAGATTAAATTTCAAAAAGAAATTCTGCTTTTGAAATTCAGTAGCTTATTGGAATTTAAGCTAGAAGTTGCCTGTGTGGACACCATTTCCCCTGCACCACAGGTTGTGCATCTGTTTTCTAAGACTGATTCAAGTAGGTTTAAGTGTTTGGAATTCTAAGTTCTTGGTTGCTTTGTGATCTCTGACTTGTAGGGAAGCAGTAGATACCTTTAGCTTTTCATTCTTAGTTTATTCCATCTGCTGAATCAGACCTTGTAGTTCATGGTTTGCATTTGTAATCTGATTAAGATTTGTGGTCTGCTTATTTGAGTTTGAGCTTATTTCTGTCAGTAGACTAGACATTTGTGCATCATCTGAGTAGTTACTGATCTGTGTTTGGTCACTTTGCCTCTGTGATAGCTTGTGCTTATTCTGCTTTGCACCTAGTGCTTATTTCAATAGCTTATTGCTACTATTTTGAGTATCTGTGGTTTTAAAGCTCAAACTTGGTCATATTCTTTCATATTAGAGTTTATTACATCAGTTTCAGTCTTAGTGTTAAGTTTCATCAAGTTCTATTCACAAGTGCTTATAAATAAGCACTTGTGATAAGCAGTTTTCTTTGAATAAGCAGTTTCCTTTTTCAATTTTTCTTCAAAATTTTATTTTAAGTTCATTTTAATATTTTTGATTTTCTGGAATTTTTCCAGATTTTTCTAACCATTTTTACTATTTTTAATAATTTCTTTTGATTATTTTCAATTATTAAATAGTTTTTAAATCCCAAAAATCATTAAAAAATTAAAAAAGGGTTCTGAAAAATACAAAAATAATTTTAGAATTTCTTTTATAATATTTTAGAATTTTTAGAATTTAATTTTCATTTTTCCAATTTGTTTTTCTATTTTTCTCTATTTTTAATTCACTTTTAATTCCAAAAATACAAAATTAATTCTAGAAAATAAATAAAAAGTCTAAAAAATATTTTTATTTTTCTTAAAATTCTTTTTATTAGTTTTTAATTTTTAGAAAATATTTCCAAGTTCGTAGGGTCATTTTTCGATATACGTTACGTTTTAATTTTTACGGTTGCGTTTCCGTTTTTACGTTTTTCAATTTGGTGCATAGTTAGCTTGTAATCTTTGCATGCTTTATCATTGTTTGTGAATATTTGAATTCCTTGATTGCTATTTTCACTCTATCACTTTTTCACTATTCACTTACACAACACGATTCCCAAATCGATAATTCGGATTTTCCATTCGAGCCTTCGTTGGGAGAACGACCCGGGAATTACTTTCACAAGTATTTCCTCGGAATATAATTATACTATAATTGACACGAATCACACAGTCTAATGCATATCCCTATATTTAGTAATAAAAAGCCTATATTAATAGTAATTAATAAATACAAACAACAAATATCACTTAACAAAGATTACAAAAAAAATGCTTTAGAAGCTTACTTGATATCCAAACTAGGAACCAAATGGGAACCAGAGATCAAACCACACCCTATAGTCTCCCATGAGATTCTAAAACCAAAATAATGCATGTTTCACCATTTCCCTTGCTTCCTTCTTCTGTCATTCTGATTTTTGTATTTTACACTAATTTTCTTGATTTTTTTTTTTTGATATTTTAACTAAACCTTGTACATAAGCTGTGTGAGCTTATAAAAGCTTAAATATGACTAAAATTGAGTTTAATGGAATAAGAAAAACAACACATAACATTATTTAAACAAATTTGTCAATTTTGCTTAAATATTGTCAACACAGATTTTAATTAAAAGGACTTGGATTTGAAATTAAATAAGGATTGCAATACACTGAAACATGAGAATTACAACTATCTGAATTATCCTTACAATTGAAATAACAACATTACATTAATACGATTTTGTCTAACAAAAGCTAAAAACTAAAACTAACTACTGCTTTTTTTCTTTACTTTTTTTTCTTCATTTAAATAGCTCCTGGAGTGTCATAATCTCTTTCCCACCGTCATTCTGGTCCGTTGGATCACTTCTTTTAATCCTAGCCTTTAAATTCTTGTTGGCGGGAAAAGTGAGTTTTGGCAGTTAGGGGATTGCTTGGAGGATTATGTGGGAATTAATTGAATCTTGGAGGGTTGTGGTGAGGTGGAGGGACAAAGGATGGGTAGCTGAGGTGGAGGTGAGGAGGGGGGTTGAGTGTGCAGGTTATTTATCAGACATGTGGGGGTGAAGGAGGTGGTCAAAGGGTCGTTTGACCTTGGGAGTAATAAAAACAGGGGGAGTGGTTATTATTTTGTTGGTGGGCTTTTGAGAGGAGGTTGGGCCAGGGGTATTAATTTTGGGCTTGGGGTGGATTGGTTGTGTTTGCTGTTGGGTTTATAACATACAAAGGGTCCAAATGGTAAGTAGCAAATCGCAAGGACCATACATGTACTTAGCTGAAAATGAGGGGCTGGTTTTGTCATTTTTCCATAGTGCTCACAAGTACCAATCATGCCATATGCCAATAATATAAGGACCATGAATTTATTTTTTTCATTTTAAAACACCAGGGACCAAAATTGACAAGTTTGTAAAGTTGAGGGACCAAAACTAACATTTATCCAAACTTCACACCCAAGGACTAAAATTAATATTTCTGATTTCCCAAGGACCCAAAATGAAGTTTCTTTCAAAAATATCCCACCGAGGACCAATTCTGCCAAAATTTGAAACTCCAGGGACTAAATTGCAAATTTCCAAAACTTTTGAGATTTTTCACCAAAGGACTAAATATGACAACTTATGATTTCAAAAGGACCTTTGGTGACTTTTCTTTCCAAATAAGTGCTCAGGGACTATTTTGCCAATTTTTGAAAGTTGGGGGACTGAAACTGCCAATTTTGCAAACTTTGTACGTTTTTCATCTGTTTTTACTCATTTTGCATCTAAAACATATAAAACAAAATTTTGAAACATTTTTATTATTTTGATGCGTTTCTGAGTGTTTTTGTATGTTTGCAGTTCAGATTTGACCAAAAATGATGAGTGTTTGAGCACTCATCACAATTCTTATTCTAATATCGAGCTTAGTGATTCACATAGTGATGAAAATTCTTTATCTTATGGAGACATCAATTATGTAGAGGAATTACCTTCTGAGCTCGTCAGCCTAGAAGAGAATGTTGATCACCTTATTTTCGAAACATTCAATACGACTATTGTCAGTCCTCTGTTTGATTTCGAATCTGAATTCACTTTAATTTATGATAATCCAATCTTTGATATTCAGAACAAGGAAATTAATGAGTCCGTAACAGAACAAGAGTTCACAGATTTACATCATATGATTGATTCTCTTCACGAGGAGTTCTCCGGTGAACTCACTCGTATCATGACTCCTCCGGAGTATGATGGCAAGAAAAATCATCATCGGGAGAAAAGGTTCTCAATCACAAGAATTTGTATTTTGATGACAAAATTTCCCACCCTCCCACCCGGGATGTTTTCTAAACCAAAGAGCTTAACCAATAAAATCCAGATTAGTGCAGCAGCACTTGATCCTGAAGATGAAGATCTTGTCATGATGGTTATCATGACTTTCTATCTTTTCTTCCCGTATCCCGTCACTTCCCCTCTTCTCAACCCATTCAGGAGTGAGGATACCATCTTTGACCCCGGCATCACCGCTTATAGTTTCTACTATTCAAAGTCGGGTATATCTCATCGGTGTGGAACTTTCACATACTTCAATGTTTATCCAAACATCTTGAATGAAAGTCCGATGGAGATTGTCTCTTCCACTTGCTTCCCCAAGAACCAATGAATTCGGGGTCGAGTCAAGCTAGTGACTCGGTAAACAAAAACAATAGCACCATATGGGTGACAACCCATATCTCTGTCTTCTTTCTATTTTCTAACACTAAGTATGGGGGAGTTTCCTCTGCTGTTGTTTGCCATGTTTTGTTTTCTCATGTTTTCAGGTTTCCCTTGGATCGTGATGATTGACGCGCCTATTTTCAATCCAGCCACCCAATATCCTATCCTTTTGCTAACGTTTATCTAGAGATAACTTATAAAACCTTTTTTGTGAAAAAAAAAAGATTTCCTTCGTACACTTAGCTAGTAATGTTACATTTTTACGTTCAAAGTGTCGGCATAATAGTCAGGACTTTGAATATTGAGGGCAATATTCAATTCTAAGTGTGTGGGGGGGGGGGGGAATTCTGGCGAATTTGATCACATATACCTTCTAATGCCCTAGTACCACCATTTTTGGCAAAATTTTAAAATTTTTCAATAAAAAGAAGTGCTTTGCACACAAAAAAAATGAAAAAGTGATGAAAAATAGAATATATATATATATATATATATATATATATATATATATATATATATATATATATATATATATATATATATATATATATATAGAATAAATATTTAGTCTTGATTAGGCTAGAACAAGGGGAATCCTGACTCTGCCAGAGTGTTGATCTGGCTGCTTCCTTAACTATTAGGCTAAGTTTTTACGAATTGTGCAAATGAAAATGCTAAGCGTAGAGTGGTTGGTTCTCTTTAGAGCTTATATAAGTAATATATGACTTTTTCTCCCAGTTGCTCCTAATGTGAACTTAATACGTGTTGTTTCAAACTTTTGACCATAAAAATTGTTTTGTTATGTAAACAAGTTTTTATGCAACTTTGATATAGAGTACTAGTTCAATTTTTTATTTAAAATTTAGAACAAGCATACTTTTTGTAAAATCGAATAAAATTGCAAAATGAAAGTGAGTAAAATTACTGAATGATGCAAATGTGAAAGTAAAAAGTATGTTATGTTATAAAAAAATAATGAAAAGAAAGGAAAAAATGAAAAAATGCGAAAAATGAAAGGAAAAAAAATGTGTTGAATAGAATTAAAATAAATAAATAAATGAAACATGCTTTTTCTTAAATCTAAATCGAAAGTTGAACTCGTATTCGTTAATTTTGTATAAAGATAAAGCTCCGATGCTATTCTCGAGGGTGTAAAAACCTAGCCTCCTAAACTTCGGCTAAAAGGACAAGCTGAGAAGAAAGTCGCCACATGGAGTGATCTCATCTTTGCATCTTTAATCTCTAAATGATCGCTTGTTGTTATCTATTTACTTTTAATTTTAACTTGTTGAGGAATATAAAAAATCTTTGAATCGAAATCCCGCCAATTCCGGTACTACACCGTGGGGTGTCAAAAGCCTAGTCACCTAAAACCAACTGGTTTAAAATGTGCAGAGAAGAAAGCTGCTACATGGAAAAGGCCATTTTTGATTCTTGAATTTCTTAGGTTCCCGGTGGGTTATGATTGGACTTAAATAAATAACAACCGTAATGAGTGTCGATTTTTGTGGTCAAACTTTTGAAAATAAGCACACACGTCTAAACTTGATAAATTGTGGGAGTAAAAAGTTAAGACTTGGCTTACATTGATTATTAGTATAAGTAGTGTTAGCATTTTACAAAAACGTTTGCACAACGATTTTTAAACTTAGTTGGAAGTATAAGAAAGAGGATGATGATTACAATTTCCTGGAGACACCCAGTTTGCGTGAATCCCGTTCCAGGATACCATTTTTGAAAATCAAGCATGTTGTTTATTTCTGTTCTTGTTTAAATTTCTTGCATCTAATAAAAAGTCAAAACGGGATGATCTTGGTATTTTGGTATCCTTTCATTCCTTTATATGATTGGATTGCTAGGGACTAGCAATAGTTCAGTGTGGGATTGATAAGTGTGTAAATACTTATCATTTTATACCCATTTAAACTGTAAAAACAGCTGAAAACACTCAGATATGTCACATAATATTGCAAATATCCTTGTAATGTGTTTTTATGTGTTTTAGGTACAAAAGGATTGAAAACAGATGAGAAACGAGCAAAATTTGCAGAATTGGCAGAATCAGTCCCTCAACTTTCAAGAATTGTCAGAATTGGTCCCTGGAATATTTATTTTGAAGAAAAGTCAATAACAGTTCCCCAACAATCAAGAAATGACATTTCTGCCCCTTGGAGTGCAAATTGGCAATAATGGTCCCTGGGAATTTCATTTTTAGAAGAAAAACAATATTGGTCCTTAGATAAATGAAATGTGGCAAGAAAAGCCCTTGGGATAACTTTGGAAAGTTGGTCCCTCATTTTCAGCAAATTACAAAATTGGTCCTTATGCTTATTTAGTTATTAAACCAAATGGACCCTTTGTAATAAATTAAACCCATTTAATAAATTACCAAACCCAAACAACGAAACCCCCTGGCCCAAATAACCAACCCAACACCCCCAGAGTTATAAAACGGGGTCAAAAAGTCAAACCCCTTCACCCCTTTCCCTCCCACTTGCCACTTTCACAACCCCTGCCACACTCCATCCTCCATCACCTCTGCCCAACTTTCCCATTCCATGTTCCCTTCACCAACACTAATATCCAAGATGCATTTATTGCACATTTAACCTAACACTCCACTGCCAATTGGCTAAAAACTATTTTTCCACCAAAAACATTTTCAAGGGTCAGGATCAGCTACAAACTATCCAATTACTGAAAAAGAAGTGGGAAAGACAGAGAAACCCTTCTTGGTCCATATAAGTGAAGAAAAGAGAGAGAAGAAGGGAATAATTAGTAGTAGTAGTAGTTCTTAGTGTAGTTTTCAATGTAATTTTAGTTAATTTTCTATCTTTCAGTGTTCTCATTAGCTTCTAAGTTGTACTTTTAACATTTTCAGTGTAATAATAATCCATTTCCATCAGTTAATCAAGTTCATTTTACTTATTTCAGTATTTGCCAAAAATTGTTCAAAATGTCGTTTTAGCTTAAAGTGAATTGAATGTGGTTGGTTATAGTTCTAATAGCTTCTATAAGCTCATTAGTAAGGTTCCACAAGTTTATCTTTGTTCTTAAACTAGTTTCACTAAATTACTTGAAAATACTCAAAAATAGTTCAAAAATTCAAAAATCAGAGGAAAGGGAGAAGAAAGCTTGGAGCACGGTTCATAATGGATGGTCCTTGGTTTTAGAACCTCATGGGAGGTGTTAGGATAGTTGTGGTCTCTTGTTTCTTTATTCTGAGCTTGGAAAGCCTTTGTAAGCACCTTTTTCAACTTTATGCATTTAGTGTAGAAGAGTTGATATAGTGCTTATCTTTGGTTCTTGGTGCTTCTTTGGTTCATGTTAGTTGAATTATTGCTTTATGTTACTTAGTTGTTCAAAAGAATCCTTTGTTGATCTATTTCTCATTACATCACATAATAATCTTTGGAATCAGTTTTCGGGCCTAAATTACTCATTTACCTCAAAAACTTCAAAATCAGTATAAGTAGGAGTGTTTGGTTTAAGATGATTATGTATGTTCCAGTGAGATTTGTTTGATGTTTTTAGTTGCAGTAAGTCACATTAGGTTACAATACATCATATCAGTCTTAAAATACAAGTGTTCTTTGTAAAAAAGTCAAAATCAACATTTTATCTCATTTTTTCCTTCACTGTTAAATTTTTAAGTCTCATGCTCATACATATCATTGCATAAGTAGATATAACAGCTTATTTTAGTCTCATTTTAACTTATTGCGTCATTTTCAGTAACTAGGAAGTAATCAAAGTTCAAAATAGTCAACTTAGTTCATAATTTCAAAAAGTCAAAAGTTGCTTAGTACTAAGTTTTTCAAATTATTGAGTGATTTTTCATGATCACAATTTTCATTTTTAGCCTTTGAGCTTTTGTATTATTAAAATTTGGAAGCTCATTTTCACTATCCTTATATTTGCTTAATTTTATGATTTTTTTAAGCTGCTTAATGGAAGGCTTATTTTGACCTGTTTTCTCAAAAACACCCTGCACCAGGTTCATAAGCCCTTTTTCTTAAGCTCATACCTTGCTCAATATTGCACTTTAATCTGTGATTTTTGTTGTTTTGGAAAGCTCACAGTACCATCTTTCATTTGCTCCTTGTTTTCCCCAAAATCAGCTTATTTGGGTGCTTAAAAATAAGCTAGAATTAGGTCACTTAAGCC
This sequence comes from Artemisia argyi, assembly GCA_030686995.1. Lineage (NCBI taxonomy): Eukaryota > Viridiplantae > Streptophyta > Magnoliopsida > Asterales > Asteraceae > Artemisia > Artemisia argyi. Next base: position 198,098,502 of record CM060685.1, on the reverse strand, counting down.
TTATAACTCAAACTTCATAAATACTCGATTTGGCTTGCGGCCAAGGCTTTTCTAAGGTTTTTCAGTTTAATTGAGTTTTTTTTAGGTATATTACACCTTCCCTAAGCTTTTGGTGCATTCTAGTTGTTATTTGCTTATTTGAAGTGCTTATTTAAACTGCTTATTTACCCAATTTATCTTATTAATGGGTTTATCCAACTTTTTATATTTTTCCTAGGTTTAGTATAATATTTTAGATTTTCTATAAAATTTCCAGATTTTTCCTAGCACATTTAGTACTTTTCTTATTTAATATTAGTTTTTTTTAAAGTATCTTTTAAATCATTTTAAATTCATAAAAAATAAATAAAAACCCAAAAAAATTAGTTTTCTGTTTTAAAAATAGTTTTTAGTTATTTAAGAATTTTAGAAAGTAAATTTGCATTTTTCTCACTTTATTTCATATTTCTTTACATTTTTATTACTTTTTAAATCTTTAAAAGTAGTTTTTAATTAATAATAATTAAATAAAAAGTCTAAAAAATAATTTTCTTTTTCCTAAAATTTTATTTCATCATTTGGATTCTAAAATTATAATTTTCACATCCGTGGGATTTATATTGGCCAGAATTCACGTTTTATTTTGTACTTGTACGTTAATTTTAATTTAAACATACGTTTTCAGTTTTAAATTCGTTTTTAGATTATTTCGTTTCACGTTCTTGCTAATATAGTTTATTTGAGCTGTTATCTTTTATATTTCCTTAGTGTAATCACCATTATCCCTTTTCCATTCAAAATCACCCGATAACAAATTTGTTTTATTACAATTTCACGCCTCGCCGGGACATAACGACCTAGGGAAACACTATCCTCCAGCGAGATTTGGCCCAAATATGTTTGACCTAGTTGACCACATCCGTGGTTGATTTTGGACTGACTTTTTGCGGCCAGTCACTACCTACCCGTTTTTTTTAACTGAGTTGCATTTTTTTCTTGTTTGTCCCTCCTATGTTGAGAATAAACTACTATCACCCGAAGCTAAAGAAGCCACTGCTACCATCGAACAACATCTAGAGCTCGGGTCAAAGCTCTTTGACATTGTCAAAACCAAAACGGATGCACGTGCTTTATTTGACTTGTACAAAAACCAAGGTTACATCCTAACTCCGCATAATGGCAAAGTTTGTGTAAGCAAACTCCAACCTCTATTTTCATCATCTTTACTTGTTATTTCATTTTTGGGTTATCATGAAAAGAAACCTATATACTTTCACCAAAAATTCGGTTTAGTTCTTAAGCAGTTTGTGTGGTTGATTCGGTTACAAAAGAAATAAGATATAGGGACGTAATCGGCAACTAAGTTAGAAAGAAGAGTATTAAAGCCACTCACGTAATCGATGACTAAGGACTTAAATGTGTATTTTTCTGAAAGTACATTTTCCCTTCTACAATATACCCTCTATTTTTAGTAATATTTTAAGGGTTAAAAGACTTAAATTACCAACGAACTTTTCAAAATTTCCAAATACGGGTAGTGTACTTTTTAAAATACCGTAATCACCAACCAAACTTGTTGATACTGTTAAATATCACCAACACTCCGAAATGATTTTCCACCTAATTTTTTTTATATACGTAGGATTTCATTTTTCCACCTAAGTAAATTAGACCTAGTTTTTGACCCGTTAAAGGTCGGATCTTTTCCCCTACCTCTAGCATTGTTATTAAATCAAAACCACTGCCACACACACAAGTCAAACATGCATTTGAAAGAACATCTAACTTTCAGTTATCAAAACTCAAACACGCATTCAGTTGTTGATAAGATAAAAGAACATCTAACTTAGAAGAAATAGCAGATAAGGAAGAAGGAAAAGAGACGTGAGTATTTTTTACGATGTGATGAAGGAATCAAAAGCCATTTTCATTCACGTCATTATCTTTTTATCAATGGCAGTGGGAATCAAAAGTCAAAAGTCTGCTTAAGGAAGCAAGAAGTGTATGTGTACATGAATATTTGTAGCTGATGTTAATAAAATGGAGGTGAGATGGACAAAAAGAAAAAAAAATGAAGTGGAAATTTTTATATACTGAAAAAACAATAGGAATACTAGAGCCACAAACAAACTTCCATAAAAACATCCACAAAATGATGTGTTGATAGTTGATTGGTGCATTTTGTAAGATTTTCTCACTCCTTTCTCTAATTAAACCAATCAATCAATGACACGTCATTTTTGGGATGGTTTTGTGGAAGTTCTTATGTGGTTGTAGCATTGCTCAAAAAAGAAAATGACATGCTAACCGCTGACATGGCGGTTTTTTTACTTGGCAAGCGGCTATAGCCGGTCACTTTTGAGAAAGTTAGTGGTATTTGAAAAAAATGTAAAGTTCAGTTGGTGATAACAGTATTTCAAAGAGTACGTTACCCGTATTTGAAGCTTTTGGAAAGTTCGTTGATAATTTAGGTCTTTAACCCATATTTTAAACATAAATAAATTAAACATGTGATATTGAAAGATGTATGTACACCACAAGACATGCTCGAGTAGATGTTCCACGTGAGTTACCTCTACTGGTTGGAGAAAAACGTTGGGCTTAATTCCATAGCCATATCTAACAACTGTGGTCCTCGGGGAATGCTGCAAATATCATTAGAATATGTAGAAAGGAAATTTAATCACGCTAAACGTGACGGGGAGCTTGAAGGCAGGGTGTTCAAACGATCAGTTTTTGGTTGAACGGAGTTATATGGTTCGTTATATTCGGTTTTTTAAGAAAAAAATATGAACCCAGAACAAAGCCGAACCAAACCACCCAAATTAACAATCGAGTATACCGGTTTGGGGCCCATTAAACCAAATTGGAAAAGGTGGACCGCGATATTTATTTTGAAAACCAAATCCAAACCAAAAACCATAATGTAATTTCTGTTGAAACCGGTTACCCGCCCAAACCCAAATAAGCCAAAACCAAATAAACCATTTTAATTTGGTTCGGTTTGGTTTTCGGGTCAAACCGTTTAATGAACACCCCTACTTGCAGGTTGGGTAACCGACAATCTTATAGCTAAGCCTTTACCTCATAGAATCCGACCTGACTACTGTTAAAAATTTCCCATAACGTATAAAAAAGCTAGGTGTAGAAAATTTTGAATGAATATGGATTACAGGAATAGTGGATTTTGGAATGATAAGTTGGATTACTAGCTGATAAAGAATTGTACATGCTAACCTTAGAATGATTGTTGCTGATTTGGATGTTTCTTTTTCGATTTACAATCTTTCGTGTTTGGCTAATAATAGTTAAAATACCCAAAAATCGACTCCTTGATCATATCAGTACTCAAGGCCGGATTTTAGCATGTGCGGGGTGTGCGATCGCACATGGCTTCTAAATTTGTAGGGGCACCATAATTATAGCCATCGGTGCTCATTTAGTTTGTTTTTTAGCATAAAACTTATTGGAATGTGTTTAAAAGCTTAAGATATTTTAAAATATTAAAAGGGTAAGAAGAAAAGGAATTATTTTAAGTGATTTCCGAAAAAAAAATATTAAAACAGGTGATAGAGATTTGATGGAGCGGGTGAATAAGGAGGCATTTTATTTTGCATACTTATATTTTGGTGCATACCAATGAACAAATCCTCACCATCCATCTATTTTGATCTAATGGTGGGGATTAACCTAAGATTAAATAGGACATCCTAAGTCCATGTTTTTTTTTTTTTTTCAAATTAACGTTTGTTTACCCTTTTTTTCTTTTATTTTATTTTCTTTTATTTTTTTTTTGTAATACACTTTTTTCACTCTTTTTTTTTTCTTTCTTTTTTTCTAATTCAATTTTTTTTTTCAATAATTCATTTTTTTAGTTCACTTTTTTCCGCTATCATACGTTTTCATATGTTTTTGTCTATTTTTGTCTGTTTTTTTACGTTTTTGTCTGTTTTCGCCCGTTTTCATACATTTCAAACGTTTTTGTCTGTTTTCATACGTTTTCGTCTGTTTTCTTACGTTTTCGGCCGTTTTCGTCTGTTTTCTTACGTTTTCATCCGTTTTCAAACATTTTCGTCTGTTTTCGTTCGTTTTAATACGTTTTCATCAATTTTATTTCGTTTTCGTCCATATTTCATACGTTTTCGTCCGTTTTCAGACGTGATTTTACGCTTTCATATGTTTTTGTCTGTTTTCTTGGTTTTTCATCTATTTTCTTATGTTTTCGTCCGTTTTTTTACGTTTTCGTCCGTTTTCATCCGCTTTCTTTCAATTTCGTTCATTGTACATACATTTTCATCCTTTTTCATATATATTTTAACGCTTTCATCCGTTTTCATTCATTTTACTCTCTTTTTAAATGCTTTTGGCAGTTTTCATACGTTTCTGAATATCACAAGAGATATTCTGTGATATTCAGAATATCAAAAGTGATATTCTGAATATCATGAGTGATATTCTGAATATCATGAGTGATATTCTGTGATATTTTGAATATATCATAAGTGATTTTTTGAATATCACATGCGATATTCTTTGATTTTCTAAAAATCACAAGTGATATTCTGTGATATTCAGAATATCACAAGTGATATTTTGATTACCACACTTTCGTCCGTTTTCATACGTTTTCGTCTGTTTTTTTACGTTTTTGTTCGTTTTCGTCCGTTTTCTTATATTTTCTTTCGTTTTCGTCAATTTTTCATACATTTTCGTTCTTTTCATATGTGTTTTTACGCTTTCATCCATTTTCATTCATTTTCCTCCATTTTTAAATGCTTTTGGCCTTTTCAGATATTTTCATACGTTTCTGAATATCATAAGAGATATTTAGAATATCACAAGTGATATTCTGAATATCACAAGTGATTTTTTGAATATGACATGTGATATTCTTTGATTTTCTGAATATCACAAGTGATATTCTGAGTACCACGAATATCACAAGTGATTTTCTGAATATCATAAGTGATTTTCAACTAATGTTTTGTAACATGAAAATCACTAGTGATATTCAAAAACCACAAGTGATAGATATTCAGAAAATCACAAGTGATATTCAGAAAATCACAAGTGATACTCTGAATATCAATTGTGATATTCAAAAACGTATGGAAAACGTAAGAAAATGGATGAAAACAAAAGAAAATCACAAGTGACATTCGTCCGATTTCGTACGTTTTCATACATATTCGTCCATTTTCTTGCGTTTGAATCCGTTTTCTTATGCTTTTGTCCGTTTTCTTACGTTTTCGTTCGTTTTCATATGTTTTCGTCTGTTTTCATCCGTTTTCTTTCGTTTTCATCTACTTTTCATACATTTTCGTCCTTTTTCATATCTGTTTTTACGCTTTTATACATTTTCATCCATTTTTATTCATTTTCGTCCGTTTTTAAATGCTTTTGGCCGTTTTCAGATATTTTCATACGTTTCTGAATATCATAAGAGATATTATGTGATATTCATAATATCACAAGTGATATTCCGTGATATTCTGAATATCACAAGTGATTTTTTGAATATCACAAGTGATATTATGAATACCACAAACGATATTCTTAATATTATAAGTGATATTCAGAATATCACAAGTGATATTCTGAATATCTCAAGTGATTTTCTGAATATCACAAGTTATTTTCAACTAATGTTTTGTAACATGAAAATCACAAGTGATATTTAGAAAATCACAAGTGATAGATATTCAGAAAATCACAAGTGATATTCAGAATATCACAAGTGATATTCATAAAATCACAAGTGATACTCTGAATATCAATTGTGATATTCAAAAAACATTTGAAAAACATAAGAAAATGGATGAAAATAGAAGAAAATCACAAGTGATATTCAGAAAATCACAAGTGATATTATGAATATCACTTGTAATATTCAGAAACATAAGAAAACATATGAAAACGTAAGAAAATGGACGAATACGTATGAAACCGGACAAAAAATGTATGAAAGCGAAAAAGCACGTATGAAAACAAACAAAAACATATGAAAAATGGATGGAAATAAAAGAAAACGGATGAAAATGAACAAAAACGTATGAAAAAAAACAAAAACGAACGAAATCGGACGAAAACATATGAAAATGGACGAAAATGGGTGAAAATGTAAGAAAACGGACGAAAACAGACGAACATGTATGAAAGCGTAAAAACACGTCTAAAAACGGACGAAAACGTATGAAAAATAGATGAAAACGGACGAAAACGTCTTAAAACAAATGAAAACGTATGAAAACGGACGTAGACGGCGGAAAACGTAAGAAAACGAACGAAAACGTATGAAAAAAGACAAAAACGTCAAAAAATAGACGAAAACTTAAAAACGGACGAAAATATATGTAACCGGACAAAAAACGTATGAAAACGGACGAAAACATAAGAAAACTGACGAAAACTTATATAAACAAACGAAAACGTAAAAAAACGGACGAAAGTATTTGAAAACAGACGAAAACGCATGAAAACAGACAAAAACGTTTGAAAACGGACGAAAACGTATATAAACGTATGAAAACGGACAAAAATATATGAAAACGGACGAAAACGTATAAAAACGACCGAAAATGTTTGAAAACGGATGAAAACTTGTAAAAACGGATGAAAACGTTTGAAAGTAGACAAAAGCGTAAAAAAACAGACAAAAACGTTTGAAAACAAAGAAAAACGTATGAGATCGGAAGGAAAAAAAACATTAATTATTAAAAAAAAATGAATTGGAAAAAAAAGAAAAAATAAAAGAAGAAAAAACGTGAATTTGTGAAGAAGACAAAAAGAAAAAAAACAAAAAATAAAAGAAAAAGTAAAAAAAAAGAAAAGAAAACGTGGAACAAAATAATATTACAAAAAAAACAAAAGAAAAATAGAAAAAATAAATAAATAAAAAATAAGAAAGCCAAAAAAACAAAGAAAAATGGGAAAAAACATGGACTTAGGTTTCAAATTAAATCTTAGGTTAATCATCCACCATTAGATCAAACTATATGAATGGTGGGGATTTGTCCATTGGTATGCACCAAAATAAGGGTATGCAATTGAATTTTCCTCGGTGAATAAGATGATATGTTTGTGTTATTTTCAGTTTACACCTCATAGTTTTTGAGATTTTCCACTTTTATCTTAGTTTAGTTTTTCTCCAAACTAGTGTTTAAGGCTTTCAAAAATGATAGTTTCAACCCAATATTAGAGAAAACATTACCAAAGGCCTATTATGTTTGAAATCACTGAATGTATTATGTATTGTCGAAGAAGATTTAAAAAATGGCTCATATTATTATGTGATAAATTTAGATCATTTGAGTTTAAGTTTTTATATTGAATAGGCTTGCTAAAATTATTTTTGCACATTTTATTTTACGTATGCATAAAATTTTTATGTACGAGGCATACATTGTAATTTCAGTAAATTGTAGTTCTCACACAGAGCCTCCAAAACCATCGACATTTCTAGTTATGTCTCATTGACTTTTTGTTGGTCTAAGAGGTTATATAGCATGCTAATGTTAATTGACGATTCTCTCTGTAGAGTATATTAGTCAAATGTGAACGACTTACAACATCAATGTTCATTTCAATCGAGTATCGTTGATTAAATGTTGATAATCCTTTATATGTAGGGGATAGCATGGCTACAATATTTGTAACCAATCGGCTACAATCCTTCACCAAAATACGTAAGAAAATGAATCAGGGACCCACACAAAGAAGTTAAGGACCCACAAAATAACTCAGGAACTCACAATGTGTCGCACAAATTGTAAGGAATTGGTTACAATTCAATTGTAGTTAATATATATCCATATTTTTTTCTACATCACATCTAAAGTTTAAGGGCCTGTTTGGTTTGAAAGTAGGTTTAGAATTGAATTTGGATTTAGGAATGATATGAAAAAAAAAATGAGAAAGAAAATATGTAATTATATAAAAACATATATTATTTCAAAATAATTTTAAATTTAAAATTATTATATGTAAAAGAATAAAAGACAAAAGGAGAAGATTTGATCAAAATATGGCAAAATATGTGGATTAGAATCTTTTATATAATAAAAGAATTACATTACTTTGGAGTGTTTTTGCAAAACCTTTCTCATGAGAAAAAAATTAGACCAATAGGAGAGCTCGATTTTGCCACGTAGGCAAAATCAAGCAACATGATTGGTAAATAAAAAGTCAAAATTGAATTGATTTTGGTTAAACTTTAATAAATTTGGTGGAGAAATTTGGTTAAGAAAAAAACACATAAAAATATTTTTGTCAAATTTGTGAAAACAAAAACTTAAAAAAAGAGGAAGTAATTAATAAAACTTTAGTGGTTGAATTTTACAAAAAATTATATAAAGCTAAGTGTAAAATTACAAGTTTTCATATTTTTTAATAACTTTAGAAAAATAACAAATAACCCCTTATAGTTTATAGCCCTATACTTTATAAAATAAACTTTGTTTAAAATTACATAAGTATTAGTATTATTTTCAGACTTTCGTCTATTAAAATTACAAAATTTTGTAAATATACAAATTAGTTTTAATAAACGTTAAATATTTTTTTAAAACTAATATTCGTTTTAAACTTTCATCCAATAATATTTTTTTTTTACTATATACGTTAAATAAGAACTCATGTTATTTTATTTGAAAAGTTTAATTTATGCGTACACGGGCTTGAATATTAAATACGGCTAAACGATTGTTGACGGGAATATGAATACCAAATGTAAGCACAGAACACTGTGATATGAAAACAAATCTACGCTATTTTACTTATAACAACGACTCATGAAATTCTTATTTAAAGTTTATATATGGATATCCAGAAAAACATTTTTGAAAAATTGTGGAGCATATTTTTTAACTTTATCAAAAGGACTTCACTCACTACGAAAGGTGTCCCATGGATGGCATACCGATATATCTCATATTCATGCTTATTATATGCTACTAAATTCGCACATTTTGTACAACATGATATGAATAATTAAAGTTAAACAACAATATCAATCTCAATGTCAATATCTATGTCAGTTAAACAAAGTTAAATCTTCAACCAACAAATGTTTTTACAAAATATTATTATAATAGATATTATTACATAATAAAAAGTCCTGGACAAGGTATTAGTTATACTTATATCACAATTTTCACGAGTAAATTCTTATACGTTCATATACCAAACTAAATTTTAAAATAAATTTGATTCATGTGTAAACCACGTGCGTGCACGGGACTTATAGCTGGTGTGCAAAAGTGAGAATTGTCAGAAATACTTGAATAATTGCATGAAACCTACCATTTTAGTATGTAATGATTTTTGATAGATTGATTTTTTTTCTAGCCAAACCATAAACCAAACTAGTTTTTTATATGTGGATCCCACCAAACCCATTAAAAACCCATGAAACAAACTGCACCTAAAGCCTGTACCAATTTAAAATCAAAATTCTAATCCTGATCATAAACCTAAACCCATCTACAAACCATATAGTTGCTACCCAAACAACTCGTATGTCAAACCCAACACAAACACAAACACAAACATGTCATCATCATCATCATCATCATCATCATCATCATCATCGTACAACCACCAAGACTTCATAACCAACCACATAATCCCATCAATAACCAAAAACAAAACATGCTCCATATGTCTAAACAACAAAATATCAAACCCATCTTTGATACCCATTTGTTTACACGCATATTGCACTGATTGTATTCTTAAATGGAGTGGTTAATTTTAAAAGGGTTTGTCCCCTTTGTAAAGCTAAGTTTAGTTCCTTGTTTGTTGAGATTAATGTTGAGTCTTTAAGTTATCGGACACTTCATTTGTCGAACAATGTTAAGGGATCGAGTATTAATGTGGGTAGTGGGTTGAGGTTTAGAAGAAGGGATCTTGTGGCTCAAAGAAGGTAGTATCATACTATCTTATAAAACATTTAGGCATTCTAAAAAAAGAAATACTTAAAATTAAGTATTATAAGATCTTAAGCTAAAAGTACAACTAATTAAAACACATTTTCTAACATTAAATACAATCTTTAAATAGAAATACTTAAAATTCAGTATTACAAGTTTTTAAACTAAAAGTACAACAAATTAAAACACATTTATTAAAATTAAATACAAATAAAAGCACTATTAATGTGATCAAGATATTTAATGTAGTCAATTAATTATCTGGTCAATAAATACAATTAATGCAGTTATTAAAATACCTCTTACATAAGAAATACAAATTATCAAGCATATTGTACAACCAACTTAAACACAATTCCTACATTAAATGTCACTAATACCAATAATAAAGCACATTATACAAATATTCAATCCTGAACGGACAATGGGCCAAATGGGCTCACGCCTGAACGGGCACAGGGCAAACGGGCTCGAGCCCAAACGGGCACCGGCCAGCGGGCTTGTTCACCAACGGTTTATAACTCCTAGCTATTACTTTTACTTTTTGATGTTGTTAACATTTATTTTAGGGTACTCACCGCTGCAACGCGCAGGTACCCTACTACTATCTTATTAAGCATTTAGCTCTTTTGGGAATGCCTTAAAATCCAGCAATACAACTATATAAGCTAAATGTACAACTAATTTAAACATACTTTCCTAACATTAAATACCTTAAAAAGGTAATTTTCAACAATACAAGTATTCATGCAATATTTACAATTCGTTGATGCATAATTAATGATACTTTAAAAATCCTCTTTCAATACAAAATACAATTAAAAAAAATATATTGTACAAACCAAGCAAACTACTAAACAAAAAAATAAATAAATAATAAAAAAATAATACAAACTAAGCAAAATTTCATCAAACCTTTGCAATAAAAAACTAATCAATAAAGCTATTGCCAAAAAACGTACAAAAGAAAAAACTTATTAGTCAAAAAAATTAAATTACAGGGTGCCCGCAGCCGCATCGCGCGGGGACCCTGCTAGTTTTTATTAAGCGATGAGGGTGTTTCAGATTATTGCTTATTTTAAAGTGCTTATATTTGTGATAGAGGTGGCAAAATAGGTGGGTCGGGTCACGGGTCTAGATGTGTTTGGGTTTAGCTGGGTCTTCTAGAAACATGGTTCTAAATGCGTCCGACTCTAGATGGGTTATGGTAAAAAAAAAAAAAAAAAAAAAAAAAAAAAAAAAAAAAAAAGGGCTAGATCCATTGGGCAATTGTTATATAATTGCACTATGTGTCAAATACTCTATTAGACCCATTGATGATATTTAGGGAGACCCAACTAGATCGTCCACTACTAGATTTTTTAACAAACTAGACCCATGTTTAATCAATGGGTTTCAAATTGCCACCTCTAATTTATGATAATCACTAGATAGACATTTGAGGGGGTCATGGAAAGGGTCGGAAATGGTCACGGGGTTATCTTGTTAGGCCATGTACGTCTGAGCTAAAGAAAACCTCATCAATTTACTCGTTTAGAATCATTTTTTGCTAAACACCCATTATAAGTTAATCCTAAAGAATAGTGCTTTTTTTGGGATCTTATTATATTCAAGAGAAAATTACACCATTCATCCCTATAGTTTACCCAAAATAACACCGCAAGTCTCTTGGTTTTCATTTTTGCGTCACGAGTTCTTATAATGAAGTTTATTAACACCATTAGTCCCTATCCTAAACGATCGTTAGCTTTCTCCGTTAACTCCCACATGTACGTTACATGTGTCGTCCATTTCTAACGACCGTTAACTTTTTTTCACGTTTTCGTCTGTTTCGCACGTTTTCGTTCGTTTTTTCACGTTTTCGTCCGTTTTAGACGTTTTCGTCCGTTTTTTGACGTTTTCATCCGTTTTTACATGTTTTCGTCTGTTTTTGCACCTTTTCGTTCATTAGAAAAAAGTATTTTAGAAAAAAAATTAAAAAAAAAATAGTAATTGAAAATCTTTTTCTATAACTTTTTTTTTTCAAAATTTGTTTTTCTATAATATTTTCAAAAAAAAATTATAATTGAAAAATATTATAGAAAAACTAATTTTGAAAAAAAAAGTTATAGAAAAAGATTTTCAATTATTATTTTTTTTCAATTTTTTTTTCTAAAATATTTTTTTCAAAATTTTTAAGAATAAAAATTTTAGAATTTTTTTTAGCTAAAATATTAATTTTTTTTCAAAATTTTTTTTCTAAAATTATTTTCAAAAAAAAAATTAGAAAAAAAATTGAAAAAAAAAGTTTTCGAAATTTTTTTGGAAACCTTTTTAGCGAAAATATTTTTTTGAATTTTTTTTTCAAATTTTTTTTTTGAATTTTTTTTCTAAAACTTTTTTTCTAATTTTTTTTTCTAATGAACGAAAAGGTGCAGAAACAGACGAAAACATGTAAAAACGGACGAAAACCTCAAAAAACGGACGAAAACGTCCAAAACGGACGAAAACGTGAAAAAACCAACGAAAACGTGAAAAAACGAACGAAAACGTGCGAAAACAGACGAAAACGTGAAAAAAAGTTAACGGTCGTTAGAAATGGACGACACATGTAACGCACATGTGGGAGTTAACGGATAAAGCTAACAATCGTTAAGGATAGGGACTAATGGTGTTAATAAACTTCATTATAAGAACTCGTGACGCAAAAATGAAAACCAAGGGACTTGCGGTGTTATTTTGGGTAAACCATAGGGACGAATGGTGTAATTTTCTCTATATTCAATTACAAAAGCTAAATGATTGGATATCTAAATTCATGTCTAATTTTGTGCCTAAAACTATATGTCATTAGCTTAATGGTTTATGCTCAATTGTGTACCTTTGTCACAACTAATGAAATAGCGACACCCAGATTTAAGCATTTGTAATCACTATTTCATGAAGTACTTATTTATAAACAGAAGCATTAGCTGGAAAAATAAGCAATCACACCGTCTAGATTAGCATTGTCGGTAGAATAAATGAATATATTTTAGCTTACGATTACCAAAAATTTGTTGCATTCTCTGATAGTTATGAAGGTACATTGCTATATTATGTAAAAGTGTGATATTATAATATACCTTAATATGAGAAAATAAAACGGATGAGGTTTTTCCAGATTGAGGTTACGTGGGGACTGGGAGGGCGAGTTTTTGACTGAGATATATGCGTCTAACCGAAAAGTGTCCTAGTCCGTCCCTGCCCGAAAATGTTTACCTAGTGAAGTTTGACCTCTTGTGAGGACATTTGACCATTCAGCCGTCTTGGTGATGGTTGATAGTTTATCGGTCTAAAATACATATCTACATTATATCCTAGTGTTATGTAGTGGAAGGGTTAGTATATTGTCCATGTATCCGTTTAAAAGACATGTTTCTTGGTTGTATATTTTAGTTTAATTGGGTGAATGTAGGCAGATAATTCCAATTTTATCTTCTTGTTTTAACTTTCAGGGCTATTGGGATATCAAGACAAGAACTAAATGCCCTTAACAGAAGAACAAGGCCATTACTAAGGCAGAGGTCACTAGGGGAGACCGATATTCTGCAGTGGCGTGTGAGGTATAGCATGTAAATATGTACAACATTGATTGATTTAGCTGCTTTGAAATTTGTTTGATGATTTGAATTTATGAATATATACTCGCAGCATATATGAGCAGAACATGCGGGCTGTACCTTGCCCTAGCAGAAGGCCTCTCGAGCAGGTATATGATTTTCACAATATTCATCATTTTCACTTAAATAAAAATTCAAGCGATAATTAAGCTTTCTTAAAGATAGATTGTAGATTGTACATATTTAGATCATGGGCAACGACTATCATTTGCCGCGGAATAATGCTAACAACTTTCTTAATACTTTTAGGGTTCTATCGGAAGAAACAGTTACAAGGAAAGGCTACTCCAAATAATAGAGCCATGGATACATAGGGAACTAAATGCTGTTCTCGGTGATCCGAACCCAACTGTACTTGTCCATTTGGTAACCTCACTCTTTTTCTCGAGCCTTGAAGAAGGTACTTCAAGACCTGGTGGTGAAAAAATCAACCATCTTGAACGTTGCATCCTTTTCTGTCTGAACGGACAATTACATTCTGGCATGAACTCAGGTTTGTGTATCCGTCTTTCATTAAATTTTGAATTGTTATCTCCTTTCTCTTGGCGCCCTGAACACTGCTATGAATCATCTTGTTCTTTTATTTATCACATAGGTGGAAATAATTTACCTTACAAGTTACAACTTTTTTTAGTGGGCTAATTACATGGAAATGTATCTAACTTGCTATTTTTTGTAGTTCTGTGTAGCATGCTATTTTTTTTTAAAATCCATGGAATCATCTTTTTAATTCAGTATGTTCCGTGTATCGGGTGACCAAATGTGTGTACTTTTTGACCTTTTTATCCTTCAATTTACACACTCCTTTTTAATTATGGAGGGGTATATCCGTCAAATAATACACACAATTAGTCACCCGTTACATCAGACAGAATTCAAAAGTAGACTACACGGAATTACAAAAATATAGTAGGCTACACAACTACAAAAAGTGGCAAGTTAAATACATTTGCGTGTAATTAGCCCTTTTTTAATTGTACTTTTATATAGTAGTTTTTTATTTTTATTTTATTTTTTTATACACTTTAGTAGCAGCCTCTGGCATTACTTCACAGGTTTCCTTCTTGAGTGTTATAAGCTTTTGTATTTCACTTTACCCAAAAATAAAAATGGAGAAACAAATGCAAGGAATAACAAAAGTACGTGAGCATTCCATCTACACCCACTCGTCAATGCCGTTTTTTAGCTTGTTCTGTATTTGTCTTTGTAGCCTAATTGTTGTGATGAGATTTTTTAAAGCGTTCTTTAGTATTTTTAGTGTAATTTTACTGTCAAGAATACATAACGTCAATATTATTGTAATTATCCATATTCTTTTATGTTTATCAGGTTGATGATTTGAAGTTCTTAAATACTTCAATAGCACTTTGATACAAGTAGGAAATCAATTGACGCTAGAATGACTCAAATTTTAAAGTCTTAAAAAGAGTGTTAAGGTGATCTATATACATCATAACTTTACAAAAACAATCAATTATGTCATATCCAAAAACCTTTGATTATTTGTTTATTACTACACAAGAATATTAGTTTATTGATAATAAAATGAAGGTGGCCCGCTCATCGGGCAGGTCATGCGACAATTTTGCCTTTATACGTCACTACAAGATTGAATTCCGTGGTAAAAAAGAGACGAAATAAAGGCGTACAAACCAACAGACACATCGCCTCTTACAAATCTACCACCTGAAGTCGGGTCAGCCTGCACTCTTCCTGATCCATCAAAACAGAAAGACTAGTACATTCCAGCGACCCCTGCGAAAAAAGACTATTGCTGACTCCCGCAATGGCTACCATGAAAAAGGAAGTCACCACCCAAACAAGCATTCAAGGCCCAGGGGAAATGACTAAAGACACTGCCACTTAAATGCAACTGTGTGTTGTTAGCTGGTTTATGTATATATCTACTATTCAATCTCTAATTTGAAACCAGCTCATCGAAGTTGTTGACAACCACTTGGGATGCTCTTGCTAGATCTTTGTAAGAAAACATGTGCTTTTACTACATCTATGTATATTGAAAAACGTATGCAAAGCTATAATTTAATATATGATATGTTTGTAAGTCTTCACATGTTCATTGTACACTTATGGGTTGAGTGAAAATACTTGAATCATCACAGTCTAATCAGGACATATGGATTAAATGAAGATAGTTGAATAACTAGGCATTCCCAAAACCCTTCCTAGTACTAATTATGTTTTAAGTGTAGATGTTTTGTTTTCTTTTCTGTTAAAGCCAATCTAACACATGTTATGACCAAAAATGATTAAATAAAGAAATATTGATTAAATGAGACATGTCCATGTAAAGTTAAGAAGCAACTAGCTCTTACATATGACATACCCGGGGTCTACAATTCACACTCTTTTAACTTTAAAAAGCTTTGTTTATGCATTAAGACGAATTATATTGCCGATGCGAGTCATGCACCACCTAATCTTTGTCCATACACATAAAAAAAATGGAATATAAAAATAGTAGGCATTGTTTCATATATATGTTTATTCATTGGAATATGTGGATTGTCCAGTGATGGCCGGTATGGTACACTTTTGCATTTATGCATTATGCATTTTCTGTCCACTTTGTCGGCCAAAAGTCTGATATTTGAAATTTAATAAACACAAAGGCTCCTTCATCATTGGTCAAGTGTCGTCCAGAGATGCACGTTGTATTATTTTACTAGCTAAAAGACCCGTGAAATTCACGGGTATTTTAAAGAAAAGTTAAAAAGGTACGTAATGTTGATATCTTGTATAATAAGATGGCGGAACGAAACCTATAAACATATCGTGTTTCATAGGGTAAATGTCGAGAAATTAAACATACAGACACTCCAACAATTGTCAAATAAGTTAAGAAAAGCATAAAATCGTACACACATATTGTAGTTTATGATTATATGATACAATACACAATTATGGTTGAATTTCACAAACTCGTACATCAGGAAGACCACGATGACGCCTTCATCTAGTTGATTCTTTAAACCTAACACAAAAGCAATTCTCATTGTGGCTTGAATTTTGTTCATCTTCTAAGTTTAGATTATTGAAACAATAATGTTTGTTGTTGCTTGCATTTCATACACAAGTATAGTTCAAATGACATTTCAAGTTAGGTATGTAGCTCATATGACATTCTCGTCATGTCCATCTCAAGTTAGGCCTGTAGTAACTAACATAGTGAATAATTACGTTCATATGACATGTTAAACTCCATTTTCAGGAGTAATTATTTGTAGTAACTAACATAGTGAATAATTATGCTCAGATGACATTTAGTTAACAAAAGATGGGCAATGCTTTATGAAATTATAGTTAACAAAAGTGAATCGGTAGAAGAAAATATACGTAAAAACATGGAATAAGAGGTGGTGGTTCAACCCATTCAATTATGAATATGTCACATGGGTAGCGGTGTTATTGGGTCGGGTTATCGGGACTTGTCGGGTTTTGATTTTTTAAAAACTCACCCGCAACCCGACCCGATAAAGAATCGGGTTGTCGGGTTCGGGTGGTATTCGGGTCGGGTGATTCGGGTTGGCAACACACCCCTCACCCCAAATACCGTCACTCACTTACACCCAATCCCCTTATGCCACATCATTCTCCTACTTTTTCCTTCAATCACCCATTTTTTGTTAGCATCACACACATCGCCCTTCACTCACTTCTTTTTGAAATATCATTGGTCCAACAGTACTAAATTAAAGGATCCAACGTTCATTTTTTTGCTTCTCTCCGTGCGGTAAAGTTCCCCGCAAATCTCCCCCACTGTGCGGTAACAGGAGACTGGCGGCGGTGTTCCCGCAGGGGAAGCCCCTGTGCCGTGCCTCCCCGCACCCATTGCCAACCCCCTAATAGGTTAAATGTGTCCAAAGTCTACGTAAGTATATTTTTATTCAATAAAAAATAAATAGTTGTTTTACTCCAAAAGTGAGTGTTTTGAGTCAATTTGAACCATAACAAAAATACCCATTTTGACCGGCTAACAAAAATACTCCAAAGTCTACATAAGCATTAATGAGTAGGGCATAGCTCACGGAAATGAACATATGTTATTGCTTCTTATACTTGTTTAGTTTGCTCCTTAATACTCGTCTTAAGCAACATAAGTTATTGCATACCCTGATTTTCCTAAAGTTTGCTCCTTAATACTCGTCTTAAGCAACATAAGTTATTGCATACCCTGATTTTCCTAAACGTTGCAATGGATAAAAGAAAAAGGAGAAAACATTTAGCCACTATTAGAGTAGTTATTCTAATAAGCAATCTCCCTATAAACATTTTAATAACCAATCCCAAACAGCCCCTAAAAGTACTTACTATAAAAACCAATTCCATACAGTCCCTATACGCATTTTAAATCATCCACAGGTGATTAAAGCAATACAAATTGATCCATTAGTTTCAAAACTATTGTATTCATGCAGCAGAAAAAAAAAAAAAAAAAAAAAAAAAAAAAAAAAAAAAAAAAAAAAAAAAAACATCTCATTAAGTCTCGAATTGATAAAACCTCTTTGTTCTAGTAATCCTAATCCTCTTAGTATCCATAAGTTCCTTCAAGGTGTATCAAATAACATTCAACGTGTGTAACACACGGGCTATATCAGTTTTTCTTTTTAATATTAACTAATAAACGGCTAACCTAATAAACTTTGCATTTAGACCATGACAACATACAAACGATTGGTTTTCTTGTATAAGTTGTTTATATTTATACACATGGGGATACGTCAATATGACATAACATAAAATGTTAAAGGAAAGTACAAAAACAGCCATAGGAAACCGGTAAAGCGGCGTATATTAAATGGGTCGACTTTCCTCATGTAGTAGCCTGAATAGATATCATCTTTGTTTATAAAAAGTTTAAAAGATAATTGTACCAAAACGAAAAACAAATTAAATGAACTGGAACAACTATTGCTCCGTTTGTTGTAAAGCATATTTATAAACACATAAGAAAAAGAAATACAATACACGCAAGGCAAAGTTTGATACAACACTCTTAAATTAGACATAAATTGATACTGTTATATATGCTCTAATTTCTACTAATATCCTATATCCTATTGAGAGACTAATACAAATCAATTATGTGTTCTTTCACATAGTGAGAACCTTCTTTCGACTCTACATATCTACAGTTGCTCTAATACTTTTCCAAGCTTCTTGAAAAAGTGATATTTCTATTTACTCCTTTAGAAGAAAAAGATGCAGTAGGATCACAATTAAGACTACTTCTAATACTCACGAATTCTTTCATTTTCTAGCTTTGCAGGAATCACAAGTTCTTTCGTCACCCATAAATAAATCAATAACTCATATAATCACAATCCCTTGCAAAAATCAAACAAACACTAATGAGTTCCATAATTACACTCCAACATCCCCTAAATTCTTGAGCTCACTTGCAACGTTCCTAAGTCATAAAATCATACCCATTAACCCTCTAATTTTCACGATGGCAATGCACATCTCAGAATTCCCAAATAATGATAACCACAACAACTTTACCCCTTTATCCTATAATAATTAGTCCCAAAAGTTTACCCATTACCACTTTAATTTTCATCTTAAAACTCAAATATCTAAAATTTAGTTGGCTTTTAAAAGATGTGACCGAGAATGAATCTAGAAAAACATGCTTTGGCAAATGTTGTGCAAATGAGAAAACCAACCAACATATGGGTGTACTAATGCAAGAGACAATAATAAACAAACCAATTTTATACATTATCCCAAATAAATTTTATAAATGGAAAGGATAAGGGACAAATAGGTTACTACTTGGTTGCTTAATGCTTATTCCTACTGAAATATGTTAGATTCACACATTATCCAACTGATGGTACAACTTTTATATTAAACTCAGAAGCTTATTCCTACTGAAAAATTTTAATTAGCCCTTTGAAATAAGTTGTTCCAGATTATAATGACTCAAATAAATCAAAATCTAAGGAAACAATGACATACGTAAATGGCGTACTTGAATCTTGTTCAGTCAACCAAATCATGTACCAAAGCATCATCATCTTCCATTCTATGTTCTAATATAATGATCTCCATAGTCCATTTATCACCAAATCCGGTTCTCTCGCTAATAAATAAAACACCAGATTCATTGGCATCCTCGTATTGTAGCATGATACTCAATATAGACTTTTGAAGAGAGACTTGCAAAATCGCCGAGATACTGATGTATAATTGACAACAAAAAGACATAGTTTTATAAGCAATTATACTCACAAACATGAAAGGTTGACAAAACAATATAGAGTACTAATAATAGGAATTTTTTGCCTTTCATTGACGCATTTGATCAAGCACATAGAAATTTAAGCCTTCTCATATTAAATCATACTAAGAATAATAGTAACACTACAAAACGGTCTAACATAGTTTAAGCAACCTATGTCTCTTTAACATATATCCAAAGCAAAACCTTCTAAGTTCACCCATCATGGGCCCTTCAAAAAAGGTTTTTACTTATTAGCTCTCCAAAATCATATAATGTAAAGATCTTGATTTCATTGTTGATAAATTCAATATAATCAACCTAAAAAACTTGATTTTCTTTCCTAAACTCATTTACGTATAAGATGCATAGCCACGTATACTCACCAATTTCATTTAAAGCGACAAACAATGATAGATCATCATCTAGATTAGCTTCACCAACATGTTCATATGCCGAACAAATGAGATAATTGATCCACCTTTTAGATACAATGCTGGTATATCCTGAAATATCCACAAGATTATGAAAACCATCCATCAACAGAATGCAATTAAACTGCCATAAAAGACAATAATAAGAAGTATTTTTGTCAGGACATTCATACCGGATGTGAATCTTTTGAATCAAAACTCATCCAAATTCCATCAGGCATTGCATGCTTCACTTGATGAACCCCAGATCACTTGTGGTACTAAGACATTATAAAATCAGATCAAAAGTATGAATTAAAAGTTAAATATACGAACAAATATCAGAAAGTCCTTGTAGCACAAGTAAAATGAGAACCTTGCATATAAAAGAAGCGGGCCCAACTGGAAAAAAATCACATTAGTTCTCAATCGGGAATCCTTAAAATCTGCAAAACAGATAATAAAAATGAAGCAACACAAACCTAAAGCTAAACACTAATATATGGATGAAGATAAATTCATAGCATCAAGGCATACTCGCAAAAAAAGTGGGAACTGCCATTGGATAACCTTTTGTATGTGCCAAATAGAAAAAAGTGTATATATGTGTAGAATAAGGTGGTACCGCCTCTTTAATGCCAAACGACAAACTTCCTTGCACTTTCAAATGTAAATTTAATTATGAATTGAATTGTTAATCAGACCTATCCTGCATTGTTTAGCATTGTTTAATGTTTAGTCACGAAGCTAGAGGGTTTACCTCCTCTCCAAAGGACCATGGCTCGTGATCAATAGTTCCCTTTTCGGAATGGCCACAAGAAAATGGAAACATGGCTTCAATTGCAAGCAAATCCACCAATGCCGGGTGTTGAAAGTGGTTGACCACTAAGTCCCTGAATCCCAGGAAATCATAGAGTAAACTGTGAACCCAATTTTATATATCTTGAATCAAGCTTATACAAAAGAAAACCTATACTATTTTCATGCAACATATGCAAGCAGCTTACCAACTGGAGTACCATAGAGATATTCATATGTAGATGTTCCGAAGTAGAAAGATTATCCTCTATTCATGTAGCAGCATACGTCTGACTACCAATAAACCAAACTCAAGTAAGAACAAATAGTTGTTCATTAGGATTAGCTAATTTCATGCCTTCATATGTTGATCTTGCCATTTAGCACATGCCATAAACCTACATGAGAATTTTTTTAATAAAATGTCCAGATACCCTTCTAAACTAATTTAGAGTAGCGATTGCTAGATGTGCGCGTAGTAGCACAGATAAAACAGTCCATGTCAAAGCGGGTAGTTTGTGGTGCATGCCAAAATGGGTCAGGTCGATAAGGATTGACCCACAACCACTTTAAACCTATTTATTTCTGAAACGTCAATGCAGTAAATAAGTTTAGAAATGTATGTTATATAATAATAATCTAAATAGATGAAGATATGATTTTAGTAAAAAATAATTCTTTGGCCAATTTTAGATGAAACATAACCCAAGTTAAACCACCCATAAGCATGATATAGAGTTGATAGTTGATACCTCTATATAAAGCAATATTAAACAAACAATGTAACTTACATTATAATAGTGCAAGTGATTCTGATGGCCACCAAGTTCTGCATTGTCTTTGTTATTGACTCGTGAAAGGAATCCTAATTCGAACCACAATCTTCAAAGAAAAAATGTTGAATACAATTAAAATATTTCACAAATATATTTCAAACATGACAATCAATTACAATCGAGCTTAAAAAATCATATCAGTCCACACAATTAAAAAATCTGAATAAATGCCCAAAAAAATTAGCTGTTACAATTATAAAGATCAAAAATTATAAAAAACAACCATTAAGAATTATTAAACAGCAAAAAAAGAAATCGCTAAAAAAATTATTAGTGTACCTTATGTGCAGATCATTTTTGAAATGGGCCATATCAAACTTGGGGGAGGTCCGGAGGAACAACTATTATTGAATCTTGATTTTAGGAGGAGATATGATCTTTTTGTTGGTGAAGTATATTTGGGGAAGATAATGATTTTTGAAGAACAAATTAATTACTACGTACTTTACAAATTGGGTTTTTTCAAAGGCTGCAATGTTGACTTCAAAGACCTGTCATTTTTTTAGTCAAATGAAAAGGGTTGTTTCAAAGGGTGATTTAAAATGCAATTGAGAGACAAAACAAAAGTACACATGTCATGCTGAGAATAAGTGTTATATTAGGAAAAAATTAATTAGGTAGCTTAAGAGAGTTGTACAGAAGATTACTTAAAAGAGTTGTACAAAACTCTGTTTTATTAGATTAGATAGATGCTAGCAATAAAGTTTTGTTGGAGTACAGCTACACGCACATTTAATTACTTTTAGAAAGCGTTTGGTTGGAGAATTTGAAATTTCATAATTTTTAATTTTAGAAAATTTAAAATTCTTAATAATTTAAAATAACTTTGCGTGTTTGGTTAACAGAAATTTATAAATATATTTTTTATTTTTTTAATGTAAATTTCATAAATATTCTATTTAAAAGTTTATAAAAAAAATTATAAAAAAAGTTTATAAAAATTTTATAAAAAAAGTTCATAAAATTTTTTTTAAAAAATTTACAAAAAAAGTTAATAAAAAATTATAAAAAAAAGTTTATAAAAAAAAGTTTATGAAAAAAGTTTATAAATAAAATACATAAAAAAAAGTTTATAAAAAATTTATAAAAAATTCATAAAAAAAATTTATAAAAAAAAGTTTATACAAAATTTGTAAAAAAAGCTTATAAAAGTTTATAAAAAAAAATTATTAAAAAAATTTATAAAAAATCATAAATATTCTATTTAAAAGTTTATAAAAAATAATAAGAAAAAAAGTTTTTTAAAAAAATTCTAAGGAAAAGAAAATTCTTCACTTTGTTAAGCCATTTTAATTTCCCTTATTTTGGCAATTTTCATAGAATTTTAAATTCCCCAATTTGTGTTACCAAACACAATATTTGAGGAAAATTAAAATGCAAATGACATTAATTTCCCCCAATATGCCCCAACCAAACGACACCTTAGCTTTTTATGGATATGGAGAGTTTATACAGACTCTCCAATAAGGGGGTTTCGTAAGGTCCTGTGCAGTGCGCGTTTATACGGTATGCGTCGCGGTTTGTATATTTTGACCAATACACTATTTTGTCACATCATAAAAAGATATTAATAACATAATCCCTTACTTTTATATAATAAGGTTACATTGGGCCCGCTACATGGTCATTGTAGCAATGCCCATAAAAAAACAAACACTAAAAATACAGTGATACAAATTAACACCATTGCGCCACCACATCTTTTTTTGAAAAGCTTGCACCACCGCATCTTCTTTCTACTCTTCTATTTTTATTTGTTCTTCCTTAATTTGCATCATTTTTGCAACCCAAACGCCTCTTAATTACAAAAGATCAATACGACAAGAATTTATTTCAAATTACACGAGACAGCATGGCCCGTGCGATGCACGGGCTTCAATTACAATGAAGTAGCATTAGTTTTGCAACGGTTAATTAGATGTGCTAAAATTAGTCGCGAAACGTGAAGTGTTAAACTAAAAAATTCGCTTTATTAAGCTTTTACAAATAAAGATGTTTCATATGAGAGATACTCAAAAATATGTTTGACCATTAGTACACGTGGGTGTAAGTAGTAAGTGCACGTTTGATTTGCTTACTTAGCGATTCTCAGCTTTGAAGTTCTTCGATTTGATCATCCTTCCATGCTGATACTCTACTAATGGATACCATCAAATCGTTGATGTTGTTTTCCCATTTACCCACATTCGCAATCCCATTTCCATGAACTATGTAGTGCGAGATTTTAAGTAATTTCTTTTATCCCTATAAAGTTTAGCGCGTCATTTATGATATAAATCTTTGTGCCATATTCCACTATATACTCGTGAAACTTACCTTATAGAACCGGTCAAACAAAGAAGCATGGTCACAAACATTCGATTTATAAGTAAGGAATCGCTATTTTGTATAGCATTTAAAGCGTATCAGATTTCAAATTTTGACGAACATTATATTACTTTACGTGATGAGTGACAATATATAATAGTATCACACAATTAATAAATATTCTTTCTCCCGTCATTTAGTATTCTAACCGCATGAAAACCATAACAACTTAAATTTGTCTTATAAAGTATAAAAACACATCGGTCAGATCTAATTGTTGTTTGCGTAATTTGCGACACTAATTTATAAGTTGTGATATTGTTACCACAACTTAAGTCAGCATGCCATGAAAATTGTTGGTATCTTTACTTCGTCACTTTTAATTGAGGTCGAGTCAAAAAACTCACAATGATATTCAGACCCGTGCGATTTACTTTATAAAAGTAATGGCATTCAGACCTGTACGTTGCACCGATTTTTTTCCTCGATAAACTATTGAACTCTTGCTTATGTCTTAAACTTAACTTTTTAAATTGTTATTCTAACTTACAAATGAGTTCGAGCAAAAATTATGTAGTTCTTTTTATATTCATTCTTTAAGGTGATAATCGTTAAAAAAATATTTATTTGTGTTTCTTTTTATTTAAGGTTGAAATTTACAAATGTAAATTGTTAGTATTTTGTGCTTCTTTTATTTGCATTAGGCCCAAGCTAATCATATATTCATATTTAACTTTTGTGAAAAGCTTATTTTATATCCTAAACAATAAGCTTTTGTGAGACCGTTTATGAGCTCTAGGATGTTAAGCCTTTGATCTAGGAATTTGGCTATTGCGAGCACAATGATAATATTGACGGAATATTCTATGAAAGAAACAATATTATCACAACAAGGTTTTTCTAACTTCTCCGTTTGTTATTCCAACTAGCCCCAATGATATGTGATCAATTATAGCACGGTTTACAATCTAACAGGGATCAAAGATCCTTGAGGCTAAACAAACCTAACAAGAACAGACCCCTTGTCTGATGTTCCCACACACACTCTTCTAAGTGCTTTACATTTTAACACACTTGGTGTTGTTGTAATTTGTAAGTACGAAGCACTTTGGTGATGTTCACTTTGTTTCACTATGAAGCATACTTTATCTAAAGGGGTGTGATCTCCTTTTTATAGAACAAAGGAGATCATTACAAATTGATAAGCTTTGTCATCTACTATCTAGGTTATGACTAGGATGTCAGTCATTTAAGATACAACACGTATCTATGTTTACAACTCATTTAGAGTGTTTTTTTGGGTAAAGTGGAGTAATCCTGCACCCGGTAAAATACATTAATCAAAAACGTTTAAGTACAATGGAGAAGAGTGAATCTCTCATCGAAGTCCCTAAGGACACTACCACTACCACTATATAAGAATGACAGGCCATTCTTATAACTACCAGATCTAAATACAACAAATGATGACTAGCAATAAAATACAATACATCACAACTCAAATAAAATTGAAGTCTTCTTAGTCATCCTAGCGATCCAGATCATAAACATGTGAACTTCCAGCTTCAACCAATTGCGTCTTCTATTAATATTATGCAAAGCATAATCTAATAACCTAATAAGAGTGACTTCCATAGCAAATAAATTTGAAGCATAAACCAACCTCCAGCATAACCGAGCATGAACCAATCTTCCAACAAATCCGAGTGACTCACAAGAAGACTACCATGATCAAGTCAATGCAAATTTCCATAGCAAATGCTAACCCACAAAACAGGTCGAGAATGACCAATCTCCATACGAAAGCAACAAAGGGTTAACAAATCTAAACGACCAATACCAAATCAATCCGTACACAACACCACCAATTCGAACAGCCAAGAAAAATGAGACAGGAATCACTTGAAAGCTCTCAAACCATAGCATTTTGTGTACACAATCATAGGGCTGAAAATGCCCTAACGTACCATTAGTCCCATGTCATGACCATAGCAGAATAATCCCCACGTATAAACATATAATGAGCAAAAAGGATCAACAATGGTATAATCATACCAAATATCTGCCATGCAATCAACTAACCACAAAACTTCCAGCAATAGCGATTAATCAGCAGCAAAATATAAGGTTCAAGACCCATTCCATGTAAACAGCAGCCATAGACGATAACCACCTCAAATCAGTCCCAATACAAGCGTATAGAACTAATTGCAATAAAGAATAATCGATAAACTAGGGTTTCGTTCATGGATTCAGCAGCAAGATCACGCATATGCAAAATCAGTCCCAATACAACTTGACTTCCATAGGGTCAAAACCCTAACAACCAGCAAACAAAGCAGAATCGATCTAAAAGGAATAAAAACCATCGAATGTAGATCGATCCAACCCAGCCATGATCAAAAGAGGCATGGCATCCCGCTTGACTTCCAGCCTTACCAAGCAACAACAGCTAATTATAATGTTAAAGATCATAAACACAGCAACTGTATTGCGTAAAGCACAAACCTAGGGTTTATGAACCCTAAAATACAGAAAATTAAGGTTATGGGAAAACCCTAACTCTCACCGATAACATAACCATCCCTCTCTCAACCCACATCCATGAATAACATCACCAACCAGTAGATAACCACGATCAACAGATCGACTTACATAAGACAATGGACAAAGTCCAACTTGCAATACAAGATGAATACCTGAAAGCACAGCAGCATAACAACGATCAAAACCACATTACGAAACCCTAAAAAAAGGATTCGTTCTTATAAGCAAACCCTAGCGATCAATCAATTAGATCCAATCGAAGGTCGATAGGAATAAAAGATAGAGGCGGTTAGGGATAGTTCTTGATCGCTCAACATAACCCAAAACAATCGAAACCCTTGACTGCACAAAAAAAAACCGAAACCCTAAAAGGATATCGACAAGATTGAATCGCTTTAACCAAAAAATTGATTAAATAATGTGCATCAAGAAAGATATCGACCCATATAAAGAGTAATCGATTTAAAACCGACTAAAGAATCAAAGATTAAATGGATCGAATAGAAAACCAATAGGCTGTTTAAAACCCTAAGAAAACGAATCACCAAAACAGAAACGATTTGATGAAACAATATAAAGAACGTTAGGGTTAAAAATCACCAGTAAAAGGAGAAAACCGATCAGATATATAGTGATAAGCTTAACCAACCACCCTCAAAAGCAAATCAATAACCAATTCGTATTGCATATCCTTCAAAAAAAGGATAGAGAAGGCGAATTAGTTAGGGATTTTGGCCGGAAAGTGTAGGAGGGTGGCGGCCGGAAATCTCCAAAGTAAGGGATTTTGGCCAACTCATTTAGAGTGTTCAATTTGATAACTGTTGAAAGATGTTATCTAGAGGATATACTTGACTTTTATGCACATAATATCTTCTTCATCCTTATCCATTCAGTAGTATGACTCATTGATTAGTAGCACTGTCAATCAGCAGAATCCATCAGTAGAAATGCACTAGCAGCATTTATCAGCAGAAATGCATTAGCAGCATTCATCAGCAGAAACACACTTCAGCAAAACATACTTCAGCAAAAACACACTTCAGCAGATTTTGCTTATCATTTCAGTATTCTTCATGTTTCATTCTTCTTGTTTCTGATCATCAAATCTATGGAATATTTAATTCCTAACAATCTTCCCCTATTTGATGATTACAAAACAAAAACATTCTTGTACGAATTTCCCTAGACAAAGTAGAGAAATTGAGATAACTAAATCTCACCATGAATGAAACTGTACTGTCTTCCCCTTAATTTATGCTATCCACCACATCTCTTCCCCTTTTTGTTATCAACAAATAGAGAATATTACAAATATGATCTTTACAGCTACAAACTAATACTTCACATCCAATCTATCCTTCTATTATCTCAAATTACCCTCCATTAAGTTTTCCGCACTAAAAATGAACTTGAGATAGTAAAAATCTAAACCATCAGTAGCAATACTAATTAACAGTAGTAAGAATCAATAACTTTCCCTGTGGTGATGTACATATATAATAAATGGTTGAACACTTGAACATTTAAGCTTCCCCTGAAACCCATATGTTAACCATTTGAATCTCCATTTCTGTAGGCTTTTATGACTTGATGAAGAAAAACCAATCATTACTAACTTGATGCTGAAGTGAAAGAAATCAGCCTTGTGTCTTATATCTTGTACTAAATCTAACTTCGAACGTATACCCATCCTTGATGTATAGTGAGACCGCAATCTCATGACAATAAAACTCATTTTCTATGAGACGCTGAGCACTGCAATGTAACTCCTTTAAGTGTTTGTCATTTCGTAGTCACTTGAACAAACGAACAAGTTATCTTTAAAGTGTACACATCACCTTAAGATATGATAAGAACACAACCTTGAAAAATTTCACTTCATCTTCAAATAAGGAAGAAATAACTTTCTTTACCAATAATAGCTTGATAAACAAGCCTTTTTATCTTTTAAGAACCAACTCTCTTCTGTTTGTGATTCTTCCCCTTTGTGTGTGTAAACCAAGAAAGAAAACCAAAAATTCGACCATACCTCAACTGTTTCTGCAGCAGTTTTCAATGATGCATATCTTGCCATCTGAAGCTTAGATTGAAGATCCCTCCACTGAGAATCTACCTTGATATGCCAAGAACATTCAACAAAAATTTTAGCCCAATCCAACGGTTAACGAATGAGCTATGACCTTTGTAAAACTGCTCTTCAGAAAGTTGCGAAAAATTAAGCCTAAACGAATTTTTCTTCTTTCTTCATTTCTCTTTCACAAAAACCTTTTCTTTTCTTAGATCCAGAGCTCCCCTCGATCTGATACCAACTGTGAAAAGCTTATTTTATATCCTAAACAATAAACTTTTGTGAGACCGTATATGAGCTCAAGGATGTTAAGCCTTTGATCTAGGAATTTGGCTATTACGAGCACAATGATAATATTGACGGAATATTCTATGAAAGAAACAATATTATCAAAACAAGGTTTTTCTAACTTCTCCGTTTGTTATTCCAACTAGCCCCAATGCTATGTGATCAGTTATAGCACGGTTTATAATCTAACAGGGATCAAAGATCCTTGAGGCTAAACAAACCTAACAACAACAGACCCCTTGTCTGATGTTTCCACACATACTCTTCTAAGTGCTTTACATTTTAACACACTTGGTGTTGTTGTAATTTGTAAGTACGAAGCACTTTGGTGATGTTCACTTTGTTTCACTGTGAAGCATACTTTATCTAAAGGGGTGTGATCTCCTTTTTATAAAACAAAGGAGATCATTACAAATTGATAAGCTTTGTCATCTACTATCTAGGTTATGACTAGGATGTCAGTCATTTAAGATACAACACGTATCTATGTTTACAACTCATTTAGAGTGTTCAATTTGATGACTGTTGAAAGATATTATCTAGAGGATATACTTGACTATTATGCACATAATATCTTCTTCATCCTTATCCATTCAGTAGTATGACTCATTGATTAGCAGCAGTGTTAATCAGCAGAATCCATCAGCAGAAATGCACTAGCAGCATTTATCAGCAGAAATGCATTAGCAGCATTCATCAGCAGAAACATACTTCAGCAGAAACGCACTTCAGCAAAACATACTTCAGCAGAAACACACTTTAGCAGATTTTGCTTATCATTTCAGTATTCTTCATGTTTCATTCTTCTTGTTTCTGATCATCAAATCTATGGAATATTTAATTCCTAACAACTTTACATTGAAAATATTTGGTAATAATTTTTATCTTTTAATAAATAAGGTTGCTGTAGCAATACAAATAGATGGTTCCAATATGCTTAGAGCTCAAGGATGTGACACAATATAATATAGATGGTTCCAATATGCTTAGAGCTCAAGGATGTGACACATCCATTCCATAAATTCTTCGGAATACGTTATCTAACATTGTCATACGCACATTTGATATCTTTATACATAAAAATTGTGTTATATAAGAAACTCTTGGGCCACTTAGCACCATCTATTAAAACCCTTACGCCATCTTCTAGTGATCATGAAGGAGCACTCCACCGAAAAACAACTACAGCAACCTAGCAGTCTTTATAGTTTATGTACTTAATAATTCTTTACTAAAAAAAACCTTAAATCTCACAAAGAAACTATTTGCTTCCCAACTAAATTCCATAGTTACCTTTATTCATGTAGAACTTCTAAGACAATCTCAACAATCATCGGTTAAAATATTGCAAATAAATAATTAAAAAGGTTCACAAACACGATGGAATTACGCTACATAATGTAACTAAGTTTTACTAATAAGTTGTTGCCTTGTTGGTGGGCCAAATACAAAAAAAAATAAAAAAAAAAAAAATAAAAAATAAAAATAAAAATAAGTTGTTCAATTATGCATATATCACCAAACATTGCAGGAGCTGTTGGGTTGGCTTTGGCCCATTCTATCATATACGTAGCTCCATCCCATGAAACACACTCAATACCCTAATATTTGTCTCTCAAAACATCACGCCGCCATCTCTATCTCACCAAATCGATCAAAGCAATCTTCTAATCCTTTCCAACTGAAAACGCAGTGATCATCCCTTATCTTTGTTCATAACCACAATACTTTTTTTTCCTTTTTAATTTCATTCGAACCATTCAAGAATAAACTCGGCTTCAAGATCTTTTATAAAGGTCTCGGGTAAGATGATGTTTCTGTTTATGTTTGAGTCTTTCATTTAAGATCAGTGATGGGTTTGTGTTCAACTAAAAAAACAAATCTTCAAAAGATTTGTGAAAAAGTTGAACACATCTGAGATATTGGCTTTTCCTTTTTATTTTCGAAAGTTGTTTGTGTTGTTGCAGAGATGATAATGGGATTAGGCTAGTGGTTTTGGTTGTTTGTTGATGTGATTTCTTATGTTCATTTTTCTTTTTTTTTCCTTTGACTTTTGTTGGACCGATGAAGTGTAACATATCCGAGGTCATATGATTGTGGGATTAGGCTGCTGGACTGAGGTTAATCAACTCTTTGGTTCCTTTGACTTGTGGGATTTTAAAATCGATAATGTTGCAAGCTTACTGGATTGTGTTATTTATACTTCAAAGAAGAAGATGAAATAGTTAAACAATAAATAGACTAATCTTTTGGTTTTCTTATTTTAATGGGGAGGTTATGCAACCCTTTTGTCTTTGAGGTTGATTTATAAAATCATCGGTTATGTAACCCTTTTTTCATAATTACTTAACCACATTTTGTAGTTATTTGTTATGAAACTTCATGTTTGTACGGTACTTAAGGTTGTGCACAGCCCTCTTGCACATTAAATTAAGAGTGATAAGTTTTAAGTATAATAGATTATTATTATTATTATTATTAACCTTGTATATATTTATGTATCATTAAAAGCTCTTAAAAAGCTTCAAAATAAGCTCCGCACACATTAAATTCATTAGCTTAAACCACATATTTGAGTTTCTTGGCTTATGACATAAATGCTCACATTCAATATGAGGAACTCAATTTATATATATATATATATATATATATATATATATATATATATATATATATATATATATATATATATATATATATATGGGGAAGATTAATGTAAGAACTTTCTTAAAGTTGTAAAAATGAGAACTATTCTAAAATACCATTAAAACATTGAAACATAACCATTTTAGCAAAGATGCACCAAAATATTATATATTAATACAAGTTAACATTAAATCGACTAATTATCAACTCATACATGAGAAACGGATTACTGATACACAATAAAATTTTTGATACATATACATTAAAATCTCAAAAAACTAATTTCTTATACATAAATTGATACATCTAATACACAACAACCACTAAAAACTTGATACACAATACTAAATCTTGATACATATTACACGTTGAATCAAAGTGAATCACTTAGTTTACGTCAATTTTCATAAGAAACCCCATCAAATCTTTAACAATTTTAGTTGTAATTAATTATGTTTTTATTTTCTTTTAAGTTGAGTGTCATTTCTGAGATTTTGGTTGGTTCTTATTTTTACAACTTTAAGAAAGTTCTCATTTGATCCCAATTCATATATATATATATATATATATATATATATATATATATATATATATATATATATATATATATATATATATACTAACCATCACCATTTAACGTAAGTAAAAGATAAGAACACCATTTAACATAGATTTTCTCGAAGAAATAGATTTTCTTTTGAAGCAGTACCCAAATGACCGCATGACCAACCACCGACCTATATATCTTACTAATTAGACCACATTTTACCATTAGCCCAAACTTTTTTTTTTTTTTTTTAGCCCATTTTCCAAAAACTCTTTGTAGTAAAAGTTTGAACAAATCACCCTAAAAATTGAAGTTTTTAACCATTTGACTCAGTTCTTTTTAGTCTTCTTTAGATCGTTTTCATGTTAAATCCACGGTAAATCTTCTAACAAAGTATTTTTAATTATTTTCTTTGATGTTCTTTTTCTTTAAAAAAATTTGGATTATTATTGTAAAAATACAATTTTTGTAATCCAGTTGCACTAGTTATCCATAAAAAATTAAGAGTCCGCTTAGTTCAAAGTGGGAAAAGGGAAAGGGAATGCAAAAGAATGAGTGAGATGGGTAATGAATACCTTAAACCCCCCCCCCCCCCCCCCCCCCCACCCCCAATTTACTCTATAATGGTTGATTACCAACTACGGGGTAATCAGTACCTTTTCACTCCTTAACCAAGCAACATAATTTTAGAGAGGTGGGCCCTTTTGAATTCCTTACCCATTCCCCACCCCCTTAACCCCTCACCAAGCACCCCCTAAGTTATCAGCAAGAAATATTGCGGGTTAACCCGTACATAACTTGTTCAGCGAAAACCCGTGTTAACCCGTACATAATGGTTGATTACCCACTACGGGGTAATCAATACCTTTGCACTCCTTAACCAAGCAACATAATTTGAGAGAGGTGGGCCCTTTTGAATTCCTTACCCATTCCCCACCCCCTTAACCCCTTACCAAGCACCCCCTAAGTTATCAGCAAGAAATATTGCGGGTTAACCCGTACATAACTTGTTCAGCGAAAACCCGTGTTAACTGTTACATAACTCACCCATTTTTTTCACATTTTATACTAATAAATGTTTTTACCATGTATACATCATTAATATTAACTTGAATGTATGAGAAAGCTAAATCAAGCAGAAACGACTCTGAGTGTTTCGTATGTTACAGTTCGTTTTTGTTAGCAAGTGTGAGAACCCTCACATTCCGGTTAGTCAATCTCTATCCGATCTAGCATTTATTATACCTAAGTTCTTTAAGTCACGCCTTATTTTCCGAGCCCTAATCAAGCAAACCATAAAATACGTATAGGAGTACTCTAGTTTTTCTTTCATCCGATTCCTATAACTTATAAATCAAACGTGTGCATTATTTATACAGAATACAAATTAACCTTTTATTGGGAGATTATATTATAAGTTTTAATACAACATTTACATGTTTATAACCTCTAACCTAAATATGTATTTTTATAAATTGAATTTACATCTAAATATACTATAATCAATGTACCTTCACTAAAGCTAACTTGCACATGCCGAGTCTTAAGCCTATTTCCGTTATTTCCTCTCATCCCCACCTACTAATATTAGGTCATATGGTAGTTATAAACCACGATTTCCACTCCATCCTCTCACAGAAAAACGGATCTGATAACCATATCTCACACACACAAACAATTAACTAAAGCAGAAAATCTCTTAAACTCACTAAAGAAATCAAGTGGTACGAAGAAGTTAACAAGGTGGTGAGCGGGTCGTGATCAGGCTGTGATCAGGTTCTAGCTAAAGAGATTTAAGGTGGTAGATCGTGAGTGATTGGGTTGAAGGTTTTGGTTTGGTCCGAATACTGTTTTAGTCCTTTGGTTCTTGAGTATTTCGTTTGGTCGTCTTCGAGGTATCATCATCACTCCTCTGTGTTTCTGGTTCATACGACACATCACTAAAAAGTAACATAGATATACGTTGTAACATGTAATTAATCTCTTGATTCATTAATATAACTATAAGATGGACATATATTTATATATGCGAGCTCAACCGAGATAGTTTCGTTAGAACTAGTTATACGAATGAATATATGTGAATAACATAAGACACTTAACATGAAATCATGGAATGCCTAGATAAATCTTTATTTCTGTTTCAAAGTATATGAACCTGCTTGGATATACGTCTTTAATCCGGCTTTTCGACACTCATTTCAACCTATAACACATATTCGTTTATGATATGATACTTTAATCGATATCACACTCATAGGTTCATAACTATTTATGTTCGACATTCGTTTTCTTAACGTAAGCTGTTACGTTTCTCGATAGATGACCAAACATAGAAAGGATTGGTCACATTAAAATGATGTGAATATGTGCATGGTTGTGTGTTGTAATCTCATGGCTGTACATGCATGGTTAAATGTGTGTCGACATGGTTATTGTAACAAGTGTGTCTTTGTCTCGTCTTGGTCATGAGTATGTCGCACTAGTTGGGGTGTTGATATGGTATGTTTTGAGTCGAATCATGGAGTCGTAAACCTGTCTTCTAAACTAGTTGAGACTTGGTTTTTTTTAAAGAGGTAAACTAGTATATATATTCACAAAGAGATGTGAGTCTTTAAAAGAAATATTTCATGTGTACCTGTTGTATCAATATTTTGTATTGATGTATATGTTGGGTAGGTCGATCATGTATGTCATAGGTCAAAACTGAATTTATAAAGTGTGTGGGTAAAGCGAATTAAGGAGACGTGTGGGTTATTTATATAAGAGTGTATATTGGGTCGTGTTTATACATAAAGGTGAGTCGTGCGGGTATATATGGGATAATAATATTTTTGGGTCGTCACGGTCTAAAGTCTAAACTAATGTCAAGAGTACGTTTATATATGTATTATAAAACCTCGGGGTCTAAAATTTATCATTTTGATATAAATTTATAGTATAAATCTTAAAATGACTTTATTTGACATTAAAATTTGATAATTTACATTTATTACCCTAAACTTTACTAAATGGACATAATTAACCCTAAACTATTATGTTGGAAATTTTAAACCTTCAATATTACTTGATTGTCGATTATAACTTTAAAGTATTAAAATTTGCTAATTCGGGAAACTTACTAAATATAGAAAATTAATAAAAAATAGAAAGAAACCCAAATGTGTATCTAATTAAAATGAGCTTGTAAGTAATACGTGATCATTAATTCGTGTAGATCCACTGAAGGAAGAGTAGCCGGGATTCTTAGTTTGTTCCTTGTGATTCACTATATTGGATTTGACATTGTCTTTTGATTTCGAGGTGAGTTTTCGTGGCCCCATTTTACTTATGCTTTCCTTGGGGGAGAATGATACTCAAATCTATTTTATGCTGTGCTAAATCTCTTATTTTATTTGGACAAGTTGTGTGCTTATGATTATGCTAGGTGCATTAGTAATGTTATCTGTGTGATCTTATCTGTGTGATCTCATGTCATGGAATTTATTTCCGCTTGACATATATCTGTGTGATCTTATCTCATGTATTAGCTCCAGCTGGTAGGCTTGCATGTTATACTCATTTTCGGAGATGAAGAGTGTTATGCTGGTTATTTGGGGGGATTCATATTGTGCTACTTGCCCTATGCTATTTCATTACATGCACACTTGTCCTAAACACTTATGCATGGCAAACTATGGTTACTTTAAACCCACGAACTCACCAACATTATGTTGACATTTTCAAGTATCATTTTCAGGTGAAGAGAATAAGACTGCTTAAGGAGTTGATCACTTGCATGGTTTAGCAAGAGACCTTAGGCATTTATCACTATGGATGTTTTATGGCTTTTGGAGACTTGATTTCTAGTTTGGATGTTATGACTTTGTTTGGTGTATTCTTACCCGTTTTGGGAGATTCCTTGATATTATATGATTATGTTATTATGTTTCGACTATCCTTGACACAAGTTCCATGCTTGTTCAGGAGTCGTCATGACATTTGTTTGTTTGATCACTTAGTGCATTCTCTATTGTTATTACCATGTGTTATGACGATTCCATTTCTCGTTACACCTCGAATTTCCGCCTTTGCGGGGTGTGACAGCAAGTACACCCGATCTCATTAGAGTTAGAAGGAACTCTACTGTCAGTTTAGAATATTCATGTGTGTAGTTCCATACATGATCTTTTTAGGTCGTTCGTTATTGTAGTTATGTTGATGCAGACGACATAAATGGAGATGACGCCCTAAATTTGTTCTTAAAGTAAAACTGTTTATAAAATATAAAGTAACTTGTTTTTAGAGGCTCAACTGCTATGAAACATATTTATTTCACAAGACCCAACTGCTATGTTTTCACTTTCATAGAAGTGAAGTTTTTTTTATTGCTTAAGTTTTAGTCCGTTATTCATTGTCACAAGTTAGAAATATAAAATCTTACATGTTGAATTAAAATAACACATTAACAAAAATCGTATGTTTTTATTTATTGTCGTATTGTATTTTGTATCTTTATTTGAATTAATAGAATTTGTTTTGTTTGAAAAAATGAAAGAGAAAATAAAATTGAGGGCGGGTGGGGCTCAAATGGCTAAGTTGTGTTTAGTTGTGAGTGAAGGAGTATTTTGAATTGTGAATGTTGAAATGATGTAGTACCCTGTGGGGTTAAACGGCTAAAAAATGTTAGGCATGACACCCGATCCTCTTATACTTTTAGAATGGGAATGAAAATGACAGGTTTAGAATTTTTCAAAATTTTATAGCTAAAATAACATGTCTATGGAAGAACATGGTTTTCTTATCAAATCAGGGATACCATTTCAGTCTTTGGGAGGGGTTGTTGCCCAGGTTTGAATCCCGCAAGGGACTAGAATTTGGGATTTTCCTCTTAGGCAAATTGGGAATAGGAGTGAGGTTATCCCCTAAGGAGAGGCTCGCGGTTGATATCTCTGCCCGAGGATGCGACACTAACTCGAGCAAACAACTAACAACTAACCGCCGTTCAAAAAAAAATTGTCGTTATCTTTATTAAAAAAAAAAAAAAAAAAAAAAAAAATCATCGTCACCACTTCATAAATAACAAAAGAACTGTTAAGAACTTTAGAAAAGATACAAAACCATTAGCATCTAATGACACATAACGAATATATTCCATCGATAATCGGCCAAATTTATAATATTTATTAACAATTAATTATCAACTTGTTTACATGGAGAAAACTTAAGCTAAATGCTCTACTTTAATTAATTCGTAGTTAACCGCACATTTAGTGATTTGTTGAAATGAAAATTAACCAAGAAAATATCACTTCATGATCTTGTGTTCTTGCGATTTTCAATTTATGTTGATGTTTTATTTCAACCAATTCCAGTTATTTGACCCAAATGAAATCCTTGATCATTCTGACTAATCATCGATACATGACTTTTGTTTATTGATCAATTCATGTGTTGGTAAGTGACTAGAAAGGTACCCGCGCAATGCGGCAGCGGGTACCTGTGACTATATTTTGCGTTATTCGTTTATTCAGTTACACATTTAGTTGTCTTTATGCTTTATAAGTAGATTTGGTTAAGCTAAATAATTTAGTTTGAACAACCTAACAAACTTCCTAACAAATTAATTTTGAAATCTTTCCATAATAAGCAAGTAAAAGTCTGAATTTTAAGCCTCTCTAATTATAGAATAGTCCTAAATGCATTATATAGTAGTATAGATAATTAAAGATTCATTATTATCACTACATGTAAATAAAACATGCATGTAACGTGTGTGATGAAATGTGTCACTTTATGTATTTATCTGCTCTTGAGTTGCTGTTTTTGCATGTTTATCTATTTAAGCCTCAAAGAGATTTTATTAATAATGAAATTTGTATGTTATGTTAATACTTTTATTTAACATTCACTACGAAAATGGTCATTAGTGGCACACAATATAATGGCAAAAGTATGTAGAGTATCATATTGAAAGTTTATGCATGGTTTAAAGTGAGCATCACTTCATGATGCAATTAGAACCATATTCTCCTCTGGTATAATCACCAAATAATCTTAACCAGACAACATCCACATCCCTTATCTGTCAAAATTTTACAGTATATAAACAACTAGCTGCCCGCGCATTGCGGCGGGTGCGTTTTGTGTTTTGTATTTTGTCGGTTGTACGGTGTAATTAATAATTTTGTTATTTGAAATATGTATATGTTTACTTGGAAGCATAATTTGTTTATGTTTACGGATTTTTTTTTTTTTTTTTTTTTTTTTTTTGGCGTTGCGGTTGAATTTTTTTTGGTTGTTTGGGTATTTTAAAAGAAACAAATTTGTATAAGAAATTTTTGTAAGTGTATTATTTTTCGTATTTTTTTATTTTTATTTTTTGGTATTAATTTTTTTTTAAAAAACAAATTTTCATACGGAAATTTATGTAAAAAAAAAATTGTACAAAATACTGTAGCGACGCATTAAAAAAAAAACTGTAGCTCGTGCTGTAGCTACCACTGTAGCGACACGTGTCG
Source organism: Artemisia argyi (assembly GCA_030686995.1). NCBI lineage: Eukaryota > Viridiplantae > Streptophyta > Magnoliopsida > Asterales > Asteraceae > Artemisia > Artemisia argyi. Next base: position 198,059,756 of record CM060685.1, on the reverse strand, counting down.
CTTTCTCCTTGAGTGCGTGCCTTTTATATAGTATATATAATAATAAAAGACCATTAGTCAGGAGCAGCCTTTAAGCGGTGGCTGAGAAGGTGCATGCATATTATTTTGATGTTTGTTGTTTTGTTATGCATTATTTTCAAAGTTTGAATTATTCAACAAAAGGATGGTACCTATAAACTACAGACAATTTGTGTGACCAGACATCCATCCATTAAAGTCAATATGTACGTCTACTACAATTAATAATGCAAAAACCAGACATCCATCCATTAAAGATAACAAGGAACCCCACACACTTATCCACATCTTGTATATATACAAACACAAAAAGAACAGATTCATATATATCACCCCAAACACACGCTCCTTCGCTTCTTTTTTTAACAACCCACACACCCTTTTTTTGTTAAGACAAACAAACATAATAATGTGTTCAGTCAATCATGACGATTTTGCTCACTTAAAAATTCCCCTTGAAAGCATACTATCCGCCACCAACAACTTTGATGAAGAAAATATCGTCGGAGAAGATGCATCTGGAAAGGGTTACAAAGGACAGCTCTTGTGGTCCGGTGAGTTAATTAATATCTACGCTGGGAGGTTAAATAAAGAACGGTTTGAACAGTTTTGGATGGAGCTTTCCATGCTTTCTAGTCTCAAGCACAAGAATCTGGTTTCTCTTGTTGGGTTTTGTGATGAGAATGATGAGAAAATCATCATTATCAAGTACGAGTTCACGAGAAATCTGACAGGCTATCTAACTGAGCCGTTCGTGTTGACATGGGTGCGAAGGTTGGAGATATGTGTTGGTGTTGCGCATGGATTGAGCTACATTTATTATGACGAGTCACGTGATTTTAGTGTAATACAGTACAACATCGACAGTTCATCTATTCTATTAAATGATAACTGGGAACCCAAGTTAAATTGTAATTTTACACGTTCCATGAAGATCAAAGCATCTGAAAGGCACAATTCTTTCAATACTGATAAAGTATGGAGTACGGATGGGTATACAGACCCAACATATATTGAGACAAAAAGTGCAAACCACAAGTCGGATATGTACTCCTTTGGGATAGTAATGTTTGAACTACTCTGTGGTGGGAAAGCAATAATCAACGACGACCAAGACAATAAGTACTTACCTTCGGTGGCCGTTACCCATTATAGGGAGAAGAAACTCGATGAAATAATTGATTGGGATCTACAAAAACAAATTGACCCACAGTCACTCAACGTTTTTGCGGAAATAGCATACGACTGCTTGAACGAAGAACGATCTCAACGGCCGAATATAGATGAGATTGTCACAAGACTTGAGAAAGCACTGGAATTGGCACGTGTAAATAAGCATGTAAGACCCTTTTCTTCCCTTTTATCCTTCTATCATATTAATATTTGTTTCTTTTTATTTTATATCAACCTTTATTATCAATTGTTGAAAGTGTTTTATATAATTAGGTTTAAATGGTCTCTTATAACAGCTTAAAGGAAGGATATATAGTATGGTATTTTGCGTTATTATATTACTATATCTTGTATTAACTTAATTAATAGGTATCTGGCGTATCTCTTTAACATATATCTCATGATTCTTTGAGTTGTCACTTTCTTACGTACTAGTATTACCTTTGTTTTAATATCATATGATAAATTGGATTGGTGACATGAAAACTGGATATGCAATATGTTAAGTGTATCATGATATGTTAGTTTTTGTTGCCATCAAAATCCAATTTCTTTTTTATGTTTCAAACATATTATATATTCAAAATTTATTTAGTAAACAAAAAAATTATATGGTTAACTTCAGTCATGTCAAAACAGTTAGCATCATTAAGATTATAAATTTTAGTAAAGCTCAAATAGAAAACACTTTAAAGGGAAATTAATAACCTCGATAAGCAATTTGTTTTCAAGTTTAAGCTCGATCTATCAATTACCGTATTGGTTGACCATAGCTCGATTCAATTTTAAGTATTAAAATTTTAATAGTATTATTAAGGTAGTATGAGTTGAATAAGTATTTTGAGCTAACTCAACTAGATCGGATAATACGGTAATATTTTCGGTATTAGAGTTGAGATTGCATTATTAAATTAAATATGTGTTAATCGACTTGATATTGTGATCTCAACTCAACTTGATTACTAGGGAATATGCCAATATACGTAATTGTAAAACTGTAAGTATCGATTCAATGAGACAAACAAATATCGATTCAAATAGAATCTAGTTGATATCAATTTTAACCAATTTAGTTAGAAATTATAAGGTGACAAGCAGGGGCGGAGCCAGGAATTTTTGTTCGAGGGGGCACACTTTGATAATTTTTAGAAACTACACTACAAATTGGTTCTTAAGGGGGGCAAATTACAAAAAAAGCCCGATATTTTCGAAATTTTACACTACAATTGTGCCCCTCCCCTGTCTCCGCCCCTGGTGACAAGAATTAAACTAATTTTGACATATTTTATATATTATAAATGAAACACTAGTGAAATTTTAATTTTACCATTCTAAATCTTTTGGCCAAGGAAAATAATTTTTATGTCTAACTCATATACCTAAAGCTATGACTAAAAAATTCATTGTGTCACACATGTATTGCACTAGTTCTTCTTTTTCATATCACCACTCATCTAGCCAAATGTCTGGATCTCTTTATTAGACGTAAAATTAGTTTTATAAGTTAGTCATGCCAATCTGTACATAAATTTAAATAAAGAAGAGGTATAACTCATATTGTGTATTTGATATCTGGTCTTTTCCTTAGGGTGCGTTTGGTATGCCAGAATGAGAATGAAAGAACGAATTTTCATTCCATTAATAATGTTTGTTTAAAACTCTTGAATTTCAAACTAGAAATGATATACAAATATGTTCTATACTTGATAATCACCAAATTGGTAGGATATGATAATTTCATTTCCGGAAACACATTCTTCCTCACATTATTAACAAGATAATTAAATATAATAAACAAACCAAAAGCCAATATTGAATTTGATTACTTAACTTATATCTATTCTTATTCCACGTTATATCGAAACTTATATCAATTGTGATTCATAAGAGCAGACCAAACGGACCCTTAATTTTTTATACTTAGGATTCATCTAAACTAGTTTAAGAATGTTAAATAAACCTTTAATTAAAATTCTATATATACATTAGGTCATCCACATAAATACAGCTGCCAAGCAATTTCTATCTATGTCCATTTGATATACATGTAGCTAGTATGTAATGTAGTTGTGTAATTATTATTTTAGATTTCATTTTTTATTCTTACTACGTTACAACTTACAACTTACAACTCTCTAAATTATCCAAAAAAAAATCTAAATAATATTTTGGTTATATTTTATTCTAATACACATGTATTTTTTTTTCTTCTATTTTTTAGTTAATAACAAGTTCATACATTTAAATAAGTTCTTCCTTTTACAAACTAGCCATAAGTCTCGTACACACATGAGATTTCGATATAAATGAAAGTTAGAGAATATTTGTGGTTATATATGTTATAATCATGTGCATACATGAAATTTATAATAAAAGTTAATGGGATTGTCTAACAAGTGCAGGGCATTGGTTAGGGTGCATTAATCCATCCCAAACATTTCTTTTAAATTAAAATCTGCATTTAATACGCATTTATTAAACTTATAAATTATCGTAAGTAATTTTGAATTTTAATTTAATAAGCAAAAATTTCTTTATATAATCATCTTAACAAATGTCTTGAGGGCACTGGTTATACAAACCCAAAGTTAATCTAATTTCATAATAAGATTATAAAGATTGTTCAATTTGGAAAATTGAAGTTCATGTCTCGTGTATTTATCTCTACATCTCAATAACTCGTAGGTCAGCTTGATTGCATATACAACGTTGTTAGTATTACAATCAATATAGTAATAGTAATAGTAATTACTAGTATTACCATCAATATAGTAATAGTAATTTGTAAATAGTAAACGGTAAATAGTAAATAGTAAACATTAATTAGTAAATTAGTAAATAGTACAACAAGAGTAATAAATAGAAAATAGTAATATTAACGGTAACAATAATAGTAATAGTAACTGAAACACCTAAACCAAACCCGATAAATTTTTTGCACAAATAGTATAACCAAACTGACATGTTACTAATCAAGTGTACTTATATACTTTTGTTTAAAACCAACTTCTGAAATTATTATTTTTTTTTTTGGAAAGTAAGCTCAAATACCTTTTCATTGATATGTGGCTCGTCTCAAACGAAGTTGTGGTTAATTTTATATGATTTTTAGAAAATAATCCGAAAACTGAAAATGTCATTTAGCCGCGGGCTAAATACAAGTCCATGTGTTTATGCCAAATTTCACCTTAAAGTTTTTCAAACTATTCATGCATTATTGGTCTCTAATTCGAAAATTATTAACACTGTTAGTTCCTTGGTTTAACTTTCGTTATATATTGTCATTATATTATAGCTTTATAAATGTCATTTTACCTAGTCTATTTGTTCGTACGATAAAATATAATAAATAAAAAGAGTATCAATAATTGTTTACAAAAATTGTTCACATGTTTGATTACGTATTTCTTTTGAATTTATCTCATAAGCAACTTTACTAAGCTTTAAATACGTGAAGTGAAAAATCTGTAACCTATTGGTATGGTATAGTCGTTTTACAAACTAGTTTGCAGAATTAATGTAAGCACCACCAAATTGTACTACATACATATGAACTAAGCATCAATAAATTTAAGAAAATTGTAGCAGGCATTGAACTCATATAAATCAAAATGGCCAAATAATAAAAAAGAGTATAATTTCAAGTCTTACTTGTGACAAAAATGTATTAAAGTGTATGACATGCACTATTTTCCTCCTTTCGAAAAGAGTAATGATAAATAAGCCTATTAAATATATTTGCAAATAGCCTTATTCCATTTGTAAAGGGGTGTGATATTCAGACCCTCTAAAATACAAAAGGGACCCCTCTCCTTTTTTGAGTTTTTATTTTTTACTTTATTATTATTATTATTATTATTATTATTATTATTATTATTATTATTATATATAAAAAAACTATAAACCTGAAAGTATAAAACAGAAAATATAAAATTTAATAATTCAAACGTTTAAAACTATGAGAAATAGAGAACAAAAATTGACAAAGAAATGTATTGTACCGGAAACAAGGGGGAGACAAAAGAAATCTTTAACAACCCCCCCCCCCCCCCCCCCCCCCCCCCTCTGTTGGAAATTCCGTCGGTGAAACTCCAATTTCCAGTAGTGATCGTAGAATGCATTTTTACTTATCTAATGTGACTATTAACTAACGTCCTTGGATTACATATAATTAAAGTGATCGTAAGCTATAAGCATCATATAAATAATATTAATTATATTGTTACATATGATAATTTGAATATTTTTAGAGTGAAGTTTAAAGATATGCAATATAATTTCTCAAAAGAAACGAAATACGTAACATACTAAATTTATTATTTGTATCGCTAAAATACTTTTAACAGTCGGTCAAACAGGTAACAGTCGGTCAACATTGCTTTGACACTCAATAGTACAGTATCTTTTATCTGTATTTAAAAAATGGAACAAACAAAAACTTTTTCAATCATGTTCATATTTCAAGAATTATTTGGAGCATTCATAAATATCCTCCATATTTAGAATATCAATATCCTTCTCCGAACATATTTTAGCACAACTTTATAAATAAAGTAACGTACATAATTTAGTTACTGGTTGTAAATATGCTAAATTAGCAAAAAAGATTTTAGAGTTAAAGTTTCAAAGTGTCTTGGAGAATGCAATGTTTTGAATGATAGGATACAAGTAGAAGATGCTATATTATTTTAAAATTACTTTCTTCAAAAGTATATGACAGAAAATGGCCTTCAAAAAATAAACATGAAGAGAAACCTAGCTCATTTTTAGATTGAGTTTCGCTATTGGGACCATTCAACCTCAAAATTTGTATTTTAACATCGATTAGAGCACCAATTAGTGTGGTGGCTCAAGCCAAAGAGTCACCTTAACGTTTTCCCTTTTCACTTCACTTATCACTTACACAATAAAATATTCCCTCACTAATCACTGAAGCCAAACCTCCACTTTTAAGACCCACTATACCTAATTACTTCCTCCGTCCCATATTAAGTGTCTACAATAGAATTTTTGGATGTCCAAAATTAAGTGTCCATATTGTATTTCAACCAATGAGATGAGACTTTAGTGGGTAAAAATGATATTTGATTTGTGAAGAGTGTAGTTAGTGGAATTTTCTACAACTTTGTACATGATGTAAGCAGACACTTAATATGGGACGGATAGAGTAAAAAAAAAACAATTAATATATATATATATATATATATATATATATATATATATATATATATATATATATATATATATCTTTAATGCAAGCCAAGCCCTTGGGGGAATGGTAACTTGGCCTTGGCTCAAGCCAAAGCCTTGCCACATGTGTTTAGCACATGGGGTTAGTAACCACATAATAGTATAATAGTTTAATAAATGGTTTCCCTTTGCATTCTCACTAATTTGGCATACATAAAAAGTAATGTAGAAGGGCATATAAATAAGTTGAGAGGGCCGGGTGTGGTCACATTCCACCAATGCCAAACCAACGTGGCAAGGCTTATAAATAAGCTGAGAAGGGCATATAAATAAGTTTGCCAAATATATAGTGTCATTGGACACTCTAGTATCATCGTACTAAATTATACATTGCATTTTCAATCTCCAATATCTAGGTAGTTAGAGTAGTTTGCATTAGTTCTGTGTTTCCAAAGCTTCATTTGACGCTTGGTGACCTAATTGATTAAATCATCGATCAGAATTGTAATCAATCTAATATAGTCATTCAACATTCAGAAATAAGCGAAATCAGGCAATTTTATTTAACTAGTTGACTCAATCATCTATAATACCTCTAATCATCTATAATATCATTCAGCAATCAGCAACAAGCACAATCATCACATTCTAAGCAGTTTCAAAGAACTTAAGCCGTATAAAACAGTTCAAATAAACAGATTTTTTATACCAATTCAAATACCTAGTGTATATATGAATGCAATATCGTGTCACATCATTAGAATACTTGAGCATGTTACAAGTAAAAGGGATAAAATGCATGTAATACCTTAGGAACATGATGAGTATAAATGGTTGGTCTTTTGGTGTTGAAAGTATATAAAAGGTATACCTGCAACAACGTAAAAAGATTAATACTTTCTTCCGGTGAAAAAGTGAAAATAAATATAACAAAATATCTACAAGGCAATCCTAAATAAAAAATACACGCTTAAAGGAAACCACACAAATACGGCAGAACATGATACTAAACAAGACTCTATCCTGTATGCTACTACAAGAAACATAAACTATCAATTCCTTCCTGCTTATTGACTTCATACTTCTAAATTCCATAACTACCTTTGTCATAACTTTTGACCAAGACCAAGTAGTCCCATCTTAGCCAAAAGATAGACCAAATGATTAACTCCTATTCTGCAATATTTTCCCAATTTCTGCACAATATACTTTCCAACATACTCATGTATCTTAGTGCTCTCCGGTTTCATTCACAAGTTGGACAATCTTATATTCAACTTGTCAACCATTGCATACATCTCAAACTTTCTTTGCAGTATACACCTTGTAGTAAACTGTAGCAGCTAGAATTAATCTTCTTAGAATGTCTATGAGAATCAAGTTCACACTTACACAAAGCACACACCATAGTTTTTCCTAGATACCACTTTATCACCTTTTACCCATAAACATGCAGACAAAGAACATGTAATTACCCCAAATGGAGGAGCTCTGCTCACCACTCTGCAAAGTGCCACCATCTAATTCTGGACTAAAATGCTTTAAAAACACATTTCCAAGACTATATCTCAACATGAAATCACTAACAAACATCACTTCCTAAACTTTTCAGGTAATGTTGAAACCTAGTGAACACGACAACATTAAGAACCAAAAAATTTCAAGTTAAATAAGACCAAGTACTTCCTAAACTATAAATGGATCTTATTTAAGTTATTATCCACAAACATAATAACTATAAAGTACATGATATATACAGTTTTAGACTCCATATAAGATCAATATAACATTGAAGGCAAAATGTATAGCTCAACATGTCTTAGAAAAAGGTTTAGGAGTTTCTTTGAACAGTTTGTAAGCGTTATTATGCACTTCGATAAACTTCCTTTTTGTAACTCACGTTTTTACATGACTATTGTACAGATAATGTATTCGCCCATGGATGATCTTGCTCACCTCAAAATCCCCCTTGAAAATATTCTATCCGCCACCAATAATTTTGATGACGAAAATATCATTGAAAAAACTGGATTAGATAAGAGATACAAGGGGACAATCTGGCGGTCCGGTGAGTTGATTGAAATTGTTGCTCGGAGGTTTAATAAAGATGAATGGAATGATGTAACTGGACCACTGTTTTGGAAGGATATTTCAATGCGTTCAAGTCTCAAGCATAAAAATCTGATTTCTTTAGTTGGGTTTTGTGATGAAAATGATGAGAAGATCAATATTTACAGGAATGAGATGGCCAGGGGAAGTCTCAGGCTGCATCTAAGTGACCCGATGTTGTTGACATGGGTGCGAAGATTGGAGACATCTGTCGGTCTTGCGCATGCATTGAGCTACATTCATTATGACGAGCAACGCGACTTTAGCGTAATACATCGGTTCATTACCAGTGGCAAAGTTGTATTAAATGACGGCTGGGAACCCAAGTTACGTGGTTTTGAATTTTCCATGAAGATTAATGCATCTCAGAGGCACAATTCTTTCCACACTAATACACCTCTGTATGTGGATGGGTATGGAGACCCAACGTATATTGAGACCAAAAGTGTGAGCCACAAATCAGATATTTACTCATTTGGGATAGTATTGTTTGAACTACTATGTGGTAGAGAATCAAAAATCGACAATGACAATAATAAGTATTTGGCTCCGGTGGCTGTTACCCATTATAGAGAGAAAAGACTCGATGAAATAATTGATTGGGAGCTATGGAATCAAATGGACTCTGAATCATTCAACATTTTCGCGGAAACAGCGTATGACTGCTTGAAGGACGAACGATCGCAACGCCCAAATATTGATGAGATTGTCAAGAGACTTGAGAAAGCGTTGGAACTTCAAAAAGCTGTAAGACGGTTTTTCCTCTTCCATATTTCTATAATAATAAGTATCAGTATCCATTTGTTTGAGTGTATACACTTTCACTCCATCCGTTTACTGTTTAGCTAGAGCCTACAAAACTGATTATACATAATTAGTGGCCGTTTGATAGGACTTTCACCATTTATGCAATGCTAACCAAACTCAAGTTAAGGTTAAGGTGACCAAAGAGACCATATTTGATCTGTAATTTTATCCCCCACCCCCGCCCCCAACCCCCCCTCCCCCCCCCCCCCAAAAAAAAAAAAAAAAAAGGCTGAAGACCCTTCTACCAATCGTAGCTAGTTAATTAGCTTTAGCATATATCAAATGATAAAATATGTCGCTATATTAGTTGACCAAATATTTTCTTTTTAAATATTCTATTGATAGTTGGCGAATATGTATGGTTATATTTAGTTTAGACATTTTATGAGAATGACAAAAATCGTGAAACTAGTAAAACAGTTGATGACTTTGTGTCATGAAATTCTTTTTTTTTTTTTTTTTTTTTTTTTTTTTCATCATTCATATTTCTAGAACCTTATGTAATTAAGTTTTTCATAATTCAATACATTTCAGACACGTCCAATAAAAGCGATAGTTCATGAATTTGTATTTGTTTTTATTTATCTTTATATTTAAATGGATTTTAACATATTTTAGTTAGAAATTATAACGAAATTAAACTTATTTTGACATATTTAAATAATTTAAATGAAACTTTGTGGTGAAATTTTAGTTTTCTCATTCTGAATAATTTTTTGTAAAACAGAAATATAAATAAATAGAAGGTATAATTGACATTGTGCATTTGATTTCTAGTCAGTATTACCTTTAATCTATTTCAGTTGGGTTCATCTAAACTAGTTTAAGAATGATAAATAAACATTAACTTAGGGTGCATTTGGTATGATGTCATTAATGACAATGAGTATGAGTTTGATAGTAGTGGTGGGCCCCTCACTTATGAAAGATCCATACCTAGCTCTCTTGTTGTATATGGAGTATGGATCATATCTATCATTCATTGTCATAGTTGTTGGCCCCTCATCTTAAACAAACACATTTAATCACTTTCGTAGTTATAGTCTCATTCCCATAATGGGATACCAAACGCAACCTTAGTATTTTATAGATTTAGGTCATCCTCATAACTACAACAAGCTTAAATTAACTTTTATTTGTGACAAGTAACAAATAAAAGTTTATCATCTAAAATTTTTATAAAGGGCCCAAAAAAAGTTGTAAAGTTGGGCCATTAAGGGGTGGTTGTGGGAGCTCAAGAAGTAGGGAATAGTTACTGTTTTCAACCTTAAAATATGTATATCAAGCATTTTCAAATGTTAACCGTTACAGTAACTGCATTTGATAATTTATTTTATTTAATTTTTTCATTGAAAAGTTGAATATATTTACTATTAAGAACAAACTTTTTACAATCCAAAGTTCCAAACTACAAGTTAATGATTTTTATAAATGTTATAAAAGAAGTGATTGACACACTTTAAAAGTTTATTAAGACACTCTATTGTATACAATAATCAGTTGTACTTTAAATATAATCCACTTGTACACTGAGTGTTCAATAAAATTTTAAAGTGTCCAATCACTTCCTATTATAAATAGCATTAAAGTGTTTGACATGTGACTCTTTTCCTTTTGAAAATACAATCTAATACAGTAAAATATAAGTAGCTAATAGTTTTGATATCAGGACCGGAAGAAAATTACAAAAAGGCTACTTAATGGAACTTTGTAGTTATTTGGTTATGGGTGTGTTTGGGAGGGGCTTATATGGGGCTTGTCGGGCTTAAACTCAGCTCAAAAATAAGTCTCGTTTGGCGTAGAGTCTTATAAGGAGGCTTTTGAAATTATAAGCCCCATCCAAAAAATAAGCTTCAACCCTTAAAATGAGGCTAAAGTTTTTGGACGGGGCTTCTTATATGCTAAATAACTTAATTACCATAAAAAAATATATACATATGTTAATTTAATTATATCTCATTTTTAATAATTTTACAATAATAAACTCTAACTTAAACTAATTTACCAAATAAGTTTATGAAAATAAAAATTCTATTTTCGTCTTATAATTTAAGCATCAGCCCCAGTCTCAGCTTCAGCCTATCCCATTTTGCCAAACATACCTTATTCTAACTTCACACTCATATTACCATTTCTCCATATTTATTAAAAAAAAAAAAAAAAAAAAAAAAAAAAAAAAATCTTAATCATGTTCGTATTTAAAGATTCATTTGGAGCATTCATAAACATTCTCAATATTAATCAATTAGGGTGGCCTAATGGCAACAAGACTTGTTAATATCACTATAAGATATGTGAGGTCTCAAGTTTAATTCCTACTATGTGCAAACAACCTTGAAGTGATGTGCACACCAACCTCCTGAAAAGGGAAAACTTTACCTGGTTTGAGTCTGTGTGACGGTGAGTTCAAACCCTATGTATTAATCGGCTAAAAGGTCAGAAACCATGGTTACACAAAGAAAAAAAAATCATTCTCCATATTTAGAGTTAATTTAATTTAGTGAATATTTGTGATTATATGTTATATAAGGGTTTGCTAATAGTGGGCAAGGTTTAATCTATTTATAAAAGGAATGTTTTAATTCATTTAAGTGAATATTATGTTCAAATATAGTAATTTACAAGTTTATGTAATGTGTATTTAATGCATTTTTTTGGTTAATTAAGAAAGTTTGTGTTCATTAACTACACTTTAACCTCTACCGGCATTAGTTAGCAAAATCCATGTTACTAATAAAATAGTAATTAAAACGGCCAAACCAAACTCGGTAACTGTTTTGCACAAATAGCAAAACCAAACTGACATGCTGTTACTAATCAAGTATACGTATATACTTATATTCAAAACAAACTTCTGAAATTATATTTTTGAAAAGTAAATTCAAATACCTTTTCATTGATATGTGCCTTGTCTCAAACGGAGTTACAGTTAATTTTATGTGATTTTATGCCAAATTTCACCTATTGTTTTTCAAACTATTTTTCATGCATACTCTTTTATTTGAAAATTATTAACACGGTTAGTTCCTCGGTTTAACTTTGGTTATAGTGTCATTGTATTATAGCTTTATAAATATGATTTTACTTGGTCTATTTGTACTTAAGATAAAATATAATAAATAAAAAGAGTATAAAGAATTGTTTGCAAAATTTGTTCACATGTTTGATCATGTATCTCTTTTGAATTTATCAAATAATTGAGCAACTTTACTATGCTTCAAGGGAAAATGGCAGGAAAATGTATCATACTTGTCACTTTTTGTCATTGTATATAGAGGTGTTTTTTTTTTTTTTTTTTTTTTTTTAATTTGGCACTAACCTTTTTGAATCGTGTCATTGTGTGTACCCACCTTTTTAAATCGTGCTATTGTGTGTACTTTGTGACCATTTTACCTCTACTTTTTTCAAAATTTTTAGGGTTAAAATGGTCATTTCACGGCTGAAAAAGTCGCAAAGTATATACAATGACACGATTTAAAAAGGTTAGTGCCAAATTCAAAAAAAAAAAAAAAATGACGCTACATACAATGACAAAAAGTGACCAGTATGATGCATTTTCCTGTCATTTTTCCATGCTTTAAATACGTGAAGTGACAAATCTATAACCTATTGGTATGGTATAATTGTTTTACAAACTAGTTTGCAGAATTAATGCACGCACCATCAAATTGTACTACAAACATATGAACAAAGCATCAATAAATTTAAGAAAATTGTAGTAGGCATTGAACCTATAGAAATCAAAATGGCCAAATAATAAAAAAAATGATCATAATTTCAAGTCTTGTGACAAAATTGTATTAAAGTGTATGACATGCAACTATTTTCCTTTCGAAAATACAATACGGAGTAATAAAATATGTAAGAAAGTAGCTAATATTTTGATGCCAATACGCAAGAATAGTACAAAGAGTAATGATAAAAAATAATCCTACTTTATAGTCATTAGGTTATGTCTATATATTGAGGAAAAATCAAAAGGTGGAAAATGAAAAGTTGAAACTAAAAAAAGAAATATAGAAAACATATGTATCAAAAGAAACTATTAATACAAATCGAAAACCGAGTTGACTCGAGAAGCTTCAAACCCGATGGATTGAGCCATTTTTTCGACCCAACCCATCGGGTTGACCTGGATTAAATTGACCCGCTTTTTTTGCGGTTCAACAGGTTGAATGGGTCAAACATTATGTGTAATCCTCAAACTTTTATTTTTCGTTTATAACCCATAAACTTCTTTTTATCACGAAAACTATCTGCCGCTATAAAATCCTTTTGCTATAAACGGGTAGTCATCTACTTTAAAAAATGGAACAAACAAAATCTTTTTCAATCATGTCCATATTTCAAGATTTATTCGGAGCGTTCATAAACATCCTCCATATTTAGAAGATCAGTATCCTTCTCCGAACATATTTTAGTACTACAACTTTATAAATACTGCATGCACCATAGTTTTTCCTAGGTACCACTTTATCAATTTATCTCGAGTATTCCACCACTTTACCAACTTCTACCCATAAACATGCACAAAAAGAACATGTAATTACTCCTCTCACCACTATGCACAGTGCCACCATCCAATTTTGGACTAAAATGCTTTAAAAACACATCAGGAGCAAATAGTAACTACATTATCCAAGACTATATATATCTCAACATGAAATGATTGAAATCACACACCATAGTTTTTCCTAGATACCACTTTATCACCTTTTACCCATAAACATGTAGACAAAGAACATGTAATTACCCCAAATGGAGGAGCTCTACTCACCACTATGAAAAGTGCCACCAACTAATTCTGGACTAAAATGCTTTAAAAACACATTTCCAAGACTATATCTCAACATGAAATCACTAACAAACATCACTTCCTAAACTTTTCAGGTAATGTCGAAACCTAGTGAACACGACAACATTAAGAACCAAAAAATTTCAAGTTAAATAAGACCAAGTACTTCCTAAACTATAAAGGGATCTTATTTCAGTTATTATCCACAAACATAATACTACGTAACTATAAAGTACATGATATATACAGTTTTAGACTCAATATAAGATCAATATAACATTGACGGCAAAATGTATAGCTCAAGATGTCTTAGAAAAAGGTTCGGGAATTTCATTGAATAGTTTGTAGGCGTTATTATGCACTTCGATAAACAGCCTTTTTGTAACTCACGTTTTTACATGACTATTGTACAGATAATGTATTCGCCCATGGATGATCTTGCTCACCTCAAAATCCCCCTTGAAAATATATTATCCGCCACCAACAACTTTGCAGACGAAAATATCATTGGAGAAAGTGAGCTAGGTAAGAGATACAAGGGACAACTCTTGTGGTCCGGTGAGTTAATTGATATCCGTGCTCGGAGTTTTAATAAAGATGAATGGAATGATCAAATTGAACAATGGTTTTGGAAGGAGATTTCCATGCTTTCTAAT